>CM076584.1:530179534-530710777 GCA_034641835.2 Pinus albicaulis
CCACTTCGAGGGGGAAACCTCCAATACATTACATGAATGAACAATTCTCGGATGATACAAATGATAAAGCTTCTACTTTCTATATAAGAGCATAAGGGGTCAAAATATAATTAGAGCCTCTATATGATAATATTTAAAGAAAAACAACAACAATGGTCGGATTTACATGGGGCACAATAATAACAATATGGGGGGACTACATGGTCTGCAAAAAATAACACTAAGGGGGTAAACTAACAATAATAAACGGATACACTAGTATTATATGGACCTAAAATTCCCTTCTCCTTGAGAAAATTTAGTTTTTTTCTTCGTGGTTCATGTTCATGCGTGCATACCACATGCTACCACTACATCCACGATCTTAAGAATCTCATTAAATCCTATATTAAATCCTCCCCAGAAGGATGGGTTTGCTCGGCCTAAAACCAACTATATTAGAATGGAAATAGGTAGCACGACCTCAAAAGCAGGAACTCTAGCCCAAAGATTCAAAAAAGAAATGAAAAAACACCTCAAAAACAAAAAAAGTCTGTATTCGAGGAACGCACTTGGTTTTTTTTGAAGGTCAAATTTCAACATTTTATAAAATTATGCTAAAAACAAAATTGTTTCTTGAAAAAAGGATTGAAAAAACACCCTTAAAACAAAACCAGTTGACGCTGGAATAACCAAAAAAAAAATTTGTCATATTTTTGACATTTTAAAAAATAGAAATAACATTTTTTTAATTTTTAAAATTCAAACATTAAAAAAAACCTAAAATTTAAGAAAAAAATAAATTTAAAAAACAAAAACATTTTAAAGCTTAAAATTTAAAAATATATAGGAATAAAAAAATAAAAATAAAAGCAAAATAAAATTTTTAATTCAAACATTAAAAAAACCTAAAATTTAAGAAGAAAAAAAAAATAAAAAAAAATAAAGATTAAAATTTCAAAATATATAGAAATAAAAAAATAAAAATAAAAACAAAATAAAAATATTAAATTGAAAAGAAAAACAAGTTAAAAAAAGAAAGAAATTATAAAAAATAAAATATAGAAATTAAATTTAAAAAAAAATGTTTATTAAATTTAAGATAAATAAATTTAAAGATATATTTTAGAATTTTAATAAATTTAAAACTTAAAAAAAAATTTAAAAAAAAACATTATTGAAATTAAAAGTAAAAAAAATGAAAAGAGATTAAATTAAAAAAATGAAAAAAAAAAAGATCTGATAAAAATATTAAATTTAAAAAAAAATATATATTAAAAACAAATAGATTTTAAAATATTAAATTAAATTATTATATATATATATATATATATATATATATATATATATATATATTAGATTTCATTAAATTTAAATATATATATATATATATATATATATATATATATATATATATATATATATATATATATATATATTAAATTTTAATAAATAAATAGATAATGAGTAACTTTTGAAACAAAAATTAAATTTTTAAATATAAAAAAAAAAAAAACATTGTTAAAATAAAAAGTTAAAAAAACTTTTAAAATCAATTAAAATTGAAAAATTGAAAAAAAATAAATTAAAAAAAAAATATATTAAATAAAAACTAAAATAAAAAATAAATTAATTTGAAAATATTAAGTTTAACTTTAAAAAAAAATCTAATTTTAAATACACAATTTTAATTGAAATAAACAAAATATAAAAATTTTATGTAATTAAAAAAATAAAAAATTTAAAAATTATATTAAATTCAAAAAAATAAATAAATAAAAATACAAAATTTACTAAATTTTAAATAATTAAAGGAAAAAACTAAACATAAAATTTAATAATAAAAAAAATATATATGAAAAAAAAATCAATTAAATAAAAAAGTATATATATAAAATTTAATAAAAATTATTAACAAAATTTAGAAGGAAAAAAAATTAAAAACAAAAAAATGAATAAAATTATAAAAAAAAAACAAAAAAATTAAAACAAATTAAATTTCAAATATAATAATTTAAAATAAATAAATAAATAAATAAATTTTTTGAATTAAAAATCAAATTAAAAATCAAATTAAAAAAAAAATTAAAAAAATTAAAAATTAAAAAAATAAAAATAAAAAAGAATTTTTTGATTGTGGTGGCGCCACCAATCAGCGTCCCGCCCAAGTGACGGCGGAGGTCGGCCGCTAGGCGGGAGGTCGATTCCGAGAATCGCCCTCCCGCCGTTGGAGGCTGACGCGGGAGGGTGATCCCCAGAATCGGCCGCCCGCCGCGGGAGGACGATTCCCAGAATCGGCCTCTCGCCGCAGGAGGGCAAATCCGGGGCAATTCCCAGAATCAGCCTGAGGGCGATTCCCGGAATCGGCCTCCGCGGAGGGCGATTCTCGGAATCGGCCTGGCGCCTCCTCGGATCGGCCTCTCGCCGCAGGGCGATTCGGAATCGGCCTCTCACCATGAAAGCGGGGCTACTGGAGACCGGCTTCCACAAGTGGGAGAAGCGAGTTAAGGTCGTCCCCTCCATGAGTGGCGAAAGCGGAGGCGCGGCCCGAAGCGACCCACGAAGCGGAAACTCGGGTCTCGGGCCTCGCCATGGGGTGTTGATTCCGGAATCATCCTCCTTGAGGTGAGCGCGGAGAGCTAATTTATTATAAATGACGAGTGACCCCCGCCACTTCGATGGCGATCTCGGCCACTTCGACTTAAACGATTGACCTCCACCTTTGGCGGGACGACTTCGCGGCACCACCACGTCGAGAATTGCATTTTTATTATATATTTTTAGTATATTTTACGTGATTTTTTTTAAATACAAAAAATTTAATTTTTTTTTTAATTTAAATATTTTATTTTAAATTCCCAATTTTTGTTTTTAAATTTAATATTTTAGATTAATTATTTTTAAAATTTAAAATTTATTCATTAAATTTATTAAATTTTAATTTAATTTAATTTTTTTTTTAATCTTTTAGTTTATTTGGTTTTTCATTTTTAAAATTTATAAATTGTTTCATTTAAAAAAAACAGTAAATTTATGGATATTTGTTTTTTAATTATTTGCATGTGGTTTTTTTCATTTTTTTTGTTTTTTAATGATAGTTTTTTTTATTATAATTCTTTTATTTTAATTTTCTTTTTCAATTTTCAATTTTTTTTTTTTTTTAATTTGTTTTTTTTGTTAATTTTAAAATTTGTATTTTTGTTTTCTTATTATTATTGTTTTTTTAATTTAAATTTTTAAATTTAATTTTTTTCTTTTTTGTATTTTATTTTTTTTTAATCTAAATTTTAATTTTGTAATTTAAATTATTTTTAAATTTTCTATTTAATTTTTTTTTTTTTTAATTATATGGATTTTTTTTAATAACTTAGAAAAAAATGTTTTTGATGTTTTTTTAAAAAAAAAAATTTTTGTTAATTTTTGTTTTTTTCTTTAAATTATGTGTTTTTTTTTCAAATTTTGTGATTTCTTTTGAAATAATTTTCGAATATTTTTGTTTTATTTATTTATTTTTGTTTAAATTTTTTATTTTTACGAGTTAATTTTTTTTTTTTTTAACATTTTTATTGGTTTTTTATATTGTTTTTATATATATATTTTTTATCTAAGTTTTGTGTTTTATTACCAACATGAAAATCACCACTCTAAAAAAAAAGGTTGATGCTGCATCAATACGTTTCAAAATTAGCATGAAAATCACCGCTCTAAAAAAAAAAAGTTGATGCTGCATCAATACGTTTCAAAATTAGCATGAAAATCACTAACATTTTAAAAAAAATATTCATACTTCATAAAAAAAAATATTAGAGTGTCAAAAATGTGCTAAAAAAAAAAAAGAGGTGATTCTGCATCACCACTTTTCAAAATCGGGTGCTTTTTATGCTACCAAAAAAAAGTAGGTAATAGTGCGGTTACCTATTTCATCGGTAACATTGTTCTAACACTGAGGCCTAATTCCGCAGGCATTTAGGGGATTTGATCCTGTGACCTCTCAACCTGGGTGTACTTATAGCGGGGACTCAACCAATTGAACTAACCCTTGGGGCTTCCTTCAAAAAAGAGTTGTCCTTAATTCTTGAGTATTTTTGGATTCTTATGATTTCCCCACCGAAGTGGATAATATTTAAGTCATTAATCTATCTTTTCTTCTATTTTGTGGGTTGGTTGCATAATAGAAGGAAATAAATCTAGAAGAAGCACCAATAGAAGGAAGCAACCTCGTACAAGATAAGGGAAAGAAAAAGGTTGTTAATAGGATAGGGGATGAATAAAGCTGAAAGATGAAATAAAATGGAATCCTTATGAAGGTAGCTTTAGTCGCATAAGAAAAGAGGAAGAAAATGATACATAGAGAATAGTGGAGGAAGAGAGAAATGCAGAGCATGTGGGAAGCATAATGGAGATTGAAGTAAGAAGAACAAGAAATGAAGGAAGAATGTGAGCTAAGGAGGAAATAAAAAGACGAGACATAGAAGTAGGAAGGAAAATAAAGGTAAGGCTCCATAGTAGAAGAAAAAACACCAATATAGGTTGGAGAGGAGGAAAAAAACCAAGTAGCACCAAAGGAGGAGGGTGAACAAATTCGGGATTAGGAGCTTGGTCAATAGATTTAATATTTGATTGAAGTTGTAGATATGGAGTTGGAACTGGAGCTGCAAAATGATGATGTTGACATAATGCTAAGAGCACCATAGATCAAAATTATGTATCCACCACCTCCAACAATAGAGTATGCTCCGAGCGATGAAGGGGATGTTCTTCCTCTTGATGATGATGTAGCAATGGACTTGTACAATCTTTCTTATGATGAACTCCAAAATAGAATTGTATAATCACAGAGAAAAAAATTATAAATGATCATGCGTCACCTGCATTCACTACAGACAGGGTGATAGTGGCCGACACCAACAAGAATAAAAATGCCTTTGTATAAGCCAAATTAGCCTTTGCAGGTGCATTCAGATCAAACTCTCATTATTTGATGGCTGAGAATAAGCAACTGGCACAAAAATTAGATATTTCTCGGCAAGAAATATAATGACTCCACAAAGCAGCAGAGAACGTAGCTTCTGCACAGGTCTACTAAGAATAAATTAGAGAAGATATACTTTGTGAAGTATCGACACTTGGAGAAACCATGTAGGACCTATATGAGGAGATCATAACCATACATAAGGAAGCTTTCCACTTGCATGGTTTACATCAATAGAGAAAATACTTTGTCAAATATCTTAAGAATGTACAAGTTTCCATTGTTTCCCTGCACAAATGGAAAATGCGATACAAATGGGCACCTCTTAACATTCCAAATAAAATGAATGCATGGGGAGAGATGGAGAAAGAAAGAGTTATAATATTGATTCAAAACAACAAGAAGCTCGCCTAGTTCATTGGAAATCTCCAGGTTGCATACGTATGACTATACAATAGTTTGGATTTCTTGATGAAATCACACGGGATCCCATTAGTTGGCTCACTCACCAAAGTGAAACGCATACAGTAGGTGAGGCAGGAGATCGATGAGTACTTGGAGTAGCTGAGACAGATTTCCACCAAGGATAATTTGGATCTGAACGGATAGAATATGCAGAACTACATTGATGGTCTTATCTAAATTATAATAATATTTCTCCTGTTTGAGAGGCAAGTTAAAATTGGTTCCAATTAATTGAACTTGAGTGTTATGGAGTCTATAGTTTACTTCAAGTGAGACAGCATCATGCAGTTTGGGGATGTCATCATACAATGCCAATATTCGCGCCAATATGTGACCGAGAATCATCAAGTGAAAGCTATTGAGCTAGATTTTCCCTAAACTCAAGAATCATAGTGTTTTGTCATATTATGTTGTCAAAATGTCTCTACCCTATTTTGTCTTATATGGGTATGAGTCTAAAATATAATATTATTTATAATTATTTGTAAAGTGAAATTCAAAGTCTCAATATTGAAATGTGAAGAGTCATGATGTAATTTAATGAGCCATTTTGTAAATAAGTTGAAGATTCATGAGCGAAGTCCAAGAGTCATAAAGGGGGATGTGAAGGGTCACCCCCTTTTCTTATAAATATATTCTCATAAGTCATGTAAAGCTCTTTTGGGAGCCAAGATTTCGGCTAGGCTAGGATTAGGAAGAGCTTGGGAGTTTTGTGAGAGCCTTAGATTCTTTGTAGCATAGAGGGAGTATGCTTCTTTTGAGGAGAGATTGTTGCTAAATTTAAATTTCACTATTGGGGCTAGTGGTTCTTCAATGGTGTATGTATGATTGGACCTTTTAATTTTAATAAAATCTCACAGCCGACACACATTCATGCATATGTTGTGAATACAGTAGGATTATTCTTGTTTTATTTGCAATGTATTTTATTTAAATTACGCTTATTCTTGTGAAATATTTCATTTGCATTTGTATGAATCTTGTTGAACATGTGTTTTTGTATTAATTCATCACCTTGTCTTGTGGATTGTTCTGAATGTTAGCTCACGATGTCATTATGCTCGTGTGTTCCTTTCAAGTTGCATACCATTATAAGATTTTAAGGGGCTCACATACATTCCTTTCATGTGTTGCAATCATTCATGCATCGCACCTGACTTTCTCCAAGGTCACACACTTTTTCTCATGAAAGACACCATGCATTACTCTATGCGTATTTGCAACCAAGTAAAATCATTAACACCCCACTATTGGGACTCCTACTCCAAACGATGTGAGGTGTAGTTGGGACTTCATATCAGGGAGGTCCCTTGAATGTTGGTGGGTCCAGCACCATCAATAGACTTATATTTCTAGTTAAGAAATTTATACTAATTATAACTCTTCGAAATTTTGTGTATTTTTACTTGTTGACATATATTTTCTCATCATCAGGAAGCTCAACCCTCTCTTCATCATTCGATCCTTGAAGCTCAATCCCCTCTTCATCCTTCGATATTTGAGTAAGCTTTATTCCAACTCCTTATTCTTCTAGTTTTTTATATTGCAAGCATCCTCTATTACAAAAGTAGGTTTTCCACTACCAACCTTCATGTTTATGATGTCTTTGGTGATTGTTAGTAACCTCACTATTAACGTTAAACTTTTGTCTTTTTCCTTTAATAAAGTGTAAAGTTTGTTACTCCCATTTAGTATGATTACTACCCCTACCTTCCATGGTTGAATGACCAATTTCTAAGATGATGACCCTATAATGTTGTATTTCTTCATTTTTAAAACTATAAATTAGTTTTAAATATATAATTAATTAGTATTCAGATATAAAATTAAATTTAGGTTAATAATACTAACCATTACATATATTCCAATAAATTAAAATTTTAAAAGAATGTTATTGTAATATTATATTTATTAAAAATATATTAAATATAATTTTAATAAATTCATAAATTGGATATCGAAATTATTTCTTATTTGGTCTATATAGATTAGTATGAGCAAGATTTGTAATTCCTTCAATTCTTAACTTCTTTTATCTATCTATATATATATATATATATATATATATATATATATATATATATATAGATAGATATAGATATATTCTCAATAAAAATCAATTTTAGTGATCATAATAAATAAAAATGAATAGTTAGTATTAATTAAAATTATTATAAAACATGAATAATACCACACTCACTATACTCACGCAGTTTTTTATGTTAGTATATGTGTGTGTGTGTGTTAAAAAAAGATATTTAAAGAAGAAAACGAAAACGAAAACTATTGTCACTTTTGATTGTGAGATTCTTAGGCTTTAAAAGAAAATATCAAGAAAATATATTAATAAATGAGTTAACTTATATGAATATCAACTTCATATATATGTATGGATAAAGAGAAAAAAAATCCTTTTATGTTCACCATAGTAAAATAATTGAGTATTCAACCAGAGGAAGTAATTGAAAAAAAAAATTAATGATCATGATGATGATGATGGTTACTGTCTGCTAAGACCAATATGCTCTATTGGACCTTAAGAGAGGAGAAATAATTTACGTTTTATTCTTTCAAATCTTATTTCTATGGTCAAAGAGAAGGGAAATAAGTGCTCCAAG
The DNA here is from genome assembly GCA_034641835.2 of Pinus albicaulis. NCBI lineage: Eukaryota > Viridiplantae > Streptophyta > Pinopsida > Pinales > Pinaceae > Pinus > Pinus albicaulis. The sequence goes on from CM076584.1 coordinate 530,187,569, forward strand.
ATTGGTACAGGTTGGGTGGCTTAATAGGTTGAGAAGATTGGAAGTATGCCAGATGGTAGGGAATTGAGAGCGAATGTGAATAAGAATGGGGTAGTCTAAAAGGAAGTGCTTTTCATCTTCCACCTGCTTAGAATTGCAAATCTGATAGATTATATCATTCCAAGGGGTCTTGGGAATCTACCACCGCCCGGTCTCACTCCAAAGCTCATGAGAATCAGTTCTTATCTTAGCGATGTTCATTTTTTTTTTATTGATGGACAACACAGAGAGATAATTTTGATTATCAAGGGTGGAGTTGATCACTTACTTATAGTATCTTAGCTTCCTTTTACCTTCCAGCTCTTGATCCTCCGACAGCTTGTCCTTAAACTTGGAGGTAATAGTATTTTTTATATTATCTTTGCTTCCCATACTCAGATCCTCCTTAATTACCCAATGGTTGAGCCAGGACTGGCCATCCTTATGCCACCCAAACTTGAGGCGAAGGTGAGGGTTTTGACTACATTTAGAAGCAATTTTAGGGATCCTCTTTTATTTCGTGTTTTCAAGCTTATTCTTCTACATCAGATATCTAAACATAGTTGTACTCTCAATGGGGGACAAACCAGATTCGATCAAGAGGATAATATAGGGAGTATTTCCCTTAATATTAAGGTTGTAGGTTATGAATTGCTTTTGAATCATCTCAATATTCCTCCATAACTCTTTGGATATACTGCAACCCCAAACTTCGCATGTGTATAAGACAACAAGGGTGACAAGGGTCTCAAAGAGGAACCTCCTTTTACTCCAAATGTAAAGATCTACCGACTTACACTTGTTTTTAAGCTCATAATAAGCTTTCCATCCCCCAATAATCCTTTTCTTGATTCCATATTTCCATTTGAGATGATGAGGGAACTCAATGCCCAAATATTTATAAGAAGAAACCTTCTCTAAGGACTAGTTATTATACAAGAAACTACCTACATGGGCGATGTTTTTGGATTTAATGATCATGACTTTAGTCTTGCTAGTATTAATTGTCATACCCATCTTGGAGCAATAGTAATGAAGAATCTGGAGCTGCTTGTCAAGGTCATCATGGTTTTTTGCAAGAAGAACGATATCATCGGCATAGAGGAGAAGAGTAATGAGAGCACCAGCAAGATCGGTGCCCTTACACCCCACAGATTCGAGACACTCCTCTAGCTTATCGATGAATATGCAAAAAAGCATAGGGGATAGGGTACACCCTTTCTTAACTCCAATATTGCATTTAATGTCTTTATACCACCCCTCAATGGTCTTAAGCATTGCAGTGACTATCTCATAGAGACGGATCACAACAATCCTCAGCTCAGGAGGGACCATGATATCTTTAAGTCTCTCCTAAATTTTATCTCGAGGGACAGTGTCAAAAGCTTTTCTAAAATCCACAAAGCAATAGAAGAGATCGGCTTTACTATTGCGACATTTGTCCATAATGATTCTAAGAGTGACCAAATGGTCAATAGTTGAGTTATGTCTCCTAAAACTAGCTTGTCCTTTAGCTCTTTTTCCTTGGCTTTCAAGCCAAAGGCTAAGCTTCTTCTCCAAAATGAGCTCGTATAGCTTGGACATTATATGGCTAACCATAATTGTCCTGTAGTTGGATGGAACACTATTTTCCCAATTTTTAAATATAGCTACAATAAGGATTTGCGTCCAAAGATGAGGGAAGCCATGCATTACAAGAAAATTGAAAAACTTATGCAGATAAGGAATGAGGATAGTTTTTTCCATTTTAAGGATATCAACTTGGTATCCCTCAATATCTTTAGCTTTCCCATGAGCAAGATTATTAATACCAGACTCGATGTCTTCAAGAGAGAATACATCCTCCCTAATTGGAGTCATTAAGGTGGTGCCCATAGTGTCCAAAGAGTCATACAAGTTATTAAGATAATTGTCCTAGTTTTATAATGGTATAGAATGGTTATCCTTGATTTTGCGGACAAGAACATTCTGCCAAAATATTTTGGGCGCGACTTTAGAAAGGTCGAGAAGATGATTATGTCTCTTATTAATATATGATCTTTTTTTCCTCTTGATGATATTTTTGTATATAAATTGATATTCTGCAGCTTAATGATTTCATTAGGAGCATCTTTGATCACTTTCCTCACAATTTTTCAGTCTTTGTCATAACCATGGATTGGAATTTTTATTGGACTGCTTGAACAAAATCTCATTATAAAACTTGCTAATAGTGTTGTAAAGGATTGTAGTGAAATGGTAATAAATGATAAATGTTATTATTATAATTCATGGGACCTAAATCCCTCTCTAAATCCCTTTAGAAGAGGTCGGCTTTACTACTATCGAAGCGAATGTATCCTTTTCTTTCATTGGTCTCTTGAATGTGGGTGGTATGCATAGCAATATTGAGGGATAGAGACACAAGTCTGTGGTCAGAGTCAGGCTTGAATCCCTTAAGAAGCTCAAAGTTTGTAATATGGTTGAGGATGAGGATGTCATAAATTGCATAATCCACGAAAATGCTACCGAGCGCATGGAAACATGTCATCTGACTAGAGAGGGGCCACTTGATAATACCATTACAAATAAATATGTCCTGGGAATTGTATTATTTATTTATTTTTTAATATAAAATTAATATGTGATATTTAAATAAAAATAATAATAAAATTCAATGTCACTTCTAAACAAAATATTCCAAAATATATTTATAAGAAAAAATAATAATTTAATTTAAACAAGTATAATCTATAAATAAATTATTTCAATGCCCATTCTTGATAAACACAACAAAAAAATTTCTCAATTGTAAATTTAAGTTATGTAATTCACACAATCTAAGTTTAGAATGGTATTTTCAAGGCATTGAATCCATTTGTGTATTGAAATATGCAATTTAAATAATGAAAGATTATACACAATGTGTATACATTTGAACTATGAATATATCATGTGATAAAAGGGATTAAATTTTAAGAGGTGCAGTTTTTTTTTTCAATTTTTACAATCTAAAAAAAAACACTTCAAAAAAATTATCTTGTTGCACTTGCTAAATCCATTATTAAAATGAATCTATGTTAATAATTTAAATAAATATTAAAATAAAATAAAATATTTTTTAAATCCAAATTTATTTATATGAAGATCATAAAATTAAATTAATTCATCCTTATTTTAAACTCAAAACAAACATAAACCATTAAACAAATTAAAATTGTGATTATATTAAAATGGCTAAAATGTGTTAAGTCCCACCATTGAGAATGGGCCTCTTCACTAAGGTGACCGAGGATCAAACCTTACGGGGATAGTGGCTGTGCTTGTTGTAGAGAAGGAAACATGTTAAAAGTGTAACATGCTAAAATATCAAGTCATCTTACGACCAAGTCTGACCAATTCAGGTGAAATATGTTACACAATGTGTGTACATATAAACTATGAATATATCATGTGATAAAAGGGATCAAATGTTAAGAGCTGCAGTTTCTTTTTCAATTTTTACATTCTAAAAAAAATGTACTTCAAAAAAATTATCTTTTTGCACTTGCTAAATCCATTATTAAAATGAATCTATGTTAATAATTTAAATAAGTATTAAAATAAAATAAAATATTTTTTAAATCCCAATTTATTTATATAAAGATCATAAAATTAAATTAATTCATCTTTATTTTAAACTCAAACAAACATAAACCATTAAACAAATTAAAATTGTGATTATATTAAAATGGCTAAAATATGTCAAGTCCCACTTTTGAGGATGGGCCTCGTCACCAAGGTGATCGAGAATCAAACCTTAGGGGGGTGGTTGTGCTTGTACTAGGGGTGGAAAGAAGTTAAAAAGACACATGCTAAAATATCCAGTCATCTTAGGACCAAGTCTGACCAAGTTAGGTGCGATCCTGTGTGACTTTCGGGGATTAGATACCCCTCGGTCTTTGTTTACTTTGACAGATTAGATACCAGTGGGTCTAGATTTCTCAAGCCACATGTAAAGATAGAAGATCACAGATAAGACAAAAAAAACGGCTAAAATCTTAATATTCTTTTAATATTTTTTATGTGGAAATTAAATTCTTTTATTTTTTATTACAATATTTATTTTAGAATATTTTAGTGATGTGATAATTTAATATTATTTAAAATCTATTTTTATATGAATAAATGAACTTAAAACTCTAAAAAAATTAAAGACCTCATTTTTTATAGATTAATTTGAAGAAGTTGTCATAATGTCGTTAAATAATTTATTATATCAAGAAATAATAACACATAATATTGCTTTTTTTTTAATAATAATAAACTAATTTAATTTAATTTAATTTGCTATATAGTAATTTTGTTTTTATTAATAAAATTACAAGTAAATTTTAAAACATATAATTAATAAACATATTTTTTTTTTGTAGGTAGGTGCCTTTCTATTTCTATTTATAATTGTAGGACATGCTACATTATAATATTCATACTTTGGTCTCAACTTGCCCGTGGAAACTTGGATTGTTGGCCATCTAAGTGCTTTGAGCCTTTTAAAAATTTAGTAATTTTCATTTATAAAAAAACATACCATCAAGGAACATGTTTAAATAGATAAGGAAAGTTCCAACTATCAGTTGTAAAATAACGGCTACTTTGACTACCCTTTATGATATATATATATATATATATATATATATATATATATATATATATATATATATATATATATATATATATATAATTAATTTAATATTTTTGTTTCTTACTAATAATTTTAATTATATGTTATCTAATTAAAATTCATTAATAGTTATATGTTATATAATAGAATCTAATAAAAATTCTTATTTAATTTACTTAATAGGAAATTTTACTAATTTAAATAATAACAACAATAATAATAATAATACAAAAGGAACAGACATGGAGAAGGAAGCTGAGAGCTACAGCTGAGGGAACAACAAGAGGGAGTATGGGAAGAGAAAAAAAAACAACTAAGAGTGAAGGGTAGGAATCCAACATCTACTAACACTCCACCCATCATCTTTGTTAATGTGATTTTCACGGAAAGTTTTTATACACATTTTATTGATCACAGAAGCCAAATTCCTAATAAAGAAGAACTTATATTTGAAAATTTTATATTTAAATTTAATTAATAAGAATATAAAAATTTAATGTTGATTATATATATAATAATTAAATTAAAGAAATTACAAAATTTGTTAAAGCAAAATTAGAAGTGGGGATAGCATAAACAATGCTCAATTTTGGCTTGACTATTGGAGGATAAGTAGGAGATAATCTTGGATAGGAAAGATAATATTACAAATATTATAACTTCCAAATTTAAGAATAAGTTGTGGGATTATAAGGAGCTTGAGAGTAAAAGTAACCTAAGGTATTATAAGGAGATAATCAACCACACTCTTGCTAACCAAGGTTATATTTATGTCCCAAACAATGCTAATAAGAAAATAAATATTTTGAAAATAAAAGCTAATTCTCATGCTCATATACTAAGAAGGTTTAAGATGACCAATAGTTTCTCTTGTATTGTGTAGCTCTTGCTCACATCCATTATAAGCATTTTCCATACTACCAAACTAATTGACTTATTAAGTCAATAAAATTATAATAATATAGCAACACTTCTTTCTTTACTTTCTCTTTGATCATAGAGATAAGATATTAAAAAGTAGCAATCAATCTCTTATCTTAAAGTTTAATCATCAATATCATCAATAAAGATAAAAATAAAAATATTTCTATATTTTTAACTTTGAATTTATCTAAAAAAAAAATATAAAAAAAAATACAAACTTTTACTCAAAATTTATAAAAAAAAAACATTACTTCTTTTACCAATATAAATAAACATACACAAATATAAATTTAACAATTGAAAATATATTATTTCAATAAAATTTTAAATAAAAAATACAAGCAATACTTTATCCAATTTTTTTACCCTCGTTAATACCATTTTTTACCCTTACAAAATTTTTCCAAAATCCATGTCCATCTACTCACTATCTACATATTTCCAAATCCATGTCCATCTCCTCAAACTCACTCTATCTACACAGAAGTGAAGTATCAAATGGAACCCATAACTTTGCACATCAACGATATTCAAAAAGAATCCAGCCGTTTTGAAAGTGAAATTAGTCACTATCTTCCTTGCACTAAAGATGGCGACATTTGACAAAATTAGATCGAGGTAAATTATCAAACGGCATGTTGACGACCATCAAATCCCTGCCTTGGACTAAAGCGGAAGACCTTTGAGAAAATAGAGAAAATTATAAGGTGGCGTACAAAGTACCAACAACCCCCCTTGAGCTTATGTCGATTTCTGATTATGTGCCTTAATATCGCCTTGACAGTGAAATTAGTCACCACGTGCTTTTGACTAAAGAAGGCAATCTTTAAGAAAATCTGGTCGATAAGTAATTTGTAAAATGTCAAAGTTCTATTCAATTTTGTGTGGTCAGATTGTTCCAAACAATTTTACGTACGACTTGGATTTTCCTCAGTTTTTGTTACGGAACAAATTTGTGATAAGTTCTCCAGTATAGTACATTTGCTCAGCTTTTGCCCAAGTATGGGGGTGCCGAACATTATTATTACGCAAACATCATTTTAGAATGGATTTTTTTTCCAAATGGTATAGATTTGCTTATTTATAAAAGAATCTATTGAGAAAAGATTTCAAAATAGATTTTTGAAATAACTATATAATTATACTTTCAATTGAAAAACTAAACCTTCTCTCTCAATTGAAAACTAAACCTCCTCACCTAACCATTAGACCATATTCTAGATACTAAAAACCATGCTATAACATAAGTTGCAACCAATTAAAATAAAAATAGATCCATACCGATCATATTTCTAATTGAAAGATCTTGGTGTTCGAATCATTGTGACGTTATGAAGTGTTTACTTGTGACAAGATAAATGGTTTTGCTATGATAATGACTGCAGTTTTGCACTAGCCGATAAATTTGGATATTTCAAGTTTCTGTTTTTTCTCACGGCAGTACTGTTTAGGATAAGTTTTGCTTCACGAACTCTCTGACTTAGTTTCTGGGGCCACAAAAGCTCAACGCACTAACACTCTTTACGGGTGAACCATAGCGTGCTTTACTGTCATTGCAGTTTGGTTACATATAGCTTAACGCTTTCACACTCTTCACGGGCCAACCTTAGCGTGTGCTTCACATATAACGTCATTTTGGTATTTTGTTATGGATAAAAAAGTTTTAATAAGTACTCTGGTTTAAATGTTTTAAGAGATATTGCTTTTTTTTAATAATTTTTTATTTTTATTTTTATTTTTTTTGTGATTAGGAAATCAGCAACAGCGGTATCGTACTCGCGTTACACGGGGTCGAATCCCTCTGGCTACCCCTATACCCCTAGGAGGAAACTGCTGAGCCCGCAACAACAGCCCCTCGGGTAAGACGGGATTTGAACTCGTGCCCTGCACCACGGCACGAACGCCTTAACAACATGCTCGCTTGCCACTAGACCAAACCCCGATGGGCTAATAAATTTTTTAATTAAGTTTTGTTAAATATATATAATTTAAATTATATATTTGGGATAAGGTTTTGAAATTTTTGACAAATATATAGGTTTCTACAAGTTTTTAATAATATTATGTATTTGACAATGGAAATTTACATACTTTAAATTTAATATAATTATTAATAATTAATAAGATTTAACCTCTACTAAATATAATAGAGTATTTTTAGTAGTAATATTAAATCAAAGGTTGTAATTTATCTCAAAAGTATTGAGTTCTACTAATATCACCACTAATATCACCAAGATAATAAGTACATAGTATAAATGTATTTATACCAGCTTAGATCTATCTTATCTCTGGATCTATCAAGCTCCGAGAGGGATCAAATCTCTCGAGGTGCAAACTTCTTTTTGAGTAGAAAATTTGAGGAAAGGTTTCCACCTCGAGAGATTTTATCCCTCTCGGTGTTTGATAGATCGTGAGTTAAGATGGATCTAGGCTGGTTTCAACCATGTGCAGTCATACAAAATTTGTTAAACATCTAATTATTTTGATCATTTTAAATATGCTAAAAATGTCTAAGATTAATGATGAATGATGAGACCGTTACTAAATTGAATGATGAAAAATGATGAAATAAAAAATTTAACTGCAAAGTGACAGTGTAACAATGTTGAATGATATGATGAAATAAAAATTTTAACTGCAAAGTGACAGTGTAACAATGTTGAATGATAGAAAATGTGAGTAATAAGAATGAAGTCAATTACAAACAATCTTTATTGCCTATCAGAAAATTATGAGAGAGCAGAAATGCACAGAATAACACACAATAATAATTTCTATATATCAATAATCAGAGATACATCAAATATATATAGGTGAACTAATCCTAATCTTAGAGAGAGAAGTTGAGAGAATCTCTCAACTTCCTCAACAAACCCAATCCAAGATATACTAAAGTAAGCATAATTCTAACTAATTCTAATACCCTCCCTTAATGCTTACTTTACAAAACATATAATAATTAATCACAATTACAACACTTCGAACTTTCGTCTCTTTGTTTGATCTGGTCTTCATTAACACATGTACCCACTCTGAGATCTCATAGAAAACGCTCTTTTCTCCACCATTTTCGAGCTACCATTCAACCCATTTAAAATACATTTGTTTCTGACCAGCAATAATGAACTTTGCAAGATTAACAGTATTGGCAACTCGGCTCGTCGGGGCTTTCGCGATAGAGCTGACAAGTGATGAACCATCCTATGGACCAATCACCATCTGTCGGATATTTCGTTTTCGGCTATCCATCAGTGGCTAGGAAAATGGTCCGAATACTGAATGTGTTCAAGAGCTAATCTAACAACTTGACCTGCTTGTAACCTGTAACTGATGCTCCTTGGCCCGTAGCACAACAAGATTAGCATATAACAAATTCACACATCAAATTAGCCAATTGTTCTCTCATCCCTATAGAACGTCAAGAACAACTAATTTAAATAATGCTAATTTGTTCAATAATTGGTTCTCTAATACATAAATCTCATAGCAATAAATATAAGCTTAAACTCCACACTATAATACATACTCCACAAAAAATAGACTTCAAACTCTGTAGCGGCCATTCACCTCCATAAACTTGTAGTTTATGAAATCCATTCTCCTCTGGTGACCCTAATTTCTCAGTAATTAGTAGCTGTTTACAGCTCAGCTATTTTGAACCGTCAATGTTTAATATGATAATGATCTACCTTTGGTTTTTGGCCAACACTATTAACAGCTCCCATGCACATAATCTCCTGGAGGAAGCACCATCGAAACTGCACATAATCTACTGCTGGCCTCAACAAATTCATCCCGTTGTTTATGTATTCATCCCTTTCTACATAGATTTTTTTCTCTGATCATAGCATACTGATATAGTCAGTCAGGCGTGGTCACAGAAAGATACTGATCGCAGCTTTGCTATGGATAAATGCCGTATTCAAAAAATGTCATTAATGCTCAATTTCCCCTCCGTATAATTCATCTCGCTAAAGACATTTCTAACACTTAATCCCACACTCTAAGTCGATGACTTCGCTAGTCCCCTTGGATTCTCCGGGGTGATGGATCTGCGATTCACGGACGTTGGGTTTGGTGGGCTGAATGCGGTTTGCCATATTTATAGAGCCAGGAAGAAGACACTGTCTACAGGTAGGGCAGGAAGAGTGAGAACGAAGCCATTTGTCTACAAATTCCATGTGGAAGTCGTGGTTGCAGCTCGGCAACACTCTTACACATTCACCGTCCACGAATTCTGCCAAGCAAATAGGGCACTCAGTTGCAAGCTATGGCGTAATCGATTTTCCATAAATGAAAGACAGGAGAGCCTTCATGGATTTTTCGTCCATGCCGGTATTAGCACGTCTGGTGGCCATATGATCGTGCCATGACCACTGGGTATTCGACGCAGAGTCTGTCAGACGATTTGGGCTTCTTCATACTCTGCCTCTTCATCACATTGCGCGCCTCCACGCTGAAAAAATCTACTCTCTTGTTCCGATTCTGCCAAGTATCAACGCGAGTGCAACCTCCAGATTGAATGAATTGAAATTGAGGGCTTTGAAACGGAGGGGCGACTTCCACATTGTTTCAGCGAGCCATTCGGATGGCGGTATAGGGAACAGTGGCGTCCGAGTGAAGATGACAATGAAGAAAAAGAGATGGCTGCTCTTCTGAATTCTCAACAGACATACAACAAAAACATAGAAAGTGTTGTGAAGCGAAGGAGCGAAGGAGCTCCGTTATAATAAAATTGGCGGAAAAACAAAACAAATAGCACACATACATTCACACAGTAATCTATCACACAGTAATCTAGACACGAATCCTATTCTCACAATTTTCTCTTCATCTTTCTGAGCACTCCCGTGAGGGATTAAGCTCAACTTGGCTCTGATACCATATCAGAAAATTATGAGAGAGCAGAAATTCACAGAATAACACACAATAATAATTTCTATATATCAATAATCAGAGATACATCAAATATATATAGGTGAACTAATCCTAATCTTAGAGAGAGAAGTTGAGAGAATCTCTCAACTTCGTCAACAATCCCAATCCAAGATATACTAAAGTAAGCATAATCCTAACTAATTCTAATATTGCCATCAATCTAAAACTATTTTATTTTGTTGTTCTTATTGTCACACATTTAGTTATTCTCTATTATTGTGTTTGAATGAAAAGTGATTAACAATGTTGAATGATGGAAAATAGGAATAATAAGGAAGTATCCAATTAAAAATGGTTTATAGTTTCGAGAAGAAGACATTTTAGGTAAGTGAAAATTTTATTTAGGATGAAAATTCAAGTTTTGTATTTGTGGTTGAATTATCCCAACACATAAGTCAATCCATGTCATGAATAATGTTTATGTGCTCACACTATGAGTGTGTCCGTATGTTTTGGTTTCGAGGTGAGATAAAGATATAGATGGAAGGGGGATAGAGAGGAGAAGAGAGATGCAAAGACAGGGTGGGGAGGAAGAGATATAGATATGGAGAGAGAAGGGTTAGAGAGAGAGAGAGAGAGATGGAGAGAGAGTGTGTATGTTTGGGGGGTGAGATAGAGAGATGAAGAAGGATAGACAACGGGAGATAGAGAGATATAGATAGAGGGGGGCAAAGATGTGCACTATTAATCTAATTACTTTGAAATTAAATATTTTATTTTGTGGTGGATTTTTTTTTTCAAATCAATTTTGTTGGAATTGTATATCAAAATTGTTAAATATGTATTAATTTTAATAGCTTATTTTGAAATAAGTCTTTGAGAATTTAAACTTAGTTATCAGTAATTATTAGGTAGATGATAGGAATTTAACATCCATGAAATATTCTAGAATAATTTAATAGTAGATTTTTTTTTTTTGAGAAAAAAACTAATTGATATTTTATTAATAAAGTAAACTCAAGTACATTAGGTGGTACCCATCGACATAAATTATCACTTTGAAAAACTATAAATAATGAAATTATAGAAAAATCACAATTTAAACTTATGATTTCAACAAATTCATCAAAAAAATTCTACTAATTTTAATTATTTAAAATATTTTTTAAATTAAAAAAATAATGTAATATTTTGTATATTATAATCCTAATGATATAAAAACTCTTTATAATAATAATAAAAAAAATAATCCAACAATTTAAAATTGAAAATGCATGTTGAAGAATTATTGTTACTTTCTTGCAAATCCTAATTAAATTTTAACCTGGCATATAGTCATCATTTCAATAACAATTTTAGGCATTCTAAAACGATAAAAGTAAACACTAATACTATATATTTTACACCATACATTTTATTTGTTTAAAAAATCAGCCTCTTTTATATTTTAGATCTAGATCTCTTCTTCATAAATACAAGGTAAGTTTCTCTGTTTATATTCAAATCCACTCCTCCATCTCCACATCCCACTCCAATTAGTTTTGATGGTGTTAATAACATACCAGAGTCTAATATGTAATCTAGTTTAATATTCTCACATATTATTATGTAATCTAGTCAGAGGCCAATGAGTTCTCCCTTGTCTGAAAGTCGATTCCTATAATGAAATTCTAGCCTTCAATGCTGAGAAAAAAATCATCCATTTACTTATGGGTCTTTTTATATCTCATCATTATATGAAGTGGGACTCTCCTGTAATTTCTGACATGACTGTGCTGAAGTGCTGAGACTCGTTAACCAAACATCATCAGATACCACCAACTCATCGTCTTCATTACGATGCCAAGTCCAACGTGTGTGTGTTGCATTATATACTGTAAGTTCACCGTGTCCAAAGCTCGCTTCACGGAATAGGGACAATTCAGATTGTGGCTCCTTGTAACTGCGAATGAATCGTTTAGCCAATCGATACATTATTAATTTATCCAATAATAAAAATGAAGATGAAATATGAGTGACTTGGAAGGCGAGAATGGTGGCTACTGTACATACTCTAAATCAAGCCCTTCACGGTTTCCCCCATCTCCAATGGTAATGTAAATTGGTCCACAAGGATCAGCTGTGTTATTGTACACACGAGTCTGCAACATTAAGAAGTTATGGAAAAAATCAGACGAAAAGAGTGAAAACTTTCTATTCCGGGAAAACAAGAAAAATTGTCATAAAAATGGATGAAATGCAGTTCAATTTTACTAGATCTTATTTTGGAATGTGGCTAAGATCTTAGTAAATTTGGCTAATAAAAGCTAAATAAATTATTTCATGTTACTTTTATTCATCCTATCATATTATATAGAATATTCACAATATCACCATAAAATAGGGTTATACTTACAAAGCGTTCATACGCATGCACATGTCCTGCAAAAACGAGATCTACATTCGCAGCGTAAAGCAAAGGTTCCATGGCTACTCTCATCTTCTCTCCCTCACCTTCATGAGCAGTATTTGTATTATACCAGGGAGCATGTAGCAGCACAAAAATCCATGGCGTTCTCACTCTATCTACCTTTCCAAGGTCACCCTATTTTCAACAAAGTTTAATCCTGGGTAAGCTGATTTGATTTCTCATAACAAAGGCAGTTTTCTTAAATTAAAAAATGAAACATTCCAATGTTAGAAATTATCATAATTAACACAACCTGCAGCCACTTGTATTGGTCTGAATCCTTCCCATATTTCGCATAGGAACCAAGCATGATAGCGTGCACTCCTGCAACTTCAAAAGAGTAATACAAGTTTGAAGTCGAACCGCTTTCTTTATATGGCATTTTCCACCTAGCATTGTAGGATTTAAAGTCATGTTCCATCAAAAGAATAATTGTTTCAACCTCATGGTTTCCTTATGTGACCATCCAAGGCCTGCTGCTTGCCAGAGGTTCCACCAACCTCCCAAATTAATCCCACAGAGTCTGGCTGTTGTCAGCATAGGACAGATCACCAGGCACAAGGAAAACATCATGATAACTCTTGTTAATGTGTTGCAGAGTTGATTTCGTCCACTCAGTTTGTCCCAGATCACCTGGTAAAAATAAAAATATTTAATTAATCATAAAAATTTTATTAATACAAATCCAAATCCAGGTGCCCATCATTTTAGGATGTTAAATTTATTTATACAATAAAAAATTTAATTTAAAATTACATTTTCACAACCAAATACCCAAATCTGAAAATAAACACAACCCCATAATGCAGGAGAAAGAATTTAAAAACACAACCGCATAATGATGGAGTATGAATGTAAAAACACAACCCCATAATGCTGGGAAAGAATGTAGAAACACAACCCCATAATGCTGGAGAAGGAATGTAAAACCAAAAGACTGCACCGTTCTGATGATGAAATACTGTGACCAGGAGATGATAATTATATTTATAGTACTAGCTTTAATGCATACCTGCTGTCACAAACACTCTAAAACAAACTCGCATAGTAAAAATACCACAATAAAAAAAAAATTAATATCTGGTGCAAACAAAGGTTATCGGTACTGTTTTTGGTTGTAACTGTTAAAATCTTATAAATATAAAAAAATGTCGCCACCCAAAGTATATATTAGTAATGGCGATTAATATCGCATTCACCGAGGTTCACACAGTTTAAAACATTAATCCAGATTGCGGAAGTCATAAATACAATTGTAAATTTCACATGGTATAAGGGTTCCAGTTGTAAGGCTCGCATTATGCGTACGTGTTTTCGGATAAGATTTTTGGTGCGAAGTTTAATGGTTATCGTGATGTGAATCCCCAATCTGGAATGTATAACTATTCCCGCCTTAAATCTCTGCCATACCTAGCGGCAATCTCGACACCTGTAACCCTGCTCTGCTGTCACGGCAGACTCACCTCGACCATTACGCAGAGCTGTACAGGGCATTCATTTCACCGAGGACAAGCGTATTCAATGCAGCAGGGTGCCTCGGTATGGGTAGAGGCTCGCGGAACAAACACTCGTTCATCGGAGAGTCGGTTCATTCCGCCTTGCTCTCCTACTCGGAGGGCCGAGCTTTGCTTTGCAGGTAAAAACTCTTGGCAATGTGTTAAGGCTAGGCGATTAAACAGCATAATTTCGTTAGCGTTGGTTTACTGTTAAGCTTCACGCCCTAAGATTATCTTTCGACTGTTCTCAGAAGCCGACTGACAGTGGAAAATTCCATCTGCCACGATGCGACCTTCTCAGGCTTCGATTCTTCAAAAAACTCCAGAGATTCGACGCCGGAATCCTACAGGTAAAACCTATTGCTTTCAGTTCTCGATTCGATATTTACTTAATGCCATACCTTGACTCGTCTCTTATCTGGAACCCCTGGATAACTTACTCATTCTTATATTCTTTTTTTTGTTTTACTTGTTTGTTATTCTTCCAGATTTTTTCCGGTCAGGCGTTATAATTCCGCCTACAAGTATCTTACTGAGTTCCTGCATGCGGCTGGCGCTAGTTATTTGTTTTTCATTCTATCCTATCTTGTTAACCGAACTGCTCTTTGTTTATTTCTTTTGCAGGTTTGATGCTGAAACCCCAAGCTTCTGCTTTTTCGGTCTCCTCTACAACTCGAGCGCTATTTAAAAGCCCTTTCTTTTCATCTACCCATGCAGGTGGTTCAGGTTAGTAACTCGCTTGGCTACCGAACTGCCGAGAGCTGGCTTCGGCTCCTAGTTGTTTTCCGGATTTAAGCCTGTGTAATTTTATTTGTCTTATTTCGCTCTATTGTCACAAAGAGCTGGACATTATGAGGTTTTTATTGTTACGTTAACACTAAATTATGTTTAGACCAGTCTCGCCCTCGGCGCAGCTCTGGTTCCGTTGTTTTTATAACTTATACTCTACTTCGACTTATGTAATTTTCAGTTGGATTCCCTTAATAATTCTGCTTACGAGGGTTATTATTTGTTGTAGCCGCTTTTCAGTTGCGTTTCATGGCTATGAAAGCATTTTGGCAATATATATATAATTTTTGTCTTTCTGGAATTTCTCTAAACAGTACATCGTTCCATATATGTTTTCTTTCCTTGTGTTGGTTATAAAATAAGTTTGCCGTGGGATTTCCAATATGGTTATTACAGTATTCTTGTTCATGGCACTAAACAGAATCTTAATCTATGAACGTATTACATATTGCATGACTCTGGATATGTATGTAGTTTTCTCTGTTTTATTTTTACGCCGTCGGCAACAAGTGCCTCGGCCTATTTACAGTTTGTATCTGTAGTTTTCTTTTTCATAAATTACGGATTTCCTGACTCAGGTTTTCGAAGGATTTTCGTTGGTATGCATACTACCGGTTGGGTTACAGTTTAGTAATAATGTTTATCTATGATTCCCTTAGGTTATAAGGTGCCAGTCTGCCTCATAAGGACTGCGTATAGTTATTAGCCATGAGCAGGTTTCGGAATGGTTTTACTACCAACCCGGTCCACAAGCTCACTTTGGCTTATTTATAATCTGCACTACATTATTGTGAAGCTCTTCTACTTTCCTACTTTTTAATTCACTTGTTTACTGTTCCTTCAAACAAAAAACGAACTTCATTGTTATTTCCACAGTTTCTTTATGTAGTACTCCTATACCCAAAAGAATCTTTTTACTATGTCAGAAAGTACATTTTCTTTGCTTTTATTCATATCATACAGGTGGTAAATTAAACCTTCTCGGTAACAGATATCAACTAAAAAGCTATCAGAATATCTTTCAAAACATCTTTAACTAACATTATCGCCTTCTCCTACGAGAAGCTTCTTCTACTATTTAATGGTCATTTTCATTACAGGTAACATCATCTACCTATTAATCTTATTTCCACACCCGCATTTCCTGTTTTACACATCGTTCGTATTACTGAACATTCTTGAACCGGAGTCTAATACAACAGTTCTGTTCCCTTCACATTTTTAACAACAAAAGAAAATATAACAGTTAGCTAACTATAGTTTTCCTTTCTGAGTTTCAAGTTAGATGTACTTATCTGTACTGAGGAAAAAAACTCCTTAATGACTGAGGTCCTCCCAACCTTCAAGGGAGGCAATGACATCCTCACCTTGCCCCCGAGCTCCGGAATTTGAACAGTGCTCCAGGAAAATCAGTGGATAATTTCCTTCTTCTGTGACCTCTGGATTAATCCAGTCAACAAACATAAATTCTTGCTCATAAGGGTTGTAGAAGTAACTTCAACTGGGCTACCCCCCAGCTCTAGAAGATGCTTCACCCTTTTTGCTAGCAATTTCACAGAACCCCTACTCCTCTTCTGGAGTTCCTTTTATTCCAAAGGGTAGGTAACTGTCTTCCAACTGATTCCCAACCACTTTCCATTCCAGAAACTTCACCCAGAGTCTAGCAAGGGTTTCCTCTTTCTTTCTATTCTTTTAATTCCTCAGTAAATAATAAAAAAATGAGATATTTAAAATTATGAGCCATTGCCAATAAGTTTTCTTTGTCCCAAAATAACAAAAGAAAAATAAACAAAATAAAACTAAAGAGACTAATTAAACCAACAGTCTTTTAACTAATTGTAATTAGTTGTCTCTTAATGAGGGTGTCACACCTGCGACAGCGAAAACTATGGGTAACTCTGAGGGTGGTGTCTTGAACTTGTAATCCGGACCATGTGCTCCACATCTATAATAGTAGGTAGTATTTGCTTCAAGTGGCCCAATCACAACGTTGTGAATGTAGCCAGATTTGTAAAACAAATACCAATAAGTAGAAGAAATCTCCCCAAAAGCAGAAGTGTAATTTCCCGGAGATTTTCCATATTCAACCAACGAAGTTACATCCTCCGCTGTAATCCAGGTTACCCTCATAGAATCACTTCCTACCAGAGAAATGTGAACCTGCCATCGTCATTAATACAAACCCTAATCAAAACGTATAAAACAGAAGAAATCTTCAAACATGGCTCACTATATTGAAACCATACGAGGACAAATTTTTTTGGAGTATCCCTGTGTATTTAAGGGAGGTTCCACTAAATACACAGAGATATTCCAAAAGAATTTGTCTAATATGATTCTTTGTCAAAAATATCTCTAAAAATATTTGTGCAATATGATTACTTGTTAATATGATTTTTGACTGTCGAAATCTATCTATAAAAATCCAAAAAAGGTATTTAAGTGCAGTGGGGACGGTCGGTTGTCTTTCTTCTTTTTAAGTTCAAAAATCAGACTACCAGATTGTTCTGAGATATATACTACCAGATTAATACAGTAAATCACATTAAAAACAAAAAAATCATTTAAAACAAAAAAATCATTTATCTAAATCATAGTACAAGATTAATATAGTAAATCACATTAAAAACAAAAAATCATTTATCTAAATCTTAACTGTGAAACCTGCATACCAAAATCATAAGAGAAATAATTTTTTTTATACCTGCTCAGGATCCATGTCAGTATCTGTTGTGGAAGGAGTAGATATGATCGGACGAGGATGGGGCCGAACATAGTCCCCCGCCTCTGAACAAACTGCCACACATAATAAGAACAGAAAAATACTGATGCCCATATTTAGCAGGGTTTTAAATGAAACCAGAGCCATGAAAGGTTCAATCCCTTTTTCTATCACAAATTGTAATACATGAGAATGAAATTGAATTGTGTATCCTTTGTCCCTACTGTTCTTAAATAAATAAGAGCCCAGGAATTAAAATAATGAGTTCTAAATATAAATTCAAAGCGTTATTTGCCCACACGTTTCCACCATCCTAGGTGATTTCAACGCTCCATGTGCCCATCATATAACCAATATATAAGACGAATTCTTCATGAAATGATTTTGCAGTAATTTTTCTTCCTGAATTTTAGGATATGAATTTTGGATTCAAAATTAGACAATATTTAGAACATTCTTACAACAACCGTGAGTTCATGCGTGAGTTCGTGGTAAGACTTATTAATCCGCATAACCATTGACTGTGACATGTTTTTTTAATATTTTTATGTCGATCAATGAGATGTTTTTTACATATTTTTACTAAGGTGACGAGGATCAAACCTTACGTGGATAGTGGTTGTGCTTGTTGTAGAGGAAGAAACATGTTAAAAAGTAACATGCTAAAATATCGAGTCATCTTAGGACCAAGTCCGACCAAGTCAGGTGAAATATGTTACACAATGTGTGTACATATAAACTATAAATATATCATGTGATAAAATGGATCAAATGTTAAGAGTTGCAGTTTTTTTTTCAATTTTTACATGAATATATCATGTGATAAAAGGGATTAAATGTTAAGAGTTGCAGTTTTTTTTTCAATTTTTACATTCTAAAAAAATGCACTTCAAAAAAAATTATTTTTTTGCACTTTCTAAATCCATTATTAAAATGAATCTATGTTAACAATTTAAATAAATATTAAAATAAAATAAAATATTTTTTAAATCCCAATTTATTTATATAAAAATCATAAAATTAAATTAATTCATCTTTATTTTAAACTCAAACAAACATAAACCATTCTGGATGCGGATGAATAAATGTTTTGACAGGACTTCTGTCCCGGGGCTCCTCCCAAGGGGATTCGCATGGGGAGGCCATATGGCCCCCTGCAGCTCCATCACACTTGAATTAAAGACGCCAGCTCTCAAGTCATTAATTCACCAGCGCCGGCTCTTCTCCATCCTCGGTCTGCTCAGCTGGCTCATAATGGCTCCAGTCTCGAATTCTCCAGATCATTCCTACTCGACCTGCAACTCCCTGAATCCTATTTGCAGTGCGTGCCCAGCGGCTTGTGCAGAGCCCAGTGCCCGAACTCACACAGGACGGTGATGCTCGCTGCTTTGCTGTATAGAAACTATTCCGGGATGCCATTTTTCTCATAGCGCTTTTTGTCACTCCAATATCAATTTGCAAATCCCCCCTGGATTTCATTTTGTTTTTGCTCCTGTCCAAGCTAATTCTCCTTGCCTCTTGCCTTTGCAATCTGCTGCGACAACTATGCCCAGACTAAGACACCGTATGAGGTGCCACCGAGGTGCTTCTCGTGGCAGGCAAATGAGTGAGCACCCCTCGTCTAGTCTCGGCGATGCTCTCTCTACCAAGCATAATGAGAAGCAGCATTCTCAGGACCCCCTCAGTCATGGGGAAGATGACAACCCTCCTGGCTCTGCCCATGGCTTTTGACCTTCTTCTCCTTCCCCTGGCGCTCTTCTGAATCCCGCTTCAACTTTCCCCCGCCCTTCTGGAAGTCACTTTTTAAGGCAAACTTCGCAGAGAGCGGAGCTCCGCTTTGATTGTGACCTCAATCGTCCCACTATCACTGCTTACATCACCATAATCCTGCGGGAAGAATCGACTCTTCAGCCTCCACCGCTTCATGAACCTCCGCCCCTACCCCTTATTCTCCGGCCTGCCCCTACTGCAACCTCTTCTACTGGTCTGGGCGCTACCCTTGCTTCTGCCCCTCCCAATTTGGCTCAGCTCTCTATGCAGGTGGATGAAAATCTCTTAGGAAAAGAGGGAGTTCAAAGTGGTGCTACAGAAGATCTAGAGGAGAAATTCGGGTGTCGGATGGAGGAGGAGCTGCCTTCTACCCACACGCATCAGTTCTCTCTGCCTTAATTCAGTATGGTATCTAATTCCTATCATCTGCAAGATATTCTAGATTTTTTTGTTCACGGCAGTAGAAGCTGCATGCTAGTGTTGTCCCACTATAGTTTTCTCACGCTGAATGTAATGGACTATCCACCGGTTTCCCTTACAAGGGCGGTGCAACTATTTTTGAAAGAACTGGTTTCCCATTCTGGGCAGTTCGTCAAACTGTTGAAGCATGGACATCAAGCCCAGATTCAGGCTCCAGCAGCTGAACTGAGGCAGTTTTGTAACAATATGTTTACATAATAGAATTAGCATAATTTAGAAAAAAAAAAAAAAACAAACATAAACCATTAAACAAATTAAAATTGTGATTATATTAAAATGGCTAAAATATGTCAAGTCCCACTTTTGAGGATGGGCCTCATCACTAAGGTGACCCAGAATCAAATCTTAGGGGGGTGGTTGTGCTTTTACTAGGGGCAAAAAGAAGTTAAAAAGAAACATGCTAAAATATCCAGTCATCTTAGGACCAAGTCTGACCAAGTTAGGTGCGATCATGTGTGACTTTCACGGATTAGATACCCCTCGGTCTTTGTTTTCTTTGACAAATTAGATACTAGTGGGTCTAGATTTCTCAAGCCACATGTAAAGAATAGAGGATAAATTCCTTTATTTTTTTATTAGGATATTTATTTTAGAATATTTTAGTGATATGATATTTTAATATTATTTAAAATCTATTTTTATATGGATAAATGAACTTAAAACTCTACAAAAATTAAAGACCTTATTTTTTATAGATTAATTTGAAGAAGTTGTCATAATGTCGTTAAATAATTTATTATATCAAGCAATAATAACACATAATATTGGTTTTTTTTAATAATAATAAACTAATTTAATTTAATTTAATTTGCTATACAGTAATTTTGTTTTTATTAATAAAATTATAAATAAATTTTAAAACATATAATTAATAAACTAATTTTCATTTATAAAAGAACATATAATCAAGGAACATGTTTAAATAGAGAAGGAAAGTTCCAACTATCAGTTGTAAAATAACAACTACTTTGATTAGAATAAAAAATTTAATGATATATATATATATGTTTTTTACTAATAATTTTTAATTATATGTTATATAATTAAAATTCATTAATAGTTATATGTTATATAATAGAATCTAATAAAAATTCTTATTTAATTTACTTAATAGGAAATTTTATTAATTTAAATAATAATAATACAAAAGGAACAGACATGGAGAAGGAAGCTGGGAGCCACAATGGAGGGAACGACAAGAGGGAGTATGGGAAGAGAAAAAAAAGCAACTAAGAGTGAAGGGTAGGAATCCAGCATCTACTAACACTCCACCCATCATCTCTGTTAATGTGATTTTCACGGAAAGTTTTTATACACAGTTTATGGATCACAGAAGCCAAATTCCTAATAAAGAATAACTTATATTTGAAAATTTTATATTTAAATTTAATTAATAAGAATATAAAAATTTAATGCTGATTATATATATAATAATGAAATTAAAGAAATTACAAAATTTGTTAAAGAAAAATTAGAAGTGGGGATAGCATAAACAATGCTCAATTTTGGCTTGACTATTGGAGGATAAGTAGGAGATAATCTTGGACAGGAAAGATAATATTACAAATATTATAACTTCCAAATTTAAGAATAAGGTGTGGGATTATAAGGAGCTTGAGAGTAAAAGTAACCTAAGGTATTATAAGGAGATAATCAACCACACTCTTGCTAACCAAGGTTATATTTATGTCCCAGACAATGCTAATAAGAAAATAAATATTTTGAAAATAAAAACTAATTCTCATGCTCATATACTAAGAAGGTTGAAGATGACAAATAGTTTCTCTTGTATTGTGTAGCTCTTGCTCACATCCATTATAAGCATTTTCCATACTACCAAACTAATTGACTTATTAAGTCAATAAAATTATAATAATCTAGCAACACTTCTTTCTTTATTTTCTCTTTGATCATAGAGATAAGATATTAAAAAGTAGCAATCAATCTCTTATCTTAAAGTTTAATCATCAATATCATCAATAAAGATAAAAATAAAAATATTTCTATATTTTTAACTTTGAATTTATCTATAAAAAAAAATACAAACTTTTACTCAAAATTTATAAAAAAAAACATTACTTCTTTTACAAATATAAATAAACATACACAAATATAAATTTAACAATTGAAAATATATTATTTCAATAAAATTTTAAATAAAAAATATAAACAATACTTTATCCAATTTTTTTACCCTCATTAATACCATTTTTTACCCTTACAAAAGTTTTCCAAAATCCATGTCCATATCTACATATTTCCAAATCCATGTCCATCTACTCACTATCTACATATTTCCAAATCCATGTCCATCTCCTCAAACTCACTCTATCTACACAGAAGTGAAGTATCAAATAGAACCATAACTTTGCACATCAACGATATTAAAAAAGAATCCAGCCGTTTTGAAAGTGAAATTAGTCACCATCTTCCTCGCACTAAAGATGGCGACATTTGACAAAATTAGATCGAGGTAAATTATCAAACGGCATGTTGACTACCATCAAATCCCTGCCTTGGACTAAAGCGGACGACCTTTCAGAAAATCGGATTGAGAGAAAATTATAAGGTGGCGTACAAAGTACCAACAACCCCCAACAACCCCCCGTGAGCTTATGTCGATTTCTGATTATGTGCCTTAATATCGCCTTGACAGTGAAATTAGTCACCATGTGCTTTTGACTAAAGAAGGCAATCTTTAAGAACATCTGGTCGATAAGTAATTTGTAAAATGTCAAAGTTCTATTCAATTTTGTGTGGTCAGATTGTTCAAAACAATTTTACGTACGACTTGGATTTTCCTCAGTTTTTGTTACGGAACAAATTTGTGATAAGTTCTCCAGTATAGTACATTTGCTCAGCTTTTGCCATAGTATGGGGGTGCCGAACATTATTATTACGCAAACATCATTTTAGAATGGATTTTTTTTCCAAATGGTAAAGATTTGCTTATTTATGTGTGGATTAGATAAAAGAATTTATTGAGAAAAGATTTCAAAATAGATTTTCTTTTTTGAGAAATAACTATACAATTATATTCTCAATTGAAAACTAAACCTCCTCACTTAACCATTAGAACCATATTCTAGATACTAAAAACCCTGCTATAACATAAACTGCAACCAATTAAAATAAAAATAGATCCATACCGATCATATTTCTAATTGAAAGATCTTGGTGTTCGAATCATTGTGACGTTATGAAGTGTTTACCGGTGGCAAGATAAATGGTTTTGCTATGATAATGACTGCAGTTTTGCACTAGCCGATAAATTTGGATATTTCAAGTTTCTGTTTTTCTCACGGCAGTACTGTTTAGGATAAGTTTTGCTTCACGAACTCTCTGACTTAGTTTCTGGGGCCACAAAAGCTCAACGCACTAACACTCTTTACGGGTGAACCATAGCGTGCTTTACTGTCATTGCAGTTTGGTTACATATAGCTTAACGCTTTCACACTTGCTTTTTTTTTAATAAATTTTTTAATTAAGTTTGGTCAAATATATATAATTTAAATTATATATTTGGGATAAGGTTTTGAAATTTTTGACAAAATATATAGGTTTCTAGAAGTTTTTAATAATATTATGTATTTGACCATGGAAATTTACATACTTTAAATTTAATATAATTATTAATAATTAATAAGATTTAACCTCTACTAAATATAATAGAGTATTTTTAATAGTAATCTTAAATCAAAGGTTGTAATTTATCTAAAAAGTATTGAGTTCTATTAATATCACCACTAATATCACCAAGATAATAAGTACTTAGTATAAATGTATTTATACCAGCTTATCTCCGGATCTATCAAGCTTTGAGAGGATCACCACTTTTTCTCGAGGCGCAAACCTTTTTTCGAGTACAAAATTTGAGGAAAGGTTTGCACCTGGAGAGATTTGATCCCTCTTAGTGCTTGATAGATCCTGAGTTAAGATGGATCTAGGTTGGTTTCATCCGTGTGCAGTCATACAAAATTTGTTGAACATCTAATTATTTTGATCATTTTAAATATGCTAAAAATGTCTAAGATTAATGGTGAATGAGACCGTTACTAAATTGACTGATGAAAAATGATGAAATAAAAATTTTAACTGCAAAGTGACATTGCAACAATGTTGAATGATAGAAAATGTGAGTAATAAGAATGAAGTCAATTACAAACAATCTTCATTGCCATCAATCTAAAACTATTTTATTTTGTTGTTCTTATTGTCATACATTTAGTTATTCTCTATTATTGTGTTTGAATGAAAAGTGATTAACAATGTTGAATGATGGAAAATAGGAATAATAAGGAAGTATCCAATTAAAAATGGTTTATAGTTTCAAGAAGAAGACATTTTAGGTAAGTGAAAAATTTATTTAGGATGAAAATTCAAGTTTATGTTTATGTGCTCATACTATGAGTGTGTCTGTATGTTTTGGTTTGGAGGTGAGATAAAGATATAGATGGAAGGGGGATAGAGAGGAGAAGAGAGATGCAAAGACAGGGTGGGGAGGAAGAGATATAGATATGGAGAGAGAAGGGTTAGAGAGAGAGAGAGAGAGAGAGAGAGAGAGAGATGGAGAGAGAGTGTGTATGTTTGGGGGGTGAGATAGAGAGATAAAGAAGGATAGACAATGGAAGATAGAGAGATATAGATGGAGGGGGCAGAGATGTGCACTATTAATCTAATTACTTTGAAATTAAATATTTTATTTTGTGGTGGATTTTTTTTTCAAATCAATTTTGTTGGAATTGTACATCAAAATTGTTAAATATGTATTAATTTTAATAGCTTATTTTGAAAAAAGTCTTTGAGAATTTAAATTTAGTTATCAATAACTATTAGGTAGATGATAGGAATTTAATGTCCATAAAATATTCTAGAATAATTTAATAGTAGAAAAAAGAAATTTCAGAAAAAAAAATAATTGGTATTTTATTAATAAATTAAACTCACGTACATTAGGTGGTACCCCATCCACATAAATTATCACTTTGAAAAACTGTAAATAATGAAATTATAGAAAAATCACAATTTAAACTTATGATTCCAACCAATTCATCAAAAAATTCTACTAATTTTAATTATTTAAAATATTTTTTAAATTTAAAAAAATAATGTAATATTTTGTATATTATAATCCTAATGATATAAAAACGAAAAAAAATAATCCAATAATTTAAAATTGAAAATGCATGTTGAGGAATTATTGTTATTTCTTGCAAATCCTAATTAAATTTTAACCTGGCATATAGTCATCATTTCATCATTTCAATAACAATTTTAGGCATTCTAAAACTATAAAAGTAAACACTAATACTATATATTTTACACCATACATTTTATTTGTTTAAAAAATCGGCCCCTTTTATATTTTAGATCTAGATCTCTTCTTCATAAATACAAGGTAAGTTTCTCTATTTATATTAAATCCACTCCATCTCCACATCCCACTCTAATTAGTTCTGATGGTGTTCATAACCTACCAGAGTCTAGTATGTAATCTAGTTTAATATTCTCACATTTTATTATGTAATCTAGTCAGAGGCAGATGAGTTCTCCCTTGTCTGAAAGTCGATTCCTATAATGAAATTCCAGCCTTCAATTTTGAGAAAAAAGTCATCCATTTACTTATGGGTTCCTTATAGCTCGTCATCATATGAAGTGGCACTTTCCTGTAATTTCTGACATGACTGTGCTGAAGTGCTGAGACTGGTTAACCAAACATCATCAGATACCACTAACTCATCGTCTTCATTACGATGCCAAGTCCACCGTGTGTGTGTTGCATTATATACTGTAAGTTCACCGTGTCCAAAGCTCGCTTCACGGAATAGGGACAATTCAGATTGTGGCTCCTTGTAACTGCGAATGAATCGTTTAGCCAATCGATATATTATTAATTTATCCAATAATAAAAATGAAAATGAAATATGAGTGACTTGGAAAGCGAGAATGGTGGCCACTGTACATACTCTAAAGCAAGCCCTTCACGGTTTCCCCCATCTCCAATAGTAATGTAAATTGGTCCACAAGGATCAGCTGTGTTATTGTACACACGAGTCTGCAACATTAAGAAGTTATGGAAAAAATCAGACGAAAAGAGTGAAAACTTTCCATTCCGGGCAAACAAGAAAAATTGTCATAAAAATGGATGAAATGCAGTTCAATTTTACTAGATCCTATTTTGGAATGTGGCTAAGATCTTAGTAAATTTGGCTAATAAAAGCTAAATAAATTATTTCATGTTACTTTTATTCATCCTATCATATTATATAGAATATTCACAATATCACCATAAAATAGGGTTATACTTACAAAGCGTTCATACGCATGCACATGTCCTGCAAAAACGAGATCTACATTCGCAGCGTAAAGCAAAGGTTCCATGGCTACTCTCATCTTCTCTCCCTCACCTTCATGAGCAGTATTTGTATTATACCAGGGAGCATGTAGCAGCACAAAAGTCCATGGCGTTCTCACTCTATCTACCTTTCCAAGGTCACCCTATTTTCAACAAAGTTTAATCCTGGGTAAGCTGATTTGATTTCTCATAACAAAGGCAGTTTTCTTAAATTAAAAAATGAAACATTCCAATGTTAGAAATTATCATAATTAACACAACCTGCAGCCACTTGTATTGGTCTGAATCCTTCCCATATTTCGCATAGGAACCAAGCATGATAACGTGCACTCCTGCAACTTCAAAAGAGTAATACAAGTTTGAAGTCGAACCGCTTTCTTTATATGGCATTTTCCACCTAGCATTGTAGGATTTAAAGGCATGTTCCATCAAAAGAATAATTGTTTCAACCTCATGGTTTCCTTCTGTGACCATCCAAGGCCTGCTGCTTGCCAGAGGTTCCACCAACCTCCCAAATGAATCCCACAGAGTCTGGCTGTTGTCAGCATAGGACAGATCACCAGGCACAAGGAAAACATCATGATAACTCTCGTTAATGTGTTGCAGAGTTGATTTCGTCCACTCAGTTTGTCCCAGATCACCTGTTAAAAATAAAAATATTTAATTAATCATCAAAATTTCATTAATACAAATCCAAATCCAGGTGCCCATCATTTTAGGATGTTAAATTTATTTATACAATAAAAAACTTAATTTAAAATTACAATTTCAAAACCAAATACCCAAATCTGAAAATAAACACAACCCCATAATGCAGGAGAAAGAATGTAAAAACACAACCCCATAATGATGGAGTATGAATGTAAAAACACAACCCCATAATGCTGGGAAAGAATGTAGAAACACAACCCCATAATGCTGGAGAAAGAATGTAAAACCAAAAGACTGCACCGTTCTGATGATGAAATACTGTGACCAGGAGATGATAATTATATTTATAGTACTGGCTTTAATGCATACCTGCGACAGCGAAAACTATGGGTAACTCTGAGGGTGGTGTCTTGAACTTGTAATCCGGACCATGTCCTCCACATCTATAATAGTAGGTAGTATTTGCTTCAAGTGGCCCAATCACAACGTTGTGAATGTAGCCAGATTTGTAAAATAAATACCAATAAGTAGAAGAAATCTCCCCAAAAGCAGAAGAAGTGTAATTTCCCGGAGATTTTCCATATTCAACCAACGAAGTTACATCCTCCGCTGTAATCCAGGTTACCCTCATAGAATCACTTCCTACCAGAGAAATATGAACCTGCCATCGTCATTAATACAAACCCTAATCAAAACGTACATAACAGAAGAAATCTTCAAACATGGCTCACTATATTCAAACCATACGAGGACAAATTTTTTTGGAGTATCTCTGCGTATTTAAGGGAGGTTCCACTAAATACACAGAGATATTCCAAAAGAATTTGTCTAATATGATTCTTTGTCAAAAATATCTCTAAAAATATTTGTGCAATATGATTACTTGTTAGTATGATTTTTGAATGTGGAAATCTATCTCTAAAAATCCGAAAAAGGTATTTAAGTGCAGTGGGGACGGTCGGTTGTCCTTCTTCTTTTCAAGTTCAAAAATCAGACGACCAGATTGTTCTGAGATATATAGTACCAGATTAATACAGTAAATCACATTAAAAACAAAAAAATCATTTATCTAAATCATAGTACAAGATTAATATAGTAAATCACATTAAAAACAAAAAATCATTTATCTAAATCTTAACTGTGAAACCTGCATACCAAAATCATAAGAGAAATAATTTTTTTTATACCTGCTCAGGATCCATGTCCGTATCGGTTGTGGAAGGAGTAGATATGATCGGACGAGGATGGGGCCGAACATAGTCCCCCGCCTCTGAACAAACTGCCACACAAAACAAGAACAGAAAAATACTGATGCCCATATTTAGCAGGGTTTTAAATGAAACCAGAGCCATGAAAGGTTCAATCCCTTTTTCTATCACCAATTGTAATACATGAGAATGAAATTGAATTGTGTATCCTTTGTCCCTACTGTTCTTATTAAATAAGAGCCCAGGCATTAAAATAATGAGTTCTAAAGATAAATTCAAAACCTTACTTGCCTGCACGTTTCCACCATCTCAAGCGATCTCAACGCTCCATGTGCCCATCATATAACCAATACATAAGACGAATTCTTCATGAAATGATTTTGCAGTAATTTTTATTCCTGGAATTTTAGGATATGAATTTTCGATTCAAAATTAGTCAATATTTAGAACATTCTTACAACAAGCGTGAGTTCATGCGTGAGTTCATGGTAAAACTTATTAATCGGCATAACCATTGACTGTGACATGTTTTTTTAATATTTTTATGTCGATCAATGAGATGTTTTTTACATATTTTTAAGTGGATTTTGTTAAAATTTGATAAATTATTAGAGTGTAAATTTTTAAAATGGTAAAATTTAAATCGGTTGGAGGAAACACCTCATCTGGAATCTGTAATTTTCATCTAGTTATAAGTTTGGAAAGTTTACCAACACTTGCAAGTTTTGGTGTAATGACAAACTTCTTTTTGGAATAAGAGGATTGACCTAGGTTCTATTCCCAGTAGAGGGTGTGTTGGAGGAATCACCTTAATTTCTTTCCACCCTTGGTATCCTAGTTATGATTTGGAAAGTTTACCAAACCTCTTGAAAACTGTACTATAGAATTTGTTTTGTTTGTTAAGTTGTGTGTGTCCTCCTAAATTGGTAATCATTTGGGTCACACCAACCTTAATCACCTCAAACTAGTGGCCATTTGAAATGTTTGCCAAACCTCTTCAAAACTGTAATCTAGAATTTGTTTTGTTTGTTAAGTTGTATGTGTCCTTATAGATATTTTTTAACTATAATGTAAAATTTATTTTATTTGTTAAATTGTATATGTCCTTAGAAATTAATAAACACCAAAATATTGCACTTAATCTCAATCACACCAACCCTTATCATAATTAATTTTTTGAACATCAAATTTCAAACCAGTCATCTTCACATCAGTTTACATTACACTCCATGGCTGTCAAGTTGAGCAGTAATATAAAATACAATTCAAAAAATAAAAAATTATAATCTAACGACTTTTTTTCCTATCTTGAAATTCCCACAAAAATATATAAAAAAACGTTCTATTGTTAATTCACACCCCCATTTACCTCTGACAACATCATATTTGTCAATGATAATGGCTCTGTGCATAAACATATTCTGAGAATATACAAGCAATACCTTACATTTCATACAGTTGTGATCGAACCCTGATTCCGAGAAAATTCGTGATATTCCAAGAATATACTAGGAATACCATCCATTATTCCAAGAATATACAAGGAATACCATCCATTTGATTCAGATGTGCTCCGATCCTAGTTCCAGGAAAAGCCTTCTGCATTACGAAACGTTGACGTGCAACCATCCATGTGTGGATTACGAAGATTCCCATTGAAGCGGTAAACTTGGCGTATCTAAAGCGATGGCATCTTTCCCTGTGGAGATGCAAACAGGAATCGTCTCTTTCACGGGATTAGTGGTGGGAACTGTCCGCTTTCATTTCATTATCAGAATTATCAAAATTTCAACGTTTTGAAATCGTAGACTTTGTCATAGATGGAATTTTTTTGTTAACAAAAAGATTTTTAAAATATGCAAAACATTGCCAAATAACTCTGCAATGTTTGAGGATGACCACACGTCAAGCAATTCTTTTATCGGATAAATGATGATCCCTACATTTAGAATATAAAACTTGGACGAGCACAGAAGCCACATTATATATCTCGATATTAGAAACCATTAATATAGAGGCTAACAAATGATTAATATGATATAAAATGCTTCTAAATATATGTTTATGATTAATGTCCCCTCCTGATATAACGATGCCTAAGCTAGCTTCATGTGTCCAGAGGTTTTAATGAAATTTTAAAATATAAAATAAAACTGAAAGATTAAAATATATGCTTATGAGTAATGTTTCCTACCAGGTTGTACTTGTTCATAAGAATCTTTTCCCACGCATAGGAAATGTATTTACTGAATTTAAAAGCACATATCATTCAAAACGATTTACATGTGATAATTAAATAATGGGACAGCGTTATCTTTAATCATCTTTAATTAATTAATAAAATTTATAAATTATTAATAAGATTGAGATATGATATATAATTAAATAATGAGAAAACATTATCTTAAACCATCTCTTAATTAATTAATAAAACAATTTACAAAATTTACTTATCATATATAATTAAATAATGAGATAAAATTATCATAAACCATTTCTTAATTAATTAATAAACAAATTTAAGTAAAAAACATTTTGATTATTATTAATAATTTCTAAATTTATTCCTACAAATCTATTCTTCGTTCTCAATGTTTCTTTTTCTAATTATTTTTTTTTTTTATATCAAATGTGAGTTTCACTTTCACCTTACCAAAACATCTATGGTTTCCTTCACAACCTACAAAGCATATTAATGTATTATAGGTTATCCACATGCTCATTATTTCCCCAAATCACTAAGAATATTAATGTATTAGTTGTTATCCACATGCTCATTCTTTCCCAAAATCAGGCAATGGTATGGTTTCATATGGGTGTAAAATTTCCTCTTAGTGTATCTCTTAGGTGATTAATTTTAAAAATTTTGAATTAATTGTAAAAAAAAACATTATAATTTTAAGGTTAAATTCTTTGTATTTTTTTGTTTAAGTTAAGGAAAGTTCTACAAGAAATAGATTAAATTCTTAGGGATTTAATTCTAGCACAATCGTTGATATATAACCCTCATTAAATTATTTTAAACAAAAAGTAAGTCAAGGATCAACACCTTATGCACATATTACCAAAACCGCAATATAAAAAAATGGTTAATAAAGATGCATGGGATCCTACGAAATAATTTTCCTCGCCACAACCACTAGAGACTGATCAGTTCTCAAAAAATCCTATTATAGAAACTCCTCATTAATAGGAAAAAAAATACTAAAATGATGCGTTAAGATACCTCTCAAAGACTCTCGGAAATGGATAAGAATAACTAGCAAACACAACAAAGGAAAATTGCAAAGGATACAAAACCAAACAAAGAAGCATCAATGCATAGTTTCGAGGAATCTACATTAAGAAAGCCTATTTTCTCATTGGAATATGTGCCATCTACACTAATTCGAAGTTTGATAAATAAGTGTGGTATAGTTGATATCAATTGCCACACCACCATCCTCTGAGCTAGGTAAATAGGAAAATCTTGTTTCCCAATATTTGGAAATCAAGGATAAGAGTTTAAAAATAAAGTAATATCTATTTTCTGAAATTTTGAGGTACCCTCCAAGACAATATTACTCTCAATCATGCATTATGAAAAAAGAAAATTTAATATTTCTATTTTAAATCCTAAAGCCACAATCTCCAAGAAAACCAATCATTAGAAAGCTTTAAAAATTTATGGATGTGGAAAGTATCCACATTAAGGGATTTTTTAGGTTTAAAATGAGCCTCCTAAATAATATTAAAATAATTGTTAGAATGAAATAAGAGTTTTGAATTTTTAATTGCAAAGAAAGAAAACTATTTTTTAATGCATTTACAGCTTATCTCCTTATAGGTTTACTCAAAAATAATATGTAGACACCTTTTGGATCCAAGGAGTACCCACTGTCCATGCTTTTCAGAAGATCCAAAATGAAAAAAGAAATGAAAATACATGAAAAAACTGTTCCAAACACATTTTGATATGTATTTTCATTTTTTTGGGGTTGGTATACTCAAAAGTATGTAGAATGTGTACCCATTTGATGTGGAATTTAATACCACATATAACATGTATGCACACTTGACATTTGAGCAAACACATAAGGATATAAGACAAAAGAAAAATTAGTTTCCTTATTTTCTCTCAAAAATTATTTACCCCTAGGATGACATCATCACATTTAATCTTATTGACTCTTTCAATGTTGATTTGGTTAGTGCATTTTTTGCGTTTAGGGTCATTTTTCACCCCAAGATTCCCCTAATTTTTTATTGATCGAAGGATATGCATAGGGAAATATGGGACATGGTCTTTACTGACCTAATTAAATCAACATTGAATACCTATAAAATAAAAACCATCATAACCAAGATGGATGCTCAGTTGAAATAGGGGAAGCTATAAAATAGAACTAAACAAATGAGGGTGGAGGAGATAGAATAGTGGATAGTTTTGTTGGGATTTAATCCACATGATAGAAATTTCATTGAAGCCCTAGTGAAATAGAAGGATACTAATATCATTTTTGTTAAGAGAAGGCTTGACATGCTTAACTTGGAGCATGTACAAACTCCTTAATGCACAACCATCTAGAGGGAAAATCATGAATTATCAACAAAAAATATTATTTTAAATAAAAAATCGGATAACTATGAGAAGAAAATTGAATTTTTAAATAAATAAAGGGAAGATCGTGTTTTTCAATCCATTGCATCAACACCATCAATAGCATTAGCTCCAACAACTTCAATATTTCTAGGATCTTTAGTAGACACATTTAGAGATATAGCCAAAAATTTGTCAAATTCGAGCTTGAAAGAAGGAGAAGTGGCAGGTTTGAAAAGACTTTTATTGTGAAATATGATAAAATTCCCATCTTAAAAGAGTATATTACATAAAAATATGGCACTATAAAGTCATATTAGGATCAAAAAAAAAAAAATAACAAGAAGTACATCAATTGAAAAATAAGTTGGTGGGAAAAAGATTATTTAATAGGATAAAGGTATATTTTATGGAACCAAATTATATCTAAGATTAAAAAATTATGGAATTACTTTACACTAGTTGTAGATGAATGCTTTCCTTTATCTTCATTCCTTGAATCCCATTTCAGCACAAAATCTCCCATCTAGAAATCATCAGCTTTTGTCCTTCTTTCATAAATATTCTTGACATTTTCCTGAATTAGTTGAGTCTTATTACATGAGTCTTCTCTGGATTGTTGCAATTGGATGGTATAGTTGATTCTTCTCTTTAAATCAATTGTTTCCACTTATGCTTCCTATAGTCATTCTAATACAAGGATTCCTAGTGAAGTAAGAAAAATTGCATCAGATCCATATACTATTTGAAATGGAGACATTCCAATAGATCTTTTGGTAGTAATTTGGTCAGCCCACGAGACATTAATGAAATTTTTGTGCCAGAATTTTTTTATTTTCCTGCAACAACATTTTGATAATGTTGACTAAATTTTATTTGAAGACTCAACTAATCTGATTCCTTGTGGGTAGTAGGGACTGGAGTGTCCTAGTTTGATATATTTTGTATCACATAAATCTACCATTTTATTTAATTTAAAGGCTGCAGCACTTTCAGTGATAATTTTATAGGGAAACCCAAACCTAGACAGAATGTTTCCCTCTACAAATCAGATAATGAAAGTATTAGTGGCTTGCCTAGTTGGGATAGCTTTAAACCATTTTGTAAATTAATCGGTGGCTGTCAAGATTCATTTTAGTTGGACTGAGGACATGGGATAAATTTCACCTATGAAATATAGACCCCAATGTTGGAAAGGGACTTCAATTGAAATAGGTTTTAATGGGAAAGGAAAAAGTTTTTTCTTTCCCTAAAAAATTTGGCATTGGTGGCAAGAGTTGACTTTCTTATGCACATCTCGAAATAAATTTGGCCAGTAAAAACTAGCTCTTAAGATTTTATTGGTTATGGTTTTCCAATATAAGTTTCCACCACAGTCTCCTTCACGGAATTCCTGCATGAATTTATCTGCTTCATATTTCAATAAATAGTTTAGCAAGATACCTCCAACATATTTCCAATTTACACCAATCTGAAAGGACATTATTAGTTTTTTGTGCTAAGTGTCATTTTAGTTATAAAAAATGTACATATTTCTCTCCATTTATTTTCTTAAGGATTTAGGAATTTAACCATGAAAAATAGATGAAATTGTGAATTTTAAGCATGTAAATAAGCCTAAATAACACTAAACAACAATGCATAACAGAGAAATAAAACCACACATAAGATTTACACAATAGGCATGATGAATCAGTTCACCCCTCCTGGGCTACATCTGCTGGTCCAGCTCCCAATGGCATGTCCATCTTTCGCTATGCTCAAAATTTTGCAAATACATGTGTTTACAAGTCTCGAATGGTTGTTTTCTCTACACCAATGGCTCCAAAATGCTCAAATTAGTCTAGGTAGACTCTTTCTTCACCCAAAGTGGTCTAAAATTGACCTGGCTAGGCTTTTTCTCAATATCCCCTACAAAACCTCCACTAAATTTGGAGGACTGCAGTTAAATACAGTTGAATTCGGCACAACCTTCGAAATTACAGGCGTGCTAACAATCCCTCCAAGTGAACTAACTGTCGCATTAAATTTTATGGTTAGGGAAGGGGGTGGGCCACATGTCGACCCCCCAAACCACGTGGTTTTAAACCTCTTCATTCAAAAGTTTGGCATTGAACTGTGATGGAGGTAGAGTTCCCGAATCCGCCACCATGTTTTTCAGACTGACCGTGCATGTGATTACGTTGACTTTAATAGGCACTAGATTTAATGGTTCTGAAACCGTTGGCTAACAAATATGTCATGGTTTTCTTGAAATAAGCCATGTGACCATACTAAGAGGGCCGCCAGTGGGTTGGGACCACCGACTGTCCCCCCCAAATGTGCAAAGTTAAAAACCTTAAATAAGTTTGACGTGCTAATAGGGTAAGCAACACCCGGTAGTGGAGATGGTGTAAAACGTTGCAGGCGTGCTTGGAGATCACGGGGTTGAACCCCCCCGGACATATACAAAAATTTTAAACCACCATACAGGGGACACGTGGGAGCCTCAGGGTTTGCCACGTGTCACCCAACCATTGGCTCATCAAATCAAACATATAACACATCCGACGATCCAAAATGTGCCACGTGGCGAAACATCATTGGTTTAGAAAATATAATATTCTCATAATATTCCCCTTTTTGTTGACTGTGGACCTACATGCTGACTGGGCATCCCAATCAACCCTGTCACAATTTTCGTTGTTTGGGAAATCGATCAGAATGTGATATCTCGCTCATACGACATCGGTTTTTTGAACTGTTCACGGAGCCGGAAAAAAAATGATGAGATCTACCCGGTCGTTTAGGTTCAGTACAGTTTTGAGCACTTTCAATTTTGATCAAAATTCATGATATCCTGATCACACCTCCCCATTGGGAAGCTTTTGGACCCCAAAATACTTTGATTACCTGTTCAGTAAGGAGGGTACAGCTCCCTCACCTTTCCAAATTCCATCCACTTTTCCTTTCTTGGCTTACTGCCTTTGATCCCAACTCGAAGGTCGTTAACACTTCCCCTCTTAGATGCTCTTGTCCTCCTATTAAGAATGGTATCCTCTTTGAGCTCATCCAGAAATTCTGGCGAGAAATTTTCAATAGAAGGTAGTTGAACATCACTTCTTTGATTATCGATCAAAGGTGACTCATACAAATGTAAGTTTTCAATGTTAACAACTGGATACATTGGCATATATGAAGGCAAGCCAAGTTGAAATGTGTTTTTGCCAACTTTCTCTATGATATTGAATGGACCATAGCGAATGGGCTTCAAATTTTTACCTTCTCCTTGCATCCTTTATTTTCTTATGTGCAAACATAGCTCATCTCCTTCTTGAAACTTGTGATCAACTCTATGTTTGTCATGCCTTTCCTTGTATTTTATTTGACTCTTCTCAAAGTTGTTCTTGAGCTTGTTGAAGAATAATCTGTATTTTCTCAATGAAATTTTGAGCCTTGTCAATATCACTGTGTCCATCAATTGCAACATCCTTCTCAAAGATGAAATCTAATAGAGATTTGGGAAAATACCCAAAGCATGCTTCAAAAGGTGATGTATTTATAGAAGAGTGCTTTTCCTAGTTGTAAGCGTGCTAAATGTAATGCAGTTATTCATCCCACAACTTGGGATGTTTGCTACAATATCCTCTCAATAGATGCATAACGGTTCTATTCACGACCTTGGTTTTGCCATCAATTTGTGGATGAAAAGCATGACTCCTTTTCAACTTTGTGTCCATCATATTCCAAATATTAGACAAAAAATTCCCAATGAGCCTTGAATCCCTGTCACTAAAAATAGAAGTTGGCAATCCATAATGAACCCATACATGTTGAAAATAAATTTTAGTAGTTTGTTCAACAGTTATGATTTTCTTACATGGAATAAGTATACACATTTTACTAAATATATCCACAACTACATAGAGATAATCATGTTGTTTTCTTGACATAGGTAGACCTCCAACAAAGTCTGTGGAGACACTCTCTCATGGCCTTGATGGTACCTGTAGTGGCGTGTAAAACCTAAGCTTCCTATAGCTAGGCTTGCTTGTTGCACACATAGAAAAACCTCTTATAAAATGTGACACACTATCTATGATGTGAAGCCAATAGAAATACCTATGTAGATGCGCCTTTTTTTTTCTTACCCCAAAGTGTCCAGAAATAAGAGACGAATGAGCCTCTCTCATGGCACTTAGCCTCTCTCCTTGTGGTATACACAACTTGCCCAAATGAAACAACAAAGTATTATGTATGTGATAATCATTTTCCTCAACTTGATTCCCTTCACTCAAACTAGCATACACATCTTCAAAATAAAAATCATGTGCATATTGTTCTATGTAACTCTCATGTAAAATATAATCATTTTTAAGTAAAGTAGAAGCACTTATGATTGGCCTTGAAATAATATCAACAATTTTATTGAAAATAACTTTCTTGTACCTTATAACCAAGTGAAACTATTGAAGGAAACCCATCCACCTAAAATGTCATGATTGCTACAATTTTGTCTATGAGTGCAAGTACTGTAATGGTTGGTGATCATTATGTATAATCATCTCTTTACCAATCAAGTAGTGTTTCCACTTCTTGACGCTTTTTACCGACACATACAGCTCTTTTTCATATGTAGGATAATTAGTTACAGCACCATTGAATGTTTCATAATGAAAAGCGATGGGCATACCATGTTGCAAAAGAACTGCGCCCACGGCATAATCACTAGCATCAGTTTGTATCTCTAATGGTTGTCTCAAATTTGGTAATGCAAGGACTGGAGCTAAACTAATATTGTATTTTAAAGCTTCAAAAGCTTACTATTGTTTTCCTCCCCATTCGAAGCCTTTCTTCACACTTGTCAATGCATGCATAGGAGCTGCTATGGCAAAAAAGTTAGCAATAAACTTTCTCCAATACTGAGTTGTGCCTAAGAAACTTCTTACCTCGGTTACTATTTTGGGAGTGGGCCAATTCACAATGGCTTCCACTTTAAAAGGATCAATTATCAACTCTCCTCCTCCTATAATGTGTCCCAAATAAACCAAAGAAGTCTTTCCGAACTGACACTTTGACATCTTAAGAAATAACTTCTCTTTCTTCAAAACATCAAGCACCCCTTTTACATTCAAAACATGTTCTTCTATTGTTTTTATGAAAATCAGTATATCATCTAAATAAACAATGAAAAATTCATCAAGAAATGGATGCAAAACGTTATCCATAACACGCATGAATGTTGTTGGTGCATTACACAAACCAAATTTCATAACCAACCACTCAAAGAGTCCTTGTTTTGTTTTGACTGAAGTCTTCCATATATCACTTTCTGCAATTCTTACTTGATGATATCCATTTCGTAAATATAACTCAGTGAAAAACTTTTCTTCTTTCAACTAATCAAGCAAATCATCTATCCTTGTGAGTGGGTATCTATTCTTACCATTATCTTGTTCAAAGCTCTGAAGTCTACACACATGCACGAAGTCCCATCTTTATTTGAAATCAAGGCTATGGGTGAACCACATGGAAAAGTGCTTGGCCTTATGAGTCCCTTGCCCAACATGTCCTTGACTTGCCTCTTTATTTTAGCATTCTCCATTATCGACACACTAGTACAAAATGGCTAATTTGTTACTAAAAAAACGACTAAAATTTGCATATAAACGACTATTTTTCGGTCGGCGACCAATAGTAGCTAATTTACAGTATCTTATAACGCGACCAACTTTTGGTCGTTTTTAGCTTAGTCATTAATTGGTTATCTCAATTTTGTTATCTAGTTGTATATTTGGTCATTGATTTAGTCATTGATTTGGTCACTAATTTAGTCATTCATTTGGTCTTTCATTTTGTCATTGATTTAGTCATTCATTTGGTCTTTCATTTTGTCACTGATTTAGTCATTCATTTGGTCACTGATTTGGTTTTTGATTTGGTCATTAAATGTCACAATTAATGACCAAATACACAACAAAATATATTACTATATGATCACCCAAGAAAACCAATTAATGACCAAAGAACTATGACCAACATGTTGGTCGTGTTATAAGATACTGTAAATTAGCTACTAATAGTCATATATATGCAAATTTTAGTCATTGTTTGAAACCAATTAATGACCGAAGAAATGTGAATAAATTTTAGTCATGTTATAAGATACTGTAAATTAACTACTAATAGTCGTATATATGCAAAATTTAGTCATCGTTTGTAGTCACAAATTTATCATTTGCAGTAACCATTTATTCATTATATAAACGACTAATTTAGTAGTTTATATTCATTTCATTAATAATCATTATAAATGACTAATTTAGTCACATATTCATTTTATTTGTGTTCATCATTAATCAACATAAATTAATTTGTATGATTTAAAAAATGTCATACAATGTGCATGTTCATCTAATATGAAAACACAAAGTCGCATATTTTAATTACAATACTAAACAACATCAAGTGCAACTATAAATAATTTCAACCATATAAATTATATTATATGAAATGTTAAAATATTACAATATGAGTTTCCAACTTTATATTAGTTGGACTACAATTTACACATGAAATGATGTTTCATCACTTCAAAACATTATCGTTGTGTCGTCAAGGCATTACAGGTGAATTCACCAACTCTGAAGACTTAATCATCAGTCTTTATATGTGTGTATTATGTGAGATATTGGTTCTAAGGGTATCGCCAGACCAGTTCTCCTCTCTCCTTTTGCATTTGTCGCTCCAATGTTATTGCTCTTCTCTTTTTTCAATTCATGCTTCTTACCATCAATATTGATTTTATTTTCTGAAAACAAAAGAAAATACAATGCACTGTAAGAAATGAAAGACAATGAACACTAGAATATAACATAAATTAGACTATAAATAGTTTATACAACATATACATTAACATCAACAATGTCAAAGCAATTTTCTTTCAACATCAATTTCTGCAAAATAAATGTCACGTTATTCTTTCCCATTTCTCAACATGTTACATACGATAAATTGAAAATCACATAAAACCAAGAGCAAACCCTTTTCTAACCAAAATAAACAAACAAACAATGCCTCTAATAAAACTTCATTATAATATTGGAAAATGAAAAAAGAGCTAGTGGACCATTTGTGTTGTTTGACTTTGCCTATTTTTGTTATAAAGTGCTCGAGCTTCAGGAACCAACAAATGTGAGCACGAGCTAAAAACTAACCAACCATTCACTATTCAACATGAGAGATCACAAATAAACCACAAAATTGATCAAGTATTAAAATTGTGAGCAGACTACCTTGAAATTTTCTTCTTGAGAAATACCTCAAAATCCCCTCGTTTCTAATAAGCTTCTTGGCTATGTACCTCCATCCTTGATTTCCCTTGTTATATCTTGAATAAAGAAT
Source organism: Pinus albicaulis (assembly GCA_034641835.2). Lineage (NCBI taxonomy): Eukaryota > Viridiplantae > Streptophyta > Pinopsida > Pinales > Pinaceae > Pinus > Pinus albicaulis. Next base: position 530,227,916 of record CM076584.1, read on the forward strand.
ATCCCTTCAACAACCAATTTTGCGAGAATCCTACCAAGTAACTCAAGAGCCTTGTGCGCATCAATAGTAGCATCCTCCAATGAAAATAATACAATCTCCAACCTAGAACCATCAAAATTATATATAGTTATAATGTTGAAGAGTGTAACTAGGTAGGTCTTCCTTATAATTACTATGTAACTAGCATTTGCACCGAGAGGTGCAAAGTAATGTCGGGGAGTAGGGAAAACAATAGTTAAGTGAAATATATGGAAATTTTAGTTCCTATATATCTTTCAAAGAATGTAATAAGAGGTTAAAATTTAAAATAAAGTTACACTAACATAAAGGAACACTAATATAATTGTCCCAGAATAATGGCATAGTAATGATGGTATCGAAGATCCTTCAATAGTCGCTCCAAGGAAATTGCTCTACCTCTTCAAATGATTCAAATAACTGTCGAAACTAAATATTCAAACCTGCTCCAAATCCATCATCAAAAGGTTTTCAATGTGCTAGAAAGGGGTATTTAAAGGTTTTTTTTTTTAACTTTTAATTGTTGCTACAAGACTGTTTTAAAGATGGTCCAAAACTACCTTCTAACAACTTTAAAAGATGTCATACAAACACCCTCAATAAACTGCTATACAAATACACTCTATGAAGTAATCCATATAGAGAACACACAAATAACCCAGAAGAGGAAAATGAAAAGTTTATCTGCAGTTACATTTTACTCTAAAAAATATTCATATCAAAATCTGTTAACATCAAACCAAAATTTTGTAATTTTCAAGATCCTTAGTTCAGCAAAAACTGCCCAACAGCCTAGCAAACTTGACAAGAAGACCCTGACTGTTCTTGTACGCTATAAGACAAGATGGTCAACAATGTCATGAATTATAGCAAGCACCTACAATTGTTTCAGCATGTCTTATCTTTTTAATTGATCCATCATCTTGAATCTGTCTAGCATTCTCTCAATCGTCAAAATCAACATTGTCAAGCTTTAAAAATATAGCATTCACTCCAATCTAGAAACAAAAATATGCATTCACAACTCAACTTACCCAGTATTCTGCTGGCCTCATTCTTAAGTTGTAAGTTGATGCCATACTCATGCAGTAAGCTCATGCATCATGGACCACCATTCCTACCCACTGAAAGAGGATGCCCACTCACAGTTAAGCCACAAGTGTATGCCTTCAAAGAAGCATCACAAAATAATTTTAGAAACAATTAAATATCATATTGGAAAATCAATTCCTTCTCATCGTGCATGTATGTGTGATAATTATTGTCCTGTAACTAACCACCATTTCTGGAGTTGGAAGTTCCCTGTCCTTTCCTAAAAAGTCTGCAAACTTGCAGATAGGCCCAACAACATCAAAAGTTTGAATTTTTTCCTTTGGGGCAGGTGGAGAAATTAGCTCAATGTGCTGTGTATCAAGAAGAATATCAATTAGAAACATCTCAAAATCTCAAAATCATTTTATGATTCATATCACAACTTTCAGACTGTGTGCCTGTCATGAGAAAGAATGGTCTATTTAGTATCTGGGAATATCAATACCAGTAATATTTCCTGTCAACAAGGAGACTACAAAAGTAGGACAAATTATCCCTTCTATATTCATTTGGAAATGATCATCCCTTCAATCATGCATCATCAAAAAAAGTTGGGTTCGCCCCAAGTCAAATTTATGTACTAACTTGGTAAGCTCCATAAAGGCTAGGCCTAATAAGCTCTACCATGCTGCCATCAATTACAATGAAGTTCTTGTTACCATTTGTCTTGACTCCAACAACTCGACTCACAAAAATACCAGAGTTTGCAACAAGAGATCTCCCAAGCTCAACAATGAGTATAAGATTTCCAGATAATACCAGCTCTCTTACCTGAAGAAACATCCAATGGTGCAAATATACATCTTTAAAGTGTCTATATATATTCTCAAAATAGCTGTAACAATGCCAGCACAGTAACTTGGGCAGCAAAGGAGTGTAAGTTTGAATAAAAAGTAACTTAGTTTAAGCCAATGCTTAAAAGCTTTAAGGACTTATAGAATTTATAAGATCCTTAGGGGTAGGAAGTGCTTCACCCTTGTGATAGTAATGAATGCCTAAACCTCCTCCAATATTCAAATCCTTGACCACGTATTTGGTCAATATACTGGATCATTAGAACTGCAGCATCCTTAAATATGTTCACCTACAAAACCAAAGTAATATTAAAGAAAAATAATGTGCACCTGCTTACAGTTAACAAAATTGGAAAATCTCTTTACACATAAAACGTTTCAAGAAACAAAATTATCACTTCAGTCTCATACAGGAGTTAAATATTACATAAGAAAACCAGAACATACTTTTAACTATCGTTTTGTACAGGAAAATGCAGTCCTGGGGTTTGTTAAAACCTTCATCATCTAGGCTAAAGCGTTAGACTTGGACAACAGACGTAAAATAATAAAACGTGTTTAAACAGCAGTGGAATATGTCTGGTTGTTTACAGTATCCTAAGTACACCTTTGTGAGCAAATTAGAGTACATTTTATGAAGAATAAACATTTGGTTTGTTGGGGAAATAAAAAATGCAGAAAAAGGATAGTCTTTGCATTTCACATCACACAATACAATTGTAGGAGAGGTTCCAGCTGTAGTAAGCTACTCCAATGTGCATGTAAAGTGAATAATACTTCAGAAGTGCAAGCGAATGAACTGTTCGAGCTATGGATTGGAGCCATATTCTTTCAAAGCATTAATGCTAGTGCAATCTGGAAAATGAAGATAATATGCATGGACCATCTCTTGATGAACATCACAAGTGTGTGGAGATGAATCGATGGCTCTATTTTAGAGAAACTACTGTTAGATGCTAGCATCCAACGAAGGTTATTTTCTTAGTAAAATTAAGGGAATATAAGTCAGAGTTTGCTAGGGCAGAAGAAGCTTATTATCTTGGTTCAAAGGAGGCAATGACATGGTTGGATATGAATGAATATTGTGTCAAAATTGATTGGTTCATCCCCAGGATATGTTGAAACATATGAGAGAGGACAACAAATACAGAATATACAGAGAAATTTGAAAGACCATACTCCTTAGGGGCTTCTATGCCCACTTTGGAAACTAATAAAGATTTTTGCCACCAAGATCATTATTGGCAACTACCTAGCATTGATAGTTGTTATATTTTTTAGTGCTGCTACAGAATGCTTAGGTGTATAGGGTCTACAAGAAAAGAAACCGGGCGAGTAAGTCTGTCTCAGGCAGGTTGAAATGTTTGGATCATAGTAGAATCTAGATTACAGAGATAAAACTGATTCATATTCCATGCTTTCAGACGTCAAGTGGCAGTTTGGATAGCAGTAAGGATGTTCCTGTTGCTTATCCAAATAAAGTAAAGAAAGGCCCTTGGTACCATCTGAGTTTTCAAGGCTGAATTTTTGCACTGCGCGTTGAACTGAAAAACCAATATCAGATCTATATGACATTCATCGAAATCATCAAATATTGATTTGGACAAAATTGAAGTAGCACTGTCTGGCATATGATATGGTGAATATCATTGCATGTGAATAAGCTAAGAGAAGGGCCCCTTTGACTATGGGTGGCTTCAAACCTTATATTATGAGTTCACTTGCCAACTTCACTGCATGGCCACTTTGGAGTCTTACGAATCAGATTTACATGGCATGCTGAAAATTCAAACCCATTGTTGAACATCCATGGTTCCAATATGAGTTTGAATGGTGTAGAGTCTAAATAAGAAGGACCACTTGGCTTTAGATGGGATATATCTATATATATAGAGAGAGAGAGAGTTGACACATCTGTAAAGATAAGGCTGATGAGGCTGTGGTACTTGAAGGAGGCCTTCATAACCTCTGGAAAGATAAATATTGGTTTCAGATAAATATGAAACCAATAATATCCCTGCTGTCCCAAAAGAATAGTTATATGACAGCCTTGATGAAGACGAAGAGGAAGTGTTGGGATAAGAAGATTCTCCCGATAATGATCCTATATATCAAGGAGGATTTAGAGGATGAAGCTAAAACCATGATGATGCTACTATATGGGAAGTCTCATGCCCAAAAATTGAAGAAGGAAGCATTGCTAGCCAAACAAAGGAGGCCATCGTTAAACGAAACTTGGACTTGGATGATGAGTGTAATATTTTTTAAAGCTGAATCCAAGATCATAAGTGGTGTCTTTTGAGGGCAATCCCATAATGATTATAGAATTTTTGCTGAAGAGTACCTCCCAGAGAAGGGAATAGATCAATTATTGGTCCCTAGTTCCAATAAAGCGGGTCATGAACAGCCTGTGGATGTTGTTGGCCCCTTATCTGTCAATGAGAAGATTAGTGGTTTATATTGCAATGTGCATGGACAAAATTACTAAATGGAAGTTTGATGAGACCCTAACCGCAGAAACCAGCATGTTAAGTCAGCATCAATAAAGTGGAATTGGAACAAAATTCTAGATCTGAAAGGGCTGATAGAAATCCTGCATGGTGGACCGAGTTTTCCTAAAGTGGGTGTCAAGGAGACTGGGGCTTACTTCTTCCCTCAAACTGAAGCTTCAGTGGACCTGACATCATTTTCAAACTATTTGGTAGCATTAGCAAGTTTTAATGGAGGAGCAGAAGAATGTGAGAGTGGTAAGGGGATGGCCCTATCAAATTTTTATTGTGTATACCTAAATATAGTGGGAATGATGAGGACAGAGTACAACCAATCAAGGAGAGAACTTCCTATCTGAGATTTTATAAGAACCCTTATGATGACGGGTGTGAAGACTTCAATAGATGTAAGAGGAGCAAGATTTCCTCCAGCAATGTGAACCTCCGGGAAGACTAGTATGGTGGACAAAAAGGGAAATTCATGATTGTATGCCCAAGGATCGAATATATATATTGGGACAATTAATAACTAGTCAGCATATGATATGTCTTATTTTGATGTTTGACCAACTCCCTGCTTATGATACTGAGAGCCCAGACTTCTGGGAAAATCATATTTGAGCATTTAAATCCAACTTTGAAAAATATCATGTCCCGGCTTCAAGTTTGAGGGATTCCCTACAGGATAAATTCTGTTTTTGTGGGGGACACTTGTCCCAACAGAGGCATGCCTTTTTCCTGACCTGAATATTCATAACAGAGATAGCTATCTCAGAGAAGCTTGGTATCAGTCTAGATCTGACCATCTTACTAAAGGTTGAAAAGGTTCCTTTCAATTATTCTGCTAGTACAAAAAAATGAATTCAACAGTAACCTTCGTACTTGTGAAGATGAAAATGGCAAAGCTTCGTATGATAATTACAACCAGAGGGAGTAATTGCCTTTGCATTATAATGATTAATCTGCATGGGTTGTAGTATCTCACCATTTTGTAAGTATGATGATCAATATCTCATGGTGTTTACAAATTCAAGAAGACAAGCGTTCTCCTTTTACACTGTCCAAACAGAAGATGAAGATGACAGAGCTAGGGAACTCCCTTTACTAGAGATTTCAAGTGAATCTGCTATTGACATTCGTAATGAGATCTACAAGGGCCCCCTTCAGGAATACATAGAGGAATGCAACATATTCAAATCACTTCTACATATACTTCAAAATATCGTGGATGGACACCTTCCAAGGTTTGTTGTCAGTTCACCTACAGTGAAAGAGATTCCAGCATGTAAACATCTTTAAGATGATGTATCATTGTTCAGCATGATAATCAGATATGGAGGAAGAAAATATTATGTGGTGAACTTGGAGGACACTAATAACAGTTGAGATTCTGAGGTTCTAGTGCACTCAATTGAGGAGCACATGTCCCCAAGTTGTCCCCATACCGTATCTTTGATTTTGAAGTCCTGAACATAAACAATATGGAATTGTGTATCACTGCTCCTATCTGTGATTTTGAATATGGTAGAAACTTTGGCACATTTCTACGATTTTGCAGGTCAGTGGCACAGATTTTGAGGAATGAAATTATGAGCAGTGGCATGAATTTCAAGGGGCAGTGATCTATCAGTGGCATGAAAATCATGGTGCTATTTTCAAGGACAGTGATGTTTTTCTGGGCAGAGAAAGTCTGTCAGTGGCACATATTCCAAAGTAGTGATTGTTGGACAATGAACAAGTTTCAAGGACAATGCCGCGATTTCAGTGTGTTCAAGTCTCACTTGCATCTCCAGCAATAATTCAAATTTCAAACTTCTTTTTCAGATCTATTCATCAAGGAAAACAATTGATTGTTGGCTAGACATATGATTATAAGGCACTCGCAATTTCAATAAATATTTTAAGGGTCATTACCCCTTTGAGGAATATGTTAGTCAATGGGGAGGACACCTTATATGAGAGGAAGTCACCTGGAATAGATTTCCAAGCTATTATCATGAGGATGTCCACTTATTGATAATTACTTCGTCTTCTCCTTTGTAGATTGTACTTCTACCATGGGATTTGTCGAGTTATTGATGGAAATTTATACTCATGATGCCACAAGTGCCACTTTATTGGAGCTTTGCATGGTCTTTGTGCATTCATTCAAGGTTTGCAGAAGGAATCCACTTTGGAGAAGGCCACACATGCTTCTAAGGAGGATTCATTCATTGTTCGTGAAGGTAGATACATGGTCAACCACTTGGAGGATCAGGAACCGTACTTCATGGTGCCATTTTTGGAGGATTGTTGCAAAACCAACTCCATTATCATGTTATCGTCGACTTTTATCATGGAGCTGGTTGATTGAGAGCATTATTGTAGTCTTTTTCTAAAATATTTTCATGATTTTTCTTGGAGTAGAAAGGGGATCTCAACATCCTATTGCTATTTTTAGTATAGAGTTGTTGAGGAGGTTTGAATGGTAATATTTTATTGTTTCCTTGCAAAGAATACTGAAACTAGGAAAAGGTTGCGATAAGAGCTGTGAGCATGCTTACAGTGCTTCATTTACAACAAACTACTCTATGGCTGCTAAAAAGAAGTGGTAGCAACAAAAGTTCAAGGGTTGGGAATAGCACTAGCCATTCGAAAAGGCAAGAAGGAGATACAAACATTGAAGATAATTTTCCAAAACATTCAATAGGTGAAAAGACAAAGCTTCCCGGACAATACGGTTTAAAATTTTTTGATGTATTATTTGGTAGTGGCTGGCATGCATTAGATGTCCCCTTATTTGCTGCAACTGATCAATCAGTGGTTGCAATCACAGCCTTAGTACTTGTTAAGAAGTTTGTCGAATGAGGTTGTTAGCGACTATGGTCTTTTAGTAACTGATTAACTACTCCTGTACATCCAAAATTTTTGCATAATCACTCCAGGTTTGGTTTTATCTTTTACTAGTTGATTGACTACCCCTTTACATCCCAAATTTTTTTGTGCAGCACCATCTATAGGAAGTTAACACATGGCATGTCAAAACCTTTATTGATAAATTATTGCACATTAATAGAGTAGCATTGCCTTCCAAGGGAGATTTGGATGCTTTAAAGTTGTGACTGTTAGAAAATGAATCCACTTTGGAGAGCACACAGGCAAGGGTCAAATGAAGTTATTAGAGCAGATATTAGGAAGGAAAAATGATTCTAAGGGTGGGCATGGATGTTATAAGGATGACATGTGGAAAAGGAGACCACTTAATGGCACAAGAAGCCAAGAATAGGGTAGCACTCCACTTTACAAGGGATATGGACACCATATCTCCACAATTGAACCACTAAATGAGATACACCCTATAATATGATGACACTTGGCAAGATTGACGATTTCCAAAAGGGGCCATATAGAAGAGCACTCCAACCTATGAGACATAGACTTTTGTTGATGTTTTATTGTTATTTCTTTGAAGAAAAGATGAATCCATAGCTTTCTAAAGAATTTTCTATAACATTTTATTAGAAAGTCATTAGTAACATAGATTATAAAAGGAGGAGCACTATTAACCTGCAAATTAAACTGACATGAAGGAAAAACCCCATAGGCCAAGTAGAAAGTTCTTTGCAAGAAAGGGAGAAAAGGCCCATGAAAGATTTATGCTTCCATCGTTGTCTTCCTTTCTATAGGTTGGATTGATGTGCAAGGCTGCCATTGTAATTTGCTAGTGTACATTCGCATCTGGAGGTGATGATTTTGGCCATGGAAGAAGAATTTGGTAGTGATCTTTTAAACCTTTCATGCTAGAAGAGAAGCACGAACTTGAGAAGGAATAGATAGAAGTTTTTACCGCAAATTTCTAGGCTGAAAAGGTGGTCTGGTTGCATGCATTTCCAGGCATTTAATCCTGCTCTGATAACCTATTTTTCAAGGAACAAAAATAGTTCTTTCACCTTTAATTTGAAGGAGAATTTTGCAGGTCAGTGGCACATATTTAAGGGAAGGAAATTATGAGTAGTGGCATGAATTTCAAGCGACAATGGTCTGTCAGTGGCACAAAATTTGTGGTGCTGGTTTCAAAGACAGTAATGTTTTTCTGGGCAGAGAAAATCTGTCAGTGGCACATATTCCAAAGTAGTGGTTGTTGGAAAATGAACGAGTTTCAAGGACAATGGCACGATTTCAGTGAGTTCAAGTCTCACTTTCATCTCCAGCGATAATTCAAAATTCAAACTACTTTTTCAGATCAATTCATCAAGGAAAACAACTAATTGTTGGCCAGATATATGATTATAAGGCACTCACAATTTCAACAAATATTTTAAGGGTCATTACCCCTTTGAGGAATTTGTTAGTCAATGGGGAGGACACCTTATATGAGAGGAAGTCACCTTGCACAGATTTCCAAGCTATTATCATGAGGATGTCCTCTCATTGATAATTACTTCGTCTTCTCCTTTGTAGATTGTAATTCTACAATGGGATTTGTCGAGTTATTGATGGAAATTTATACTCATCATGCCACAAGTGCCACTTTATTGGAGTTTTGAATGGTCTTTGTGCATTCATTGAAGGTTTGAAGAAGGAATCCACTTTGGAGAAGGCCACACATGCATCTATGGATGATTCATTCATTGTTCATGAAGGTAGATACATGGTCAACCACTTGGGGGACGAACCGTACTTCATGGTGCCATTTTTGGAGGATTGTTGCAAAACCAATTCCATTATCATGACATTGTTGACTTGTATCATGGAGCTGGTTGATTGAGAGCATTATTGTAGTCTTTTTCTAAAATATTTTCATGATTTTTCTTAGAGTAGAAAGGGGATCTCAACATCCTATTGCCATGTTTAGTATAGAGTTGTTGAGAAGGTTTGAGTGGTAATATTTAATTGTATTCCTTGCAGAGAATACTGAAACTAGGAAAAGGTTGCAGTAATAGATGTGAGCATGATTACAGTGCTTCAGTTACAACAAACTCCACTATAGCTGCTACAAAGAAGTGGTAGCAACAAAATTTCAAGGGTTGGGAATAGCACTAGCCATTCGAAAAGGCAAGAAGGAGATACAAACATTGAAGATCATTTTCTAAAACATTCAATAGGTGAAAAGACAAAGCTTCCTGGACAATACATTTTAAAAATTTTTGATGTATTATTTGGTAGGGGCTGGCATGCATTAGATGTCCCCTTATTTGCTGCAACTAATCAATCAGTGGTTTCAATCACAACCTTAGTACTTGTCAAGAAGTTCTGTAATCTAAAGTTGTTATCCTTGTTACTTGGTAGAGTGGCTTTCATTCACATTGTAGATGGGAGCCTTTTGAAGGAAAGGGAGATTCATATTTAGTGTGGTTATTATTTTTTCAAGAACAAAAGCTTTGCCGAATTACAACACAGACTGTGAAGTGTGTCATATATGAATTAAGTAGATAGTGCTACTTAATAGGGAAAATTTATAAGCTAGTGTAGTCTGGTATTTGAAGATGCCTTATACAGTTTGTTGAATGAGGTTGTCAGCGACTATGGTCTTTTACTAGCTGATTGACTACTCCTGTACATCCAAAATTTTTGCATAATCACTCCAGGTTTGGTTTTATCTTTTACTAGTTGATTGACTACCCCTTTACATCCCAATGTTTTTTGAGCAGCACCCTCTATAGGAAGTTAACACATGGCATGTCAAAACCTTTACTGATCAATTATTGCACATTCATAGAGTAGCGTTGCCTTCCAAGGGAGATTTGGATGCTTTAAAGTTTTGACTGTTAGAAAATGAATCCACTTTGGAGAGCACCCAGCCAAGGGTCAAATGAAGTTATTAGAGCAGATTTTAGGAAGGAAAAATCATTCTAAGGGTGGGAATAGATGTTATAAGGATGACATGTGGAAAAGGAGAACACTTAATGGCACAAGAAGCCAAGAATAGGGCAGTTCTCCACTTTACAAGGTATATGGACACCATATCTCCACAACTGAACCACTAAATGAGATACACCCTATAGTATGATGACACTTGGCAAGATTGATGATTTCCAAAAGGGGCCATATAGAAGAGCACTCCAACCTAAGAGACATAGACTTTTGTTGATGTTTTATTGTTATTTTTTTGAAGAAAAGATGAATCCGTAGCTTTCTAAAGTATTCTCTATAACATTTTATTAGAAAGTCATTAGTAAGACAGACTATAAAAGGAGGAGCACTATTAACCTGCAAATTGAATTGATGTGAAGGAAAAACCCCATAGGCCAAGTAGAAAGTTCTTTGCAAGAAAGGGAGAAAAGGTCCATGACAGATTTATGCTTCTGTCATTGTCTTCCTTTCTGTAGGCTGGATTGATGTGCAAGGCTGCCATTGTAATCTGCTAGTGTACATTCTTATATGGAGGTACTTCTTTTGGCCATGGAAGAAGGCTTTGGTAGTGATATTTTAAACCTTTCATGCTGGAAGAGAAGCACGAATTATGCGAAGGAATAGGTAGAAGTTTCCAGCGCAGATTTCTAGGCTGAAAAGGTGGTCTGGTTGTACGCATTTCCAGACATTTAATCCTGGTCTGATAACCTATTTTTCAAGGAACAAAAGAAGTTCTGTCAGCTTGAATTTCAAGGAGAATTTTGCAGGTCAGTGGCACAGATTTTGAGGAAGGAAATTATGATCAATGGCATGAATTTCAAGGGACAATGGTCTATTAGTGGCATGAAATTTGTGGTGTTGGTTTCAAGGACAATGATGTTTTTCTGAGCAGAGAAAGTCTGTCAGTGGCACATATTCCACAGTAGTGATTGTTGTACAGTGAACGAGTTTCAAGGACAATGGCACGTTTTCAGTGTGTTCAAGTCTCACTTGCATCTCCAGCGATAATTCAAACACCTTTTTCATATCTGTTCATCAAGGAAAACAATTGATTGTTGGCCAGACATATGATTATGAGGCACTCACAATTTCAACAAATATTTTGAGGGCCATTACCCCTTTGAGGAATTTGTTAGTCAGTGGGGAGGACACCTTATATGAGAGGAAGTCACCTTGCACAGATTTCCAAGCTATTATGATGAGTATGTCCACTCATTGATAATTACTTCATCTTCTCCTTTGTATATTGTACTTCTACCAAGGGATTTGCCAATTTATTGATGGAAATTTATACTCATGATGCCACAAGTGCCACTTTATTGGACTTTTGCATGGTCTTTGTGCATTCGTTAAAGGTTTGAAGAAGGAATCCACTTTGGAGGAGCCCACACATGCTTGTAAGAAGGATTCATTCATTGTTCGTGAAGGTAGATACATGGTCAACCACTTGGAGGAGGAACCGTACTTCATGGTGCCATTTTTGGAGGATTGTTGCAAAACCAACTCCATTATCATGTTATCATTGACTTGTATCATGGAGCTGGTTGATTGAGAGCATTATTGTAGTCTTTTTTTAAAATATTTTCATGATTTTTCTTGGAGTAGAAAGGGGATCTCAACATTCTATTGCTATCTTTAGTATAGAGTTGTTGAGGAGGTTTGAATGGTAATGTTTTATTGTATTCCTTGCAGAGAATAATGAAACTAGGAAAAGGTTGCTGTAATAGTTGTGAGAATGCTTACAGTGCTTCAGTTACAACAAACTACACTATGACTGCTAAAAAGAAGTGGTAGCAACAAAAGTTCAAGGGTTGGGAATAGCACTAGCCATTCGAAAAGGCAAGAAGGAGATACAAGCATTGAAGATCATTTTCCAAAACATTCAATAGGTGAAACAACAAAGCTTCCTAGACAATACGGTTTAAAAAATTTTGATGTATTATTTGGTAGGGCTGGCATGCATTAGATGTCCCCTTATTTGTTGCATCTGAATAATCAATGGTTGCAATCACAAACTTAGTACTTGTCAAGAAGTTCTGTACTCTAAATTTTTTATCCTTGTTACTTGGTAGAATGGCTTTCATTCACATTGTAGATGGGAGCCTTTTGAAGGAAAGGGAAATTGATATTTAGTGTGGTTAGTGTTTTTTCAAAAACAAAAGCTTTGCAGAATTTCAGCATAGACTGTGAAGTGTGAGTTATATGAATTAAGTAGATAGTGCTACTTAATAGGGAAAATTAATAAGCTAGTGTAGTCTGGTATTTGAAGATGCCTCATACAGTTTGTCGAATGAGATTGTCAGCGACTATGGTCTTTTACTAGCTGATTGACTACTCCTGTACATCTAAAAGTTTTGCATAATCACTCCAGGTTTGGTTTTATCTTTTACTAGTTGATTGACTACCCCTTTACATCCCAAAGTTTTTTGAGCAGCACCCTCTATAGGAAGTTAATACGCGGCATGTCAAAACATTTACTGATAAATTATTTCATATTCATAGTGTAGCGTTGCCTTCCAAGGGAGATTTGGATGCTTTAAAGATGTGACTGTTAGAAAATGAATCCACTTTGGAGAGCACACAGCCAAGGGTCAAATGAAGTTATTAGAGCAGATTTTAGGAAGGAAAAATCATTCTAAGGGTGGGAATGGATGTTATAAGGATGACATGTGGAAAAGGAGAACACTTAATGGAACAAGAAGCCAAGAATAGGGCAGCGCTCCACTTTACAAGGGATATGGACACCATATCTCCACAACTGAACCACTAAATGAGATACACCCTATAGTATGATGACACTTGGCAAGATTGACAATTTCCAAAAGGAGCCATATAGAAGAGCACTCCAACCTAAGAGGCATAGACTTTTGTTGATGTTTTATTGTTATTTCTTTCAAGAAAATATGAATTTATAGCTTTCTAAAGTATTATCTATAACATTTTATTAGAAAGTCATTAATAACACGGACTATAAAAGGAGGAGCACTATTAACCTGCAAATTGAATTAATTTGAAGGAAAAACCCCATAGGCCAAGTAGAAAGTTCTTTTCAAGAAAGGGAGAAAAGGCCCATGACAGATTTATACTTCCTTCATTGTCTTCCTTTCGGTAGGTTGGATTTATGTGCAAGGTTGCCATTGTAATCTGCTAGTGTACATTGTTATCTGGAGGTGCTGCTATTGGCCATGGAAGAAGGCTTTGGCAATGATCTTTTAAACCTTTCATGCTGGAAGAGAAGCATGAATTCTGAGAAGGAACAGGTAGAAGTTTCCAGTGCATATTTCTAGGATGAAAAGGTGGCCTGGTTGCATGCATTTCCAGGCATTTAATCCTGGTCTGATAACCTATTTTTCAAGGAACAAAAGTAGTTTTGTCAGCTTGAATTTCAAGGATAATTTTGCAGGTCAGTGGCACAGATTTTGAGGAAGGAAATTATGAGGAGTGGCATGAATTTCAAGGGACAGTGGTCTTTCAGTGGCATGAAATTCGTGGTGTTGGTTTCAAGGACAGTGATGTTTTTCTGAGCAGAGAAATTCTGTCAATGGCACATATGCCAAAGTAGTGATTGTTGGACAGTGAACGAGTTTCAAGGACAATGGCGCGATTTTCTAGACATCAACAGGGAGAGATAAGTACCTTGTGTGATGTAATTAATGTTGTAATTAATTCTCTGAGAAAAGAAAGATAAGATCCTCCTTCAAACTGGATTTCCACTTTGGGCTTTTTCCAAGGTTCTTAGATCAACCAAAAACTAGAGTCCAAAAATTTGTGTATAAGTAAAAGAGTAGTGGTATCCTATCAGTATTTCTTTTGAATTTTATATTCATTTATATCAGAAATTAACCATTTGATGTGGGCATTAAAGATAATGTTTAAAACAAACTAAAACCCTGTGGGGCTACAGGACACATAAGAATTGTCTACACTTGCTAGTGGGTAGGGGGGCTCTCCTACTCAGAGCCTTTGTCTACTAAGAGTGAAGCAATGTTAATGAAGCAACCACATATTAGACATGCAGCCGACTGAAACATTAAAACAATAGTTAGAAGAAAATTGTGAGGGTGAGAAAACTGAGGAACTGAGAATTGGTTACTTTAGATATAAAATAGCAAACAAGCGGATCAAACGCAGTCTGGTGGTGTTACATATCGTGCCGCTCGCTTCAGGATTTATGCTCTTAAAACAAGATATCAAAGCTCTCTGATAATATCTCATAAGTGGAATCTTATTGAAGTTTCACAGTCACTTTTTTCCATGAGATGCATTTGGATTGATAGTATCCATTTCCAAGCCTCAAACAATGAAAATTGCAGGGCCCATGGTTACTATCCACATTAAAGTGTGTTGGTGGATTAGATAAATTTGAATTCTTGTAGTGCAGGTTCATGTACTTCTCCTCCTTGAACTGTGGGCAGATAAACCTCCTGTAGAATATCTTGGTTGAGCTCTTGGTTGATCAGATCAACCCTCAGCAGAATATCTTGGTCGGATTGACTGTAGGATTATTCCATCCTTCCTAGTATCCTATTATCCAATCAAAAGGCCTGGTTGGTCTTGCTCAACTAGCTAGTTGGTTTTTCGAAACTTTCCCCTTCATGGTCATTTTTACAAACGGTGTTTTATAACGGATGGATTTGGTGGGATCCACAGCCTAATCAAGCAATAAAATTAAAAGAAATAAAGACAGTGATCCTGATTGGTGTAGGAGCAGCTTTTGCGAGTCCAGTCAAAAGATTGTACTTTTCTTCTACCAGAAGCTTGAAATGTACCAATGGCTAGCATGTCATAGTCTTAATCACCATCTGCTGAGATCAATGATTGATACTCTCACCAAATGGAGAGCCAGTCACCATTCGAAGAAATGGATTTGGTTGTTGACAGTTTAATAGAGGTCACGGTGGTGGCGGAACAAGAACTAATCATGCGAAGTCACAGGAAAAAGCCTAAGTCGATGGCTGCTGAGGATTGGGGAGTTCACTTAAAGAGACTTGACCATCATAGGTGAACGCAAAGCAAGAAATTCAAATACTAACTCCAAAACAGGGCTGGGCTTAGAAATCCCCTCCTCTGAAAATTTAAAGACTAGCCCAGAGATATCTTAGAGTGCATGCATCTAGTGTCACAACAAGGGGATCAAACAAAGAGTACATGTCTCTAAGAAATGCATAGAAGTTCATCTTAGGCTTCAATCATCCTGGTGGGTCAAGCCAAGAGACCTAGATATATTACTTGTATATGTCATCTATGATGAACGTGTTCATAACACGTGTATTCAACAAAACATGTCCCAGAATATCCAAAGTATACCTGAAAAGAGGGAGGAAATCAATCAGTCAAATGACCAGGAAGACATGAGACCTTTGAAAACCAAAAACATTTTGTGCTGGAAAAGAAGCACGAATTATGAGAAGGAATAGGTAGAGGTTTCCAACACAGATTTCTAGGCTGAAAAGGTGGTCTGGTTGCACACATTTCCAGACATTTAATCCTACTCTGATAGCCCATTTTTCAAGGAACAAAAGCAGTTCTGTCAACATGAATTTCAAGGAGAAATTTGCAGGTCAGTGGTACAGATTTTGAGGAAGGAAATTCTGAGCAGTGGCATGAATTTCAAAGGGTAGTGGTCTGTCAGTGGCATGAAATTCATGGTGTTGGTTTCAAGGACAGTGATGATTTTATGAGCAGAGAAAGTCTGTCAGGGGCACACATTCCAAAGTAGTGTTTGTTGGAAAGTGAACAAGTTTCAAGGACAATGGCACGATTTCCTAGACAGAAACATGGAGAGATAAGTACCCTGTGTGATGTAATTAATGTTGCAATTAATTCTCTAAGAAAATAAAAATAAAATCCTCCTTCAAACTGGCTTTTGCCTTTGGGGGTTTTCCAAGGTCTGAGATTGACCAAAAACTAGAGTCTAAAAAATTGTGTGTATAAGTAAAAGAGTAGTGGCAGCCTAGCAATTTTTATTTTGAATTTTATATTCATGTTATATTAGCAATTAACCATGGGATGTGGGCATTAAACATGATGTTGAAAACAAACTAAAACCAGGTCGGGCTACAGGACACACAAGAATTTTCTACACTCGCTAGTGGGTATTGTGGCTCTGTTGCTAGGAGCCTTTGTCTACTAAGAACATTGAATAAAAGGATGCAGTTGTCCAATTAATGTATGATAAAGTAGTGCCATGTGGAGGATTGGAGGACCAATGCCTTCCTCATGAAAAATGCTAAGCATTGTTGATCCAGGTACCAAAAAATGATGGAGGGTTTTGATATTCACTGAAAAGGTAACCTAACCATCCCTATATCTCGTATAGTATATAAGACAACAACAAAAAAAATGTTCCATCTCAGTTTCTTCTATATGACAATTAGAAAATCCTATTCTCTTGAGGAATCTATTGTTTAGCCTCCACCAAAGCCTATGTAACCCCACTCAAAACTAGCCCAGAGATATCTTAGAGTGCATGCATCTAGTGTTGGGGATTAAAAAAAGAGGACATGTCTCTAATAAATGCACAGAAAGTCATCTTAGGCTTCAATCATCCTAGTGGGTCAAGCCAAGAGACCTAGATATATTACTTTTATATGTCATCTATGATGAACATGTTCATAACATGTTTATTCAACAAAAGATGTCCAATAATATCCAAAGTATACCTGAGAAGAGGGAGGCAATCCATCAGCCAAATGACCATAGAAAAACATGAGACCTTTGAAAACCAAAAACCTTTCGTGCTAGAAGAGAAGCACGAATTCTGAGAAGGAACGGGTAGAGGTTTCCAGCACAGATTTCTAGCTGAAAAGGTGGTCTGGTTGCACGCATTTCCAAACATTTAATCCTAGTCTGATAGCCCATTTTTCAAGGAACAAAAGCAATTCCATCAACAAGAATTTCAAGGAGCAATTTGCAGGTCAGTGGCACAGATTTCGAGGAAGGAAATACTGAGCAGTGGCATGAATTTCAAGGGACAGTGGTCTGTCAGTGGCATGAAATTCATGGAGTAGGTTTCAAGGACAATGATGTTTTTCTGAGCAGAGAAAGTCTATCAGTGGCACACATTCCAAAGTAGTGATTGTTGGACAGTGAACGAGTTTCAAGCACAATGGAACAATTTCCTAGACAACAATAGGGAGAGATAAGTACCCTGTGTGATGTAATTAATGTTGTAATTAATTCTCTGAGAAAAGAAAAATAAAATCCTCCTTCAAACTGGATTTCCCCTTTGGGGTTTTTCCAAGGTCTGAGATTGACCAAAAACTATAATTCAAAAATTTGTGTGTATAAGCAAAAGAGTAGTGGTAGCCTAGTAGTGTTTCTTTGGAATTTTATGTTCATGTTATATCAACGATTAACCATGGGATGTGGGCATTATACATGATGTGTAAAACAAACTAAAACTGGGTGGGGCTACAAGACACGAGAATTTTCTACACTCGCTAGTGGGTATTGTGGCTTTAGTTCTCGAAGCCTTTGTCTACTAAGAACACCAAATAAAAGGATGCAGTTGTCCAAGTAATGTGTGATAAAGCAGTGACCTCTGGAAGATTTGAGGACCAATGCCCTCCTCATGAACAATGCTAAGCATTGTTGATTCAGGTACCAAAAAAATATGGAGAGAGAGTTTTCCTCATGAACAATGCTAAGCATTGTTGATCCAGGTACCCAAAAAAGATGGAGAGAGGGTTTTGATATTAACTAAAAAGGCGACATAACCATCCCTATATGTCATAGTATAAGACAACAAAAAACAAAATGTTCCATATCAATCTCTTCTATATGGAAATTGGAAAAGCCTATTATCTTGAGAAATCTATTGTTTAGCCTCCACCACAGCCTATGTAACCCCACTCAAAACTAGCCTAGAGATATATTAGAGTGAATGCATCTAGTGTCACAACAAGGGGATCAAAATAAGAGGACACGTATCTAATAAATGCATAGAAGGTCATCTTAGGCTTCAATCATCCCATCGGGTGAAGACAAGAGACTTAGATATATTACTTGTATATGTCATCTATGATGAATGTGTTCATAACATGTCTATTTAACAAAAGATGTCTAGGAATATCCAAAGTATACCTGAAAAGAGGGAGGCAATCCATCAGCCAAATGACCATAGCAAGACATGAGCCCTTTGAAACCCAAAAACGATGATCCCACCCAATAGGTGTAGTCAAGGCCAAATGTTAAAATTGACAACTAGGGACAAATTCCAATTTGTACAACTCCTTTGGGGAAGATAATTGCAGCAATGAATTTCTCTTTTCGAGAGGACCAAAATCAACCTAAATATCATCGAATTTAGTTAAATAGAAGTATGATTTTGAATTTATGTTTCTCTCATGTAAAATTAACAAGGTCGGCCTCACCTATATGTCGGCTCAATATGCCCAAAAGTCACGTCTTTTGAATCCCACCGATTAGTATTTATTGAGGTGCCCTCAACCTCATTTCAATAATCTATCTCATGACTCTTCTCTCTGAAATAGCCGCAAATGATCCTCAACGAAGGCACAAGGGTTTGGACGTCATCTTTTGTGGGCTATGTTCCTCTGGCATGAGGTTCAGGTAGTTTGGGCTATCATAGATTTGTTTTGGGCCAATTTTATGTTGTTTTGCAAACCGAGATCTCTCATACAAGCAGCCGCATTAGTTGAGGGAAATTTTGGCTTTGTTATGGACCATTTGAAGTAGGGTTTTTCTCCTTGAAGTTGGCCACATGCCACAGAAGCTCTTCCAGGTTAATCACGAGTGTTATCTCCCCTAGATCACAAGGTCGCATTCCTATATAATTTCAGGATGGGCCATGAACTGAATTCTCTTGAATGTTGAAGGTTGCGAGGCATATTAGAGGACTAGAAATAACCCTAGTCAGCAGAAGAATGTGGGCTACTTATCTTGAATGGAAACCATAGTCAAGGAAGGATTCTAGGAGAAGTGGAAGACGTTTGTTGAAGCCTGTCATCAAACCCTAACCAGCTCACCATAATGCTAAGCCTCTACAGCAGCAAGCCTCAAGCCTATGAGGGCTCAATTTTCCTATTCAAGAACATCATTCTTTTGGACCAATTATTTACCTAAAGACAGTTACATTGAATCTTCAAATTGGCAAGTCAATTTTGACCTTGATATATTGTACTCTCTCTCTGCGGAACATTTGATATTAATAATAAGAAGATTTGATCAAGGGTTTTCCCCATCAAGTTTTGCAGACCAAGTTTGTGGCCAAAGTCTTCTCCCAGATTAAGGGCATATACTATGAGGATAACTTTTCCCCAGTAGCACAATATTCATCCATCAAGACTATTATAGCACTTGCATCATAGATGGGGTGGAAGATCCACTATATGGACGCGAAGACAACATTCCTCAATGAAGTTGTTGAGGAGTAGATCTATATAGAGTAGCCAGAGGGGTTTGAGAAGTTCAATAGAGACACACATGTGTGCAGGCTAAAGAGAGCTATTTATGGGCTCAAGTAAGCTCTGAGAGCATGGTACACTCAGATTGAAAACTACCTTTGAGGATTGGGCTTCACTAAGAATGAGGTGGATGCCAACTTGTACTACATCATGGTTGGAGGAATTCCACTCATTCTATTTCTCTATGTCGATGACCTTATATTGATTGGAGATGAGAGCTTGATCCAGGATTACATGGAGGACCTTGCAAAGGAGTTTGAGATGAAGGATATGGAGCTTCTTAACTATTTCCTTGGCTTGGAGGATTTGCAGGGTGATGGTGAGATCTTTGTGGGACAGGGCAAGTACACAACAGAGATTCTCCAGAAATTTCATATGCAATATTGCAGGCCCATGGCCACACCTATAGTCACAAACTGGAGAAAGGTGGGTGCTACTACAACAAAGCGAGTGGATCTTAGAGTATATAGGAAACTCAATGGATCATTGATGTACTTTGCCAACACACGACTTGATATTGTTTTGCAGTCAAACAACTAGGTCTGTTTATGGTTGAACTAAACAAAGTGCATTTGGTTGTTGCAAAGCGTGTGTTTAGATATCTCAGAGGTAGAACAGACTATGGACTATGGTACAAACAGGTTGATTGAGTGAGGCTTGAGGGCTTCACTGATGTAGATTGGGAAAGGAGCTCCACAGACAGGAAGAGTACTTCAAGTGGCATCTTCAGCATTGGGTCAGCTATGGTGTCTTGGTAGAACAAGAAGCAGAGATCAATTGGACTCAATTAAATAGAGGTTGAGTACATGGTTGCTAGTGAGGCAGCTTGCAAGGCTATTTGGATGAGGAAGTTACTTGTGGGATTTTTCAGATAAAGGATGGAGCCTACCATGATACATTGTGATAATCATAGTTGCATTAAAATCTCTGAGAACCCAACGTTTCATGATCGCTCAAAGCATATCAAGATCCCATATCACCATCTTAGAGATTGTCTGCAGAAGGGTATAGTCAAGCTACAATACATTCCAATAGGGGAGCAGATGGCTGACATCTTGACCAAGGCGTTGGCAAGAGGTAGTTTTGTTCATCACAGAGATAAGTTGGTAGTTGTACAAAATCCCTTCCTCACTAAGAGGGAGTGCCTAAAAGTAGCTAAGGAATGGCTTCCTCAATCTCTGCCTTGATTCAATGAATCAATTTGGAGATACTCTTAGACATCTATGAGTTCCAGTGATGAGTACGAGTTCAAGAAGTAGTTTGACTAATGCGAGTTTTTGGAGGATGAGTATTCTATCCTCTAGTGTGATTTAAATTGGGAACTAAGTGAATAAGTGGAGTTAGCCTCCAAAATTTTAGGATAATCCAGTTAACTAAGAGTGTTGACTTTTGTTAACTAGAAAAGCTTCAATTCAACTCCTACTTTTGAAAACTCACTAAAAATAGCCTATTCGAAAAGCTTATAAGGAGATCAAAAGCACAAAATTAATCAATCAATTCTTAAGCACGAGTTTGTGAGCAAGAGAGCTTGTGGAGGAATGAGCCAAGTGTTCTTTGCATGAACTATTGAGGAAGATAACTTTATCTTTGGAGCGTGCATAGAAATAGGGGAAATCCCTATTTAGTAGGAGCTTAGCCAATGATAGGAAATAGGAGATTATTTCCTAAGTTTTTGTGTTGGAAATTCAAAGCCTCTAGTGCATACAGGAGAAGGAAGCAAGTAAGCTACCAGGCAGAAGTTTCAGGCCTAGGACAGGCAGGAAAATTCTTGTATTTTCATATTAAAGCTAGCTTGTATGTGTATCAGATTTGTTGCTCAATTTTCCTTAATAAAATTATGAAGCAAGCAAGGATTTCCCTGTTCGGTTCCCTAGAAAAATTGTGTGTTTTATTGTGTAAATTTTGTGAAATTATTTTTGTTCTACTCCGTTGCTATTTGGTAGAGAAATTATGCGTATGTGTGAAGAAAAAAAATGTTTTCAGATTGTTCATAATAGAAAATCAGAATTTCTTAGAAAATCTACAGTGAATGCCACATTAAATAAATAATTAAATATGATAAACTTCCAAGAAAATGAACCCAATGTGATCTATTGGCTGAAGAGGGCATATATTTATCCCTAAAACAAAGTCATTCATTTGGGTAGTTCTAAAACATATCAATACTTTACAAGATATATCTTTTTCTGAAATAAGTTAATAACCCCGACTATGAATGTTGTCAGGATGTCATGCCAAAGATTAAAGAGTGCCTATTTGATGAAAAGGCAGCAAGTTCAAAATCTTATTAGTTATGTTCTGGGTTTCTTTGTAACAAAATTTTGTAGAAGTGTGAGCCCATGAGTTAGTAGATGTCCATGCCATGGCATCAACATTGATTGATATGATAACATGTAGGGATTCCTTAAAAAGGCTTGGTACATTAACAATAAAATTTGAAAAGTTGACATTGATGAAACTTCATAGGTCTAATGGTGCGATCCCAAAAATTGTTCCAATAGAATGTATAAGGACTGACATAGATTTTTATTTTTTTTCAAAACTGAGACCATGTAATTTTCACATTTTTATATGAGCTTAACTTAGCATCATGGACATTTAGATCATCTCTTCTACAGAGGAATTCTAGTCCTCCAGGAAGGAGATTCGGAAAATTTTCTAAAGAAACCTTAGACAATGGAGTCCTGGACATTACTTCATCAAGCTTGCAAAGACTGAAATACTTGCTCCCTTCAAGGTGGCAGTTAACATATTGTTGAATAAATCTTCTCCCTGGTAGCGTAAATATGTTATAGGAACCACACTCTTTCTTAAGAAAATTGTTTTTCTTAAGCCAAGTGTACATTTTGTATCTTGGTTTAATCCTACCCTTGAGATCAAAGATGAAATATTTTGGAAATGATGGAATAACCTGCAGTGGGTTAAATGTTGTACTACAAAGAAAATCGAATTTCTTTTGGATCAAATCTAAACTTCTACTCAATAATGTTGGTCTTGTCCTCACCATTTTACAAACATCATTGAAAGGTAACCCAACTCTTAAAACACAACTTAACCTCTCCGGCAGCTTATTGCCTCCACAACGAATCATTCCAGCATCCTTGAACATCGACTCAGGGTAATGTATCAATCCTGATTTCAACCAAAGGTTTAGCTTGTGTCTCTGAATTGGCTCTTGTAAAATTTTAGTGATATTTATTTCTTGGGTGCCCAGTGAATGTCTGAGCTTAGCATCACTGACATTGAGATCATCTCTTCTACGTAGAAGTTCTGATCCTCGAGAAAGTGTATTCTGAATTTTTTTTGAAGAAACTTTAGACAATCGAGTCACATGCATTGTGCTTTTAAAATATTCTCTTTTAGAGCCACAGACAACTAGATCATCTCTTTTATGGACAAGTTTTGATTGTACAGAAGGGATATTCTAAAACGTTTCTGAAGAAACCTTGGACAATGGAGTCATGAGAATTGTGTTTTTTAGATGTTCTATGGTAGACACAACAATTCCCTGCTTCTCAAGCCCAATGAAATTAATATCTTCAATCAACTTGACCAAGTTCTCATGTGAATAGCGAGGATGACTCAAATCTGTCTTTGTCATCTCTTTTGATCCAAGCCAACGCTTGCAAAATCTAGATTGTCTGCCATGGATTTTCTTGGGTCCTGTCTAAGAATCTCAGAATAATTTAAATAATGTTACCTATGTTTTCCTTTCTTAGTCCCAGGTTTGACAGAACATCCACTGTAGAATACAGGGTTTTCTCTAAACTGTCCATATAAAAAGTTGAGGCTTTCTACAGTATAGCTTGCTAATCTCATCCCAAGGGCAACCGATACTTTCCAAAAGCATTAGATTTTCTAAAATACAGTGGATTTTTTTTCCAACAAACATCAAATTTTGTTCTTCTCAACTTGAAAACTATTCAAACCATTAGAAACAGTCACAAAAATTTTATATACTTCATCCTTGAGAAGCGATGGGAAACATGTACCATAGTTACTGTAGATATATTGTGGTTATCCTAGCAATATTCAAATCCATTCATTTTCAAAATAAAATATAAAAAACCTACGAAGGGGAGAAGACAAAAAGAAGAGCAGAAGTAGAATTAGGCCTGGCACTAGAAGTGCTGCTCATTGAATAACGACTCACTATTTCATCGAAATTCGAAAGATAATGCCCTCTGTGACTGCCCATTTTTGCCTGCAACATCCCCTGCTATCTTCAGCATTCCCTGTCAGACATCCCCTGCTATCTTCAACATTCCCTATCTGACAGTGAAGAGACTGAGAGACTTGAGGTTCTGTTCCTGCCATCTCTGGACCCATTCCACTCTTCAGCGCCTCCAGCTTTCTTCAGCGCGCCCAGTTTTCCACTGTTCCACTTCACAATACTTTTTTACCAAAATGAATAAAAAAGGCAGAATAAAAAACCCTATTCCAGATCTATCAAATGCATTCAGTAAACGAATTCTAGAGGTACTCAGGGTTTGGTATTAATTAAAAACTAGAAAATGCATTTAGCGTTTTGGATTCAACATTGAGATGAATAGATTACCGCCGGGAAGTACAGATATCTTGCGAAACAAACTTTGAAACGATGGAATACTCCCGCCGAATTAATAATGTTAAACTCCCACCAAATTATTAAATGTTTGGAGGGAAAAAGAAAAGTAAAAATCAAAATCAAAATCACTTAAAAAGAAGAAGAGGGAAACAAATAGTGTGCTCTAAACTCTTAATTTCGTGACAAATGGGTAATGAAAACTTATAATAAATAGAAGATTTCACACATTGCATGGCTTTTAAATGGTTTTTTTATTTTTTAGTTTTTGTTTTGAAAATGGTGGTATATGTGGTTAGAATGAAACCTATTATTTTTTTTTATAGTCTTTCTAATTTTTGTTTTTATTTTATATTTTTGTGTGTGTTTTATTGATTTTTATAAATTTTTAATTTTCTATGTTATTAAGAAAATTTAAGCAAATAGTCAAAAAAAAATCTCTCTAAATTAAAATAATTTAAAAACTTAATGACTTTTATAATTTTTTTTATTTTCTTCTTATTAAAAAATTTTAAGCAAATTGTCAAGAATATCTCTTTAAACTAAAATAATTAAAAAACAATGTTTTTTTATTGCCTTTTATAATTCTTTTTATTTTCTATGTTGTTAAGAAAATTTAAGTAAATAGTAACAATTAGACAATTACAAGATGAAGAAAAGATCACCACTGATATTGTAACATGTAGAGTGAACCTTAAAATACTAGCATGCATGGTGGAAGATTTATATCTCTTGCACCTTCAATTGTTAATTTCATATAACTAGATGGAATTATAAATTGTTAATTTCATGTAACTAGATGGAATTATTTTATTTGTTTAATTTTATTTTATTATGTTCTTCCATATTAATAAATGTTAATTGCGAAAACGGACCACTTACCTATGTTCAAATCTTTTTTCTGCATTAATACACATCTCTTCTAATTTTATGTATACTTATATATTTAATTGTTAAAACTAAATTAGGGTGAAAATGTAGTGGTGGTGATAGTCATTAAGAAGAATCATGTGTGTTTATATATACACTAAATAAATTCGGAGGCTTCAAATCACACATGATGCTTACAAGTGTATAAAGAGCACATTTAACCATGTTTGAGGGTACATTTTATACATATCATAATGTATATGAGGGGGAAAATGGTTTTTAGTGCTAACGATCTAGTCGCAGAAATTAAGGACCCCATGTATTTTTGCTTTGGGATATCCCCAAGATTCAATACGTAATCCAAAGTGAGAGGATTCATTGTTAAGGTGAGAGTAGAAACAACCCTCTAGTGTTAAACTTTAGAGATAAAAGGGTATTCAAAATTTTAACATGGTAGATATATTCAAAGACCCCTTTGTCTCTAAATTTTAACAGTGCAGATGGATTCAGAGACCCCTGTAGTGAAATGTGACACTTTGGTATCAAATTGAATTTTTCATTTCCGAAGTGACACAATTAAAAATTACTAACATAAATGACTAATTCATATACTTGTTGTACTTGATATTTGGTCATATTTTTATTCTTGGACTATAATAGTCATTTACTTTAATCATTATTAATTTTGTCACTTATTATCTACTCATATATTTTAGTCCTAAACTAAATTAGTCATTTAATTTAGTCGCTTTTAGTTTAGTCACTTATTATCTAGTCATATATTTTAGTCCTAAACTAAATTAGTCATTGAAGTTAGTCATTTTTAGTTTAGTCACATATTATCTAGTCGTATATTTTATTCCTAGACTAAATTAGTCGTTTAAGTTAGTCATTTTTAGTCCAGTCACTTAAAATTGCTCAAATTTAGTAGTAATTCACTTGAAATAAACGTGGTGACTAACTTTTTTGGTCACCTAGTCATTAATTTCATCACGTTTTACTAGTGACATGTGATACATGTAAATGTTTGAAAGAGGACAATCTTGCTGCAACTGAATCTCATGTTCAATCTCCCTTTTTGGAGGCAATCATGTTGGCTCCTGAAACATCTCATGATGTGCATCAAATACATTATACAAATCTTATTTCAAATCACGATCAAAATCCTCAAATGATTCATGACTAACATCACCTTTAGGCTTAATTATTAGAAGAACAAAATTCTTACTTGAATTTACCAGCCTTTTTACCTGTCCAACATTTACCATAGCAGTATTTGTCTTCTTGTGATGTGCTCTAACAATGTAATCCTTGCCATCTTTGAATAAATGGTAATTGTTCTCATGGAAATGGAAGATCGCTTTCCTGTCATACAAGAAGGGTTTCCAAACACAATACCTGTAATATCAAGAAGAACCACATCTAATTCAACTGTGTTGACAAAATGTGGAGTTATTGCAAACTGCAACATGCACTTCTTTGAAACCTGTAAATTTTCATCCTTACAAATTCACCCAAATGGATATGGTTTTGGATGTGGAATGGTATCAAGATTATTTTTCTTGACCATGTCTTCAGAGATTAAGATTGCTTTTGACCCACTTTCAAACAGTTTTTCAATCTTTGTATGTTTGGATATGACCCTCACATGAACAATTCAATTCTTTCTTCTTCATTTGGAGCTTGTATGTGACAGCTTGATGTACTACTATTGGATTTAGTTTCAATTTATTTCCCCTTCATGTTCTTCAATCGCATGGCTGTAATTTTAGATTCACCACCTTAATCCTCTCCTAAATCATGTTGATTTGTAGCTGCATTTTTTTGTTTCCCTTTGTTGTTCTGATTTTTGGGCCTCTTTTCAGGATGTAATTTCCAACAATGATTTTCATCATGGCCTTCTTTTGAACAATGTTTACAGACCACTTTTTCTTTGTCTTTCTTGACAGATGCATTCTTTTTGCCTTTACCTTCTAAGGTCTTCTCCTTGTTTTTCCCCTTAAAAGGTTTCTTCCTACCCTCATCAATACTGTGTTTCCCTCTAGATTCTAGATGTGTGGCCTAAACACGAACTACATCTAGACTTGTAGGGTTAAACATGAGGATAGTATGTTTTAGGTAGCTATGTAAGCATCCTATGTACTTGAGAAAAGTATCTTGGCTCTGAAAATTCACCCCTAATAAGAGAGCTCTTATCCTAGAATCTTGGGTGTATTCTTGCACATTCTGTCCTTTCAATTGTCTAAAGTTTTACCAGTTCATTATGGATTTGAGCATATGAGCTAATTGATAAAGCTATTTTTTTATTTCAGTAATGAAATCAATCTATGATAGGATAATCTTACCATGCTTCTTGATCTCCTCCTTTGTCTTGGCTTCCCACCAAAAACGTGTTGCACCTTCCATTCTCAACGAAGCTAATTGGATTTTGGTATCATCATCATGAAGGTCCTGAATTCTCAAATAGACCTCCAATTACCTAATCCAATTATCAAGCTTTTCTGCATTGAATTCACCATTAAAAATTGGAAATTCAAACTTAACATCAAGTATTAGAAAAGGAATTTTACCACTTTTCTTTGACTTGTGTGGATGATGTACTGAAGATGAAGTAGAGGATGATGATGATGAGGGTGAGGATGGTGAATTTCCACTGGCTCCATTTCCTCCATTGCCCTTCTTTGATTTATCTTCATAATTTTGACCTCCTCATGATCCTTTTCCTTCCTTGTGAAGTTTGGATGCTTATCCTTCTAGTCTATCATTCCTTTCTTGATAAAGGATTCTCACCATCTCAGTCATGTCAAGGAATGATTTAGTGAGCACCTTTTCTTCTTCTTTCGGATCCACCTCTTCATGGATTTCTCCTTCTCTCAGAGGCATGCTTAATGTTTCTTCTTCTTCTTTTGGAGGTGAACTAGGTGGTGGAGAATTTCGCAATCTTGCCCTCCTTTGTTGTGGCTCACTTTGAGACCCCCTTGCTTCCACCAATTTTCCTTCTCCTCTCTTAAGCTTGAGCCTAGTAAGCATGTGAAAAATTGCAAACATTTCAACGAATATTTGCACACAACAACATGAGAGAATAAAACCACACATAATATTTACACAACAGACATGATGAAGTATTTCACCACTCCTGGGATACAATTATTGGTCCAGCTCCCAATGACATGTCCATCTTTCATTATGCTCAAAATTTTGCAAATACATGTGTTTGCAAGCCTCCAATGGTTGTTTTCTCTGTACCAATGGCTCTAGAATGCTCAAATTAGTTTAGGTATACTCTTGTTTCACCCAAATTGGTCAAAAATTGACCTCGATAGGCTTTTTCCCAATGTCCCCCATAAAACCTCCACTAAATTTGGAGAACTTCAGTTAACTGTAGTTAAATTCAGCATAGCCTCCAAAATTAGAGGCGCGCTAGCAATCCCACCAACCAAACTAAAATTCGAATTAATTGTTATGGTTAGGGGAGGGGGGTGGCCACATTCCGACCCCCCAAACCCTCTGGTTTTAAACCTTTGCATTAAAAATTTTAGCGAGGAACTTTGATGGAGGCACAGTTCCCGAATCTGTCAGCATGTCCGTCAGACTGACCGTGCATGTGATTACATTGACATTAATAGCCACTAGAGTTAACAGTTCTGGAATCTTCGTCCTAAAAACATGTCACGGTTTTTTTTTTGAAATAATCAATGTGACAATACTAACGGGGCTGCTGGCCAATTTGGTGGTCTCCCCCCCCCCCCCATCCCCCAAATTTCAAAGTTAAAAACCTTAAATATGTATGGCACACTAATGGGGTAAGCAACACCCAATAGTGGAGATGATGGAAGGCGTTGAGGGTGCATCTGGAGGTCATGGGGTCGAACACCCCGGACCTATACAAAAAATTTAAACCACCATACAGGGGACACATGATAGCCTTAGGGTTGGCCACATGTCACCTAACCATTGGCTCATCAAATCAAATGTACAACACATCCGACGATCCAAAATGTGCCACATGGTGAAACATCGTTGGTTTAGAAAATGGAATATCCTCATAATATTCCCCTTTTTGTTGACTGTACACATGCATGTTGATTGGGAATCCCAGTCAACCCTATCACAATTTTAGTTGTTTGGGAAATCGACTAGAACACGATATGTCCCTCATACGACATCAATTTTCCGAACCATTCACGGTGTTGGAATTAGAACAATGAGATCTACTTGGACAATTAGGTTCGATACAGTTTCGATCACTTTAAATTTTTAGCAAAATTCATAAACTCCTGATAATACACTTTGATCTAAAATGCATAATTTTATGGTTTTCAATTTTGGAAATCTAGATTTAGGCTTTGTTAAACCAGTAGGAGCTTGTAAATTATATAGTACAAAAATAATGTCTACATATTAGGGTGAGGTATAAAAGGCTTATGATACTTGTGGAGTCGCCAAATCTTCTTGTTCCTCAAGTGCAACAATAAAATTGATATCAAGGGAATGAAAATTGGACTTGGCCATCAGTTTTTCCAACCCTTGACCCTTGATGAGATTGGTTGCTCTTATTTCAATGTCATACTCTGAGATCACAAAAATCCATTTCCCTCTCCTTCCATCTAGGTCTGCCTATGTGAGGATGTCTTTTACCATAGCATTGGGACACATGCTATGATATGAGAATGTAAGATGTAAACCCTAAATTCTTTCAGTGCTTTAACCAAAGAAAATACTTTCTTCTCCATGATTTTGTACTTTAGTGATGCATCCCTTATAGCTTTGTTGAAGAGGCTATGTGATGCTCATGGTCTTCACTATTTTTCTGCAATAAAACAATTTCAATAGTATGTTCAAAAGAGAAAGAAAAAAATCATAACATCTTTAGTAAAGTTAAGGATTATCAAAATAGGAGCAGTGGT
Source organism: Pinus albicaulis (assembly GCA_034641835.2). Classification (NCBI taxonomy): domain Eukaryota; kingdom Viridiplantae; phylum Streptophyta; class Pinopsida; order Pinales; family Pinaceae; genus Pinus; species Pinus albicaulis. The sequence continues at coordinate 530,257,910 of CM076584.1, forward strand.
TAAAGCTAAATTGACTTCAATAAAATATTTCTTTGATTTAGTATTCCATTTAATCTTAGAATCCCTTTTAAACATTTTTTTTTATTGATCTTAATATTTCAGCCAAGTTAGGGATAAATCTCCTAAGAAAATGTATTCTTCCTATAAAGGATTGAAATTATTTCTTGTTTCTAGGAGGATCAATTTTTTAGTATGGCTTCAAATCTACTGGGATCAATTCTAATGCCTTCTTTGGAAATGATATGACCTAGAATTTTTCCCTCCTCTAAACCAAAAAGGGTTTTCTTAGGGTTCAGAGAAATGCCATATTTCCTACACTTTTTAAAAGCTTTTCTCAAATGTAGTAAGTTTTCTTCATCTGTTTTTTAAACTACAGTAATGTCATCTAGGTATATTACAATGAACCTATCAATTTCATCAGCAAATTATATGTCCATTTCCCTTTGGAAAGTGGCCCCAACATTCATAAGGCCTAAAGGCATTTTTACATATATAAAAGTGCCTCATGGTGTACTAAATTTTATTTTGTGTTGGTCATCAGGATGAACTAGAACTTTGTTGTAACTTGAAAATCCATATAACAAAGAGATTTTACTAGAACCAACTATGTTTTTTACTATGTGATGCATTTTAGGAAATGGATAGTTATGTTTTAGTGATACTTTTTTCAAATTCCTAAAGTCTGCACATAGTCTAATTTCCCATGTTTTCTTTCTAGTTGGCACTATATTCAAAGCCCATTTTGAGAACCTCAAAGCTATTATGATTTTGGCACCGTATAGTTTCTTCACTTCTTTCTGAATCAGAGGCAGTAATACTGGATTTACTCTTCTTAGTTTTTGCTCAAAAGTATTTTTCTCTTCTTTCATGGGGATGCTGTGCTTAATGATATAATTTTTGTAAGATTTTAAGTCCTCATAACTCCATGAAAACACATCACATAATTCCTTAATAATTTCAATGAATTTATGCTTTTCTTTAGGAGGTGAGGATTTAGACAGTTTTAGAATTTTTGGATTTTATTGTGTTCTAATGTTACAGTCTTCTACATTATCACCCACAGGTTCAATTTTTGATTTTTTTTCCACATCATTTAAATGAAAAAGCTCTTCCAATCATACAAATCCTCTCGGAAGCACATTGTCTTTCAATTGTAGAACCTCTAGCTCTTCTTGGTTATCATCAATTTTATTTAGTTCCATTTATTTATTTTTTCTATTTACATCAGCATCACTATCATTATCTATGTCGATATTTAAACAGTCAAATTCATATTTCATCTGTAAAAAATAATAATTTATCTCATCATTTCTGAAAACTTTCCAATATCTTACATTGTCTAGGACAACTAGCCTATGTTTGACTTCAGCCATATATCTCCTATTGGGTTGGAAAGACATTTTACAAGTACTAGCTGAAAAATCCAAGGCATAGGCTAAAATATGATGGCTTCTAGGGATAATAGACAAATCATATTCAATGAAACATTGTAGCAAGTATAAAACTCCACTCTTATAGGCTCTTAATCTAGGGTGTTTAGTGGCATATTCGCCCTTAATTTGCTTGATTATTAGCTTGAAATCCGCATGTAAAAAAATTCATTTTTCTCCTAATCTCCTTAAAATTTGTAGTCCTATTATCAAAGCTACATATTATGCCATGTTATTGGTGCATTGAAATTTTAGTTTATAACTATGTCCTTTTGACATATTGGTTGATGAGTTCATGATAAAATCACCAACTCCTGCACCATATTTACACACAGGCCCATCAAAATCCATATTCCAAAGAGCTTCTTGCTCCACATCTTGTTTTTCAATTTCAATTATTTGGTTTGTTTTGGTGGGTTCAATCTATTCATGTGGCATTTCCTCTTCAATTGGTTTTTCATTGTACATAATGAAGGAATATAAGTGAGAGTGCATAGAGTCCAAGGGATAGTTGTTTGGTTTATCTTGAATATTTACCATGTATTTCATAAAATTTTCTTTATGTAACCTTCTTTGTTGACCAAAGATATGTTGGGAAAAATACTGAGAGGGGGGGTGGGGGGGAGGATGAATCTGTATTTAAAAATTTTCTTTTCTCTATTTATTTCTATATGTGACTTTACTTAATCCAAATAGCGTATGTATAAAACTTTATTTAAGGAAACTTGCATATGCCAACTGAACTTATTATTCAGAAAAATCCTCTATAACTTTACTTAGACTAGTGCATCATTCATTCATCATACATTTAGTAAGCATTAAACATGTGAAGTAAGAATAGATTAAATCATCACACATAAGAAATACACATGAACAATAAGATTTAAGGTGGAAATCCAATTTGGGAGAAAAACGTTGTTGTTCTCGACTTTATCTTCAATATTTATTATATAGAAAACTGCTTAAAATATTGTACTAGCATAGACTCATACCAACACATAGGAACCCACTTGCGGAAGGCTGCAACCTTCTCTCATTCTTGAGCTGCTACTAGAAGGGAGCTCCAAACCCATAATATCATTTACAGTCCACCACTCTAAGGGAGCTTCAACCCCCTAATCTGATCTCCAGCTCCTACTGGCAGGAAGATTCTACTTCCATACTAAAGGCTCCAAATCGCAAAACCACTGTAGACCATGTTTCATAAATTTTCACACTAGATCCAACAACCTTTAATTCAACACAACTTGTAGATCAACAAACACAACCATCAACCAAATTTGATAAGAAAAGTGAGATCACTATAACCAAACCACATAATTAAACCCAGAATTCTGCATGAACACAAAGAATCAATTACAACCTTGACCTTCATAAAAAAATGTATACGCAACTTTATTTATGGAAACCTGTGTGTATACGCAATTTTTCTGTGGAAGAAATTGCGTATAGATATTTACATATTGAGATTAGAGGTTTGACCAGTGTCATAACAGATCAAAGATATTCAGACACATTTTGAAATATTTACAGAACCCTTATACACTTAGTAGCATCCATCATATTTAATGAACCAAACACTTGATATCTATACACAATCAACTAGTAGCATAATCAGTATTCAAACAAATGAGATCTATATGAAGACAAAGACATCATTGACATACAATGGAAATACACCAAAACTGATTAGACATTTCCTCCAAAATTATTTAGAAAAAACTTGCTTCCATACGTGCCTTTGCAGAGTTGAACTCGTGTGTATACATGCCATGAACGTGAAAAACCTACGTATAGATATGTAAATAATTCAAGACTACAAAACACTACAAAATTACTCAAATCATTCCATTTATTTTAGCAAGCATACGCAGACCATAGATCTAAAAAACTCATAAACAAATCATGAAAATACATAGTCATTTCAGGTCTAGCGAGCATGATCCATTATTGTATTAATGAGTGCATCATAATATCAGATATAGCTATTGATTATAGCCCATTCCATGAAAATACACTTCAGATTAAAGTATTCATTAAATTCACATACTCTTGCACCCCTAGCACTATCATCTTCGCCTACTTATATAGTGGGATCCTTAACCAATACCATGAGCCAAAACTACATAAGTGTCGATGGTATTCTTGGACATGATCAATTAACCATTATTGCACCCAATACTATGGGATAATACCATGGTAAAGACCCCAGGTATCATAAAATTAGTGCAAATGCACATACACAAATTTTCTTCTTCTTACCCGTGTGTATACACGACTTTTTCTTGACCAACTCGTGCATAGTTCCTTAAATATGTGCTTTGTCCATCTTCTGATTCTTATCTATAGAACTTTTTTCCCATCATTATCACAATCTATTCCATCATGATGCCACCTATGAGCTTATCCATAACCAATATATTTGGTCTTTTATAAGAGATTTTCCATCAAGGACAACACATGCAATCAGAATTCCAACAAGATAGGAATGGTGGCATAGGTCATATCCATTTGCAAAGTACCCCGTAAATTTGCAACCCATGATATTGACAATAGCATCCCAAACTTGGTTGGTACGTTTGCTACTACAATGTCCATGACTAGACTCTCGAATGTTATTTGAACTAAAGTAACACACATATCTTTAATAGTACTATATAACTAGAAGATCCCACAAGTCTTCTTCTTTTTTGTACCCCTCACTCCTTTTCTCCCAAAATTTGAGATTCTGGATGATTCTTTTTAACATACCTGGATGGAGCCTTTTCTCTCTTTGATATATATTCTTCTGATGCTTCATTATTTTCTTCATCTATATCATTGTGAGTTGATGTGGGAGATCATTCATCATCATCATCCTTGTTTGTTGTAATTTCCCTTTTGGGAGCTGGGCGTGTTTCATCAATCACAACATCAACACATTAAACAATCTTCCGAAGTCTCTTATTTTAGCATTTATATGCTTTAATTATAGAAGAGTAACCAAGATGTATTCCTTCATCTACTCTAGGTTCAAGGTTACCAATATTTTCATCATTATTTTTGATAAATATTTTGCTTCCAAAAACTGTATAGTGCTTCACAGTGGGAGTATTACCATACTAGAGTTCATAACAATTTTTATCACTATTCACATGAACATGAGCCTTGTTGAGAATATTTGCAATGGTATGTGAAAATTCACCATAAGAGGTGTTAGGAGTCCCATATTCATCAAGCATAGCATGAGCCATTTGTTTAATTGTTCTATTCATTATTTCTGCCACGCCATCTTGCTGTGGAGTTCTAGCTACAAAAAATTGTCTTTTTATGCCATATTGTTCACAAAAATCAAAGAATTCATTTGACATGTCTTCTCCTCCTCAGTCAAATCTAAGACATTTGATTTTCAGATCTAATTCATTTTCAACTAAATCTTTGAAGACCTTAAATTTTTCAAATGCTTCGTCCTTGTGTCTCAATAAACCAATCCAACACATTCTAGAAAAGTCATTAATGAACAATATATAGTATTGTTCTCCACAATATGAATTTTTCCTTACAGGTTCACACAAATAAGTATGTATAAGTTTAAGAGGCTTACTTGTTGATCCTTCTTTGGCATTAAATTGAAATTTTGTTTTCTTACCGAATTGGCATGAATTTCATATGGTAATTTCCAATAAAGCGATGTTGGGTATATCATGAACAACTTTGAGCATGCTTGATTTTCTTATTAGAGAAAAAATTAGATGTCCCAAAATTTTGTGCCATAACCAGTTTTGTACAGATTTTCCTAGATAACATTGTTCTTGGCCGCCTTTCACTTTATACAAATTACTTGGTGTTCTTGTTCCATTTATTTTGGTTTTTCCTATGTTAAGTTCACGAACCACACATTCTTTTGATCAGAACACAAATTCATTTCCTTGGTCACACATTTGGCTAGAAATCAACAAGTTATGATTTAATCCATCAACCTTTTCGTTTAGAAAAACAAATCCTTTACCCTTAATGACAATAGGGGAGTCATTTCCAAAAGTGACATTATTTTCCTTTTCTAATGCACTGTATGAAAGGAGTTTGTATTTATCACCTGTCATGTGTTTTGAACATCTATTATCAATGTACTGTTCATTTTATTCTCCTTTTTCAAATAAATTTATGCTGCATCTTTTGAATTGTAAGTCCTTCCTTCTCCATACCTTAGAATTTGTGGATATTTGTTCTTTTGGCCATAGTTTACTCCTGCATTTAGATTCCTCATGTCCAAATTTATTGCAAAATGAACATTCAATTTCATCTTGAAGTAGATAAAAAATCTTATGAGCATTCTCCTTTGTTCATGTCTCATTTCTTTGTTTTCTTGCTTCTCTGGTCATGATGGTTTTGTCTAAAACACATTGAGAATCATTGTGACAAAAATTATGACATGAGAAACATTGTCCATTAAAGAAGAAATTTATGCGATCAAAGAAACTTCTAGTGTTGTTTACCTTTTGATTCATGCTTTTGTTATTGTTCAACCTTGAGTTTTATTGAACATGATTTACCTGAGAATTATCTTTGTTCTTCTGCTAAGTGATGAAACTTTGTTGACTAGATTTTGCTGCATTTAGATAGCTTGTGTCTGAGGATTTTTGTGACTGAGAATATTCACCAATGTATCCATGACTTGTCTTCACAAGAGGAGAGTGTTCAAACTTGATAATCTCATCTAAGTTTTCGGATCCTTTAGAAAATATAAGATTTAGAATTTTTACTTTCTTAAGATCCTTTCTTAGGTTTACTATTTCATATTATAACTTCTCATTATGCTTCTCCTCTTCTATGAGTTGATTCTTTAGAGTATTTATGGATATTTTTTTTTCTTCCAAGCATATTTTGAGTTGAGTGATTCTTCAAGAAAATCATCTTCTTCTAAAGCATCCATAAAATTATCTTTAGCCTCAGTAGCGTCCTTTCCAAATTCCATAAGTAGTTTAAGATCTTGATGAGATTCTCCTTCTTCACTATTTGACAAGACATCACTATCTTCATGAGTATAATGACTTTTTCTATTGTCAAATTGTCTCCTATTATCTTGTGTTATATCTTTTCCCTGATCATGATTATCTTTATGAGGAAATTTAGCAGCATAATGACCCACTCTTCCACAAGAAAAACATTTGAAAGGAAGCTTACCTCTGAAACTTCTAGTGCCAAGTTGAATTTTCTTTACAAAATTTACCTCATCTTCTTCTGATACATACACTGATTCATTTTGTTCTTCCTTTTACTTTCCTTTCACGGTAGCTTTAAATGAGGCTTCTTTGACATCAAATAGTCCTCCTTTTCTCATTTAAAAATAATTTAGGATCCCATGAAGTTGAACAACAGTAACAATGTTACACCATTTTTTGGTCATCTAACCTATTGTCATTATATGGACCCAAGTACACCATGCAAGACCAATTTTACCCTAAGTAAAATTGTTTTCACTATGTGAAATAACTTAGTACAACACCTTTATTAAGTTGTTTATGGTCTAAACAGGAAACCCCAAAAGGAAATAATAAACAAATCTATATTTGCTTATATTTCCTCAAGGAATAATTAGTTAAACATCAATTCAATTATTATTCCTGGTCATATTTAACCCAAAACAAGGAAATCAATTAAATAAATCCTTATTTATTTGATTATTTCCTAGGAATAAGTTATTTAATCCTTATTTAAATAACATTCCTAGTTAAATTTTCTTAAGTCATTTATAAATAATTAAATAAATCATTATTTATTTAATTATATTTCCACCATTTCCTTAAAATAATAAATAAAAAATTTATTTATTTATTATTTATAAATAAAGGATTTGACCCAAGTCAAAAACCCTTTTCCCTCCAATAAATATGTTAGCCACCTATAAAATTTGTCATACCTAATGGTGGCTAAATGATTTTGGAGCCTTCAAGAAATAATTTTATTGCTAAAAAATAGTTGACTCTTGAAGACTCCTTGAAGGCCTCATGCCTCTGTCCAAAATCTTCATTTGTTGTTCCCATCTTTATACTCAGAAATTCTGCTAATTTCATGAGAAGAAAACTGCTGCAAGACCATCATTTTCCCCTTCTCACATTAAAAAACTAGCCTTCATTTGTTTCCCCTTTTCTTCATAATTTCCCTCTATTATTCATGTTTTCTTTTCTTTCCTTCATAAAAACCCCTTTTTCCATAGTTAAAAGCTCACTTTTTAACTATTTCAAAACCCCCTTTTCCATTGAAAAACTATGAAATTTTCGTAAAAAATACAAGCCTTTACTATGGACTTAAGCCCCTTTGGGCTAAGTCCTAAACCACTTCCCCCACATGCCCTTACCATAAGAGCCAGGTGCTAAGCCCCTCACGGCGCTTATCGCATCGCAAGATTTCAATATGCGCAAGTCTTATGTTGTATTCCAAAAAAGTTCCGATTGCGATTGGTTTTGTTTTGAGAATCCCCGATGCGATTAAAGATCCTTTGAATTATAACCCCCCGATCGCATCGTATTTTGTACATGTTTTGTGGGCCCACCTTGGCGCTTAAAACCTCATAATATTTTTTCCTCAACCCGCTTTCCCTTTATAAAATGAAAAACCAATTTATCCAAAGTTTGTTATAAAAAACCAAAGTCACGTGGTTTAATATAAAAATGGGTAGATTAAAAAGACCTGATCGCGCAATCGCGATTAGAGATCTCAAATGGGTTGATAAAAAAGACCTGCATCAAAGTTTCGATGCAATTGGGTCTTATATCCATAGCCCCCAGTATTTTGTTTTCTTTGTAAGACCAAGCACAAAGGCCGAGTCTCTTATCGCATCGGAAAGAGTTTGATGGGTTGATTAAAAAGCCCTAGGCCCAAAGGCCCGACTCCGATAAACCCATATATACATAAGCCCGGGCCTATCGGAGTTCCATATAAACAGGCCCCGCAACTGGGCGCCAATCGCATCGGAAATTTTCCGTGGTACGGTTTAAAGTTTTTACCACCGCCGATTGCGATGGCCCGATCACAATCGCATCGCAACTTTCTCCGATCGCGCACATCGCATTCACCCTTTTGCCCCGCTGATTGGCCTCTCCCCTGATTTTTTCTCCACCGTCGATCTAATCTGTAGATCGACGGCCTCCGCTTCATCGCATCGCATGTTTTGATCGGCCCATCCACTCGCCACCTCCGATTGCGATCCCCCGATTGCGATTTGCCGATTGAATTTGGACCGTCCACGTGTCCAGATCGGACGGTCCAAAAATTACCCCGCCTTATTTATTCTCCCCGCTCTCCTTTTGCCTTTTTGCGCAGATCTCCACCGCTGAATTCTTTCATCCAATGACTACGCTCCTTTCCCCGCCATCTAAAGTAGTTTAAACCTAAAAATGCAGGATTTATTTATAAATTTTATGTTTTATGCAGGTTTTAAAAATTCTCCGTCAGTATATTGAAGAAAAGCCAGGAGTTGGGAATGACGATTCCCGTGCTTTCGGCCCAAAAAGAGAACCATTCGCAGGGCTCCATTCAAACTTTTTATCAACGTTCCATGGGCACCGATACTATAAAGGCCCTGCGTGGCTCTGCACATTGACAAGACACTGCATTTTAATGCAATTTTAAAAAAGGAGTATAAGTTTTGAAGAACAGAGTGCAGCAAGAAGAAGATTACAGACAGATCTGGGGAATTACGGCTAAAAATAATTATCAAAAGCCTAATTCCCTGGATTAGAACACAGTCAACATAAAATCATAAATGTTTCACTGACAGAAAGGCTTCCACCGCTTCAACTGAGGCGAATTGATTCCTCAGCTACTACAAGAGCCACCCTCTTTGCCTCAAACCATTCAAAGCGGTCGGCGAAGTCATTGATAAGGAAATATACGCACTCAGTCTTGCCATGAAGTTAATTCTACCACAGGAAAACCAATGCAACAAATATCTACAGAGTTACTCCACATTATGCAGAGCCTCAAAGTCAACAAAGCTCCCATCGAGCTTTGATATTAATTGTCCTTGAGATATTTTGTTAGATCTCACCTCCTCATCTTCCTATAAATACTGTTGTGGAAGATGAGAAATTTATTGGTTAGTTTTTTGATCACAACTTGTAATACTGAAACTCTTTGAAGTAAATACATAGTTTGTTGAAGTTGAAGAACAAATTGAAGTCTTGGAGATCTTGATGATGTTGTTGCATGCTTGTTCTTGAGAAGGCTCTATCATTGGATCCATGAGCTTGGCTATTGGTGAAGTATTCTGAATTTTCTTATGTTTTCCCCCTATTTTCATTATGTTCCACAATTTCTTACTACAGTAGGATAGAAATTATTAGGCTAAGAAATGACTCCTGGAAGCACCTTAGACCTATTCATCCTTCACTGTTTTATGTTTTCTTCTGCTGAAGTATTTTAGAGACTTTAAACTTTCTCTTTAGTCTTCATGCTTGTTTATTTCCTTGATAGTTTGAAAAGTTGGTTTCAGCATGGTTTATGGTTCTCCCTGCTTGCCTGCTGCCACTTAAAAACTGTTATTGAAGTCTCCCTTTGAGGTTCTTTGCTTATAGTGAATCAGATAGGTATGTTTTGATCTTTCCCTTTTTCATCACTTAAACAGTTGGCTTAAAGGTCGTTATAATTATGATCATAGATGTTTTTAGGTGTTGCCTCTTCTATGACTATAATTATCGGTAAATATTTTATGTTTTCTAAGTCCTTTAGAATAAAATCTTTGAGGAAGTAGGGTGTTTCCCAAATCTTAGATTTCATTTTGAAAGTTGTCTTGAAGCCATTATTTTCTTAAAGAATGTTTGTAGAATTTATGGTTAGCCCTATCTATCAACTATCTCTTTATTGTTTAAATTATGTTTTCAGGTTCCCTTTGTTGAGAATTCAATTTCTCTTTCCAAATCACTAATGTTCATCCCATTCCAAAAAAAAAAGGATCCTATGGCAAAGTTAGATTTTCCCTTTGATATCCCATATCCTTTGATGAGTTTGCTATGACATTTTCTTGACTCCATTGCCCAATGAACCAGATGTTTCTCCATTCTGTGTATCTTTCCTAGACCTTTCATGTTCTGTTGTATCAATTCAATCCAACCAAACAAACAAACAACACATGCACTTAATAACTAGTCTAAAATAAATATTATAAGCACACAAGATAAAAATTTTCAAACAAACATTTGAGAGATCCCTCTCTAAGAACAGGAGGACTAGATCCTGTAACTCTAAAGATTGGTTCTGATGTTGCCTTGTCTTTTGATTTGCCAAACTATCAAAACACGGGACACCAACATAATGGCGATCATGATGGGACATTATGAGTCAGTAAAAATCTAAGTACCCCTTAGGACTCCAGAAATCCCTTATTTTTAAAGACTTTCCAATGATTACCAGCCACCTCATCGCCACCAACATAATGGCGATCACGGTGGGACCCGAGTAAAATCTGTAAAACAAAACACTCACTGTCTAAGTATAACATAAGTAACCTTCTTCAAGCACTACCAAGCAATGGTAATCATGATAGGACCTTTTGAATCAGTGACAAACTAAGTAACCCTTAGGATTCTTATAAAGCCTTATCAAACCTTGAAGGTTTTGGTTACCAAGCCATAAGAGTAAACTCTATGTGTTTTGACACCCTAGCTAAGTGTTAAGTTATATTTAGGATACTCTCATAACCTATAAAACCAAAATAACTCAGGAAACCCAAAAACATTTCAGTTTGGCTTCATAATAAACCCGGTGGTGGACTATAAAACTTTTACTACAAGGGAGCTTAAAAATTCCACCTGGCGACTCCACTGGGAAGACCCCAAGTCTTAATAGCATCATAACAAGCTCAGTTAGAAGGCTTTAAGATTAAAATTTTCCTTCTTTTGAAAAGATCAGTTAGCCTCTTGAAGATTGTCATATTTGGTTAAACTCTCTTTCTAGCCAGGTCTAAAAAACATAGCATAGTGGCTCCTAAAAAGATTCACACTAGAGCCCATCCCGACCCAGATCCACCTAAGATAGTTGATGACCCAGAAAGAATCCTTTGGAAGTCTCCTAGGATTAAGTTATCAACTGTTTTCAGATCACCCTTGAGAGCTAATTCAGTTCCCGAAAATCTTGCATCTCTAAAACAATCACAACATGACTTAGTAAATCCATTTAGAACTAGGTCATTTGATGATATAACTCAGCTAGACTCTGAATTTTCACTTTCATCCCTTGAAACAAGTGAGCATCCTGGTAATAGAGAAACAACACCTCCTGACTTACATTTCCTTCACAAATTAGGTGTCTCTCATCCAAGATCAGCTCAACAATATTTTTCTGGTCCATCCACTTCTGCTCACCCTTCATCCACTGTTCAAACCACTACACCTCAGCCCACTGTTCCTGTTATAAATCCGCTCCTTATAAATCCACCCCCACCACCTATCATGGCAGCATGGTATGCTCCCCTAGTCCTTCCTGTACCATTAATTATTTAATCTTCCACATGACTATTAGTCCAAAATTCCATTATATGATGCTAACAATGCTACAGCCGCATCACAACATGTAGATAAAATGAATGATTACTTTAACAGAAATGAAATTGATGATGATTCTTTCAATCTTAGGTTCTTTGCTCAGAGCTTAGGGGGAGAAGTAAGAAAATGGTTTAAAGGTTTATCCCCCCATAATATTAATGATCTCCAAGGCTTCCATCAAACGTTCTTAAACAAATGGGAAGTAAAGAAGAATCTTCTCCAAGTCCTTTCTGATTACAAGAACCTCCATAGAAACACTAAGGAAAGTGTGCAAGCTTACTGCACTAGATTCAAAAGTGTGTACAATGCGATTTCGCCATAACTAAAACCTCCACAAGGCTCAGCGTTAAACAAGTTTCCTGAAGGGTTTGACCTTGAGATGGCCTATCAGCTGAGAGAAAGAGATTTTGAAACTCTTGAAGATATGCAAAAGGGCGCTCTTTCTGTGGAAGTCAACTTAATGGAGAAGAGAGAAAGAATGAAAACTGAGAAGAGAGTATCTTTTAAAGAATATTTGACTCCTTCTACCTCAAGCTAAAAAATGGAGAGAATGTTAGAAGAAATTATGAAAGAGATGAGCATAATTAAGAGAGCACAAGAAAATCAAAATCAAACTACTCCTCGAAATAGAAATCAGAATTATAGAAGAGAAAAAAATCAAGACAAGCAGAACGAGAATGACCAACAGATTATACCTCCCTTCCAACAAAACTATGTAGATCAATATGAGGAATATAGGGAGTTGGAAAGGTTGGAAGAAGATCATGTAAACTTGATTGGATCAGACAGTGGAGATGATGTTTTCCTCACTGAGGAAGAGCAAGGATTCTTCTCTTATGATCAAAATACAAACACCTATGAAGACTCTGATGAATATAGATTGGGTTTTGAAAATGCAATTATGGAAGTGCATAAACAATGCGATCTTAGGAGAAAAGGGAATGCAGATAACTTAAAGGACAAGAACACTAATACCACTGTCAAGAAAAACACAGAAAATCAGCCCAAAAAGACAGTGGATAAAACTAACATTTTGGCCAAAAAACCAGACTTAAAGAAAGACAAAAATATTCAGCCAAATGTTGAAAAAAGTACCCCTAGCACTTCAGCTAGCGGTCCTAACAAAACGGTCCCAATTACTAGTCCAAATAAGGTTCAGCAAATCAAAGTTGCTGAAAAGAATTCAATTGAAAAAGTAGATGTAAATATAAACAATTCAATTATTCCTTTCAACCTTGAGGGAGAGATTTCCAAGATAAAAATCACCATCCCCCTAGCTAAACTAGTAACCCAAGAGGTGTAAAAAAACCAAGTTTTGAAAGCTTTGAACTTAGGAAGTGATACGGACACTTTAAACTTGATAGATGATAAACACGAGTTGTTTTTTGGTCCGAGAAGTTGAAGGAAAATATCAAGAAGAAGTTTGTCCCACTCCCTTTTATATTGTAGCTTGAACATACATGAGAAAATTTTACACAATGTTATGTTAGACTCAAACTTCACACAATCTAATGCCCAAGGTGGTAATGGAGAGCTTAGGCTTAGAGATTACTAAACCATACAAAGATTTGTATTCTTTTGACCCAAGCCGAGTCAAATGTTTGGGTTTAATCAAAGATTTATGTGTTAATCTAGCTTAGATCCCTGCTAAAAGTCTAGTTATGGATATAGTTGTAGCTGACATTCCCCCCAAGTATGACGTGCTCTTATCAAGATCTTGGGGAGCCAAAATTTAGGGAAGCCTTCAAATGGACATGTCTTATGCCACCATCCCTGTTTTTAACCAAAACATAAGACTATACAAGGAATCTCACATGAAGTACATGGTAAGCAACCTAGACAAACCGAACAACACTCCAATCTATTCTACTCGATCAAGTTTAGATTCCTTTATCTTATTTAACGAAGATGAAATTACTCAACAAGATAAATAGAACATAGACCCCATTGATTCATCAGAAAAATCGAATCTTCTCTCAAATCAACTTCAAAACATCGACAATCAATAGCAACAAGAAAACAAAAATGGATCAAACGTAATTTGGACAATAAACTTTGATGGATCCTGTAATAAAGAAAGTGCAGGTGTAGGCGTATGGATCCACAATACGAATTAGAGTTTTTCATATAAATTGGATTTCCCGTGCACTAACAATATTGCTGAGTATGAAGCACTTCTCCTAGGTTTACAATTTCTCAAACAATTAGAGTCCCAAAAGGTAACAATCTTAGGAGATTCTAAACTTATCAGAAAACAAATCAAAGGAGAATACTCAGCCAGAAATCCGAGGCTTAGGGAATATCATAATGCTGCTCTCAATTTATTTAAAACCTTTGAAAAATATGAACTTGTTTTCATTCCTAGAGCGTTTAATCATTTAGCAAATTAACTCGCTTTTAATGCCAGTAACTGTCAAATACCTAAGATAAATGAAAAGCTTAGCGTAAAGGTAAAACATAGGCATGCAGTGCCTGATATCGTAGATCACTGGCAAGTGTTTGATTCTGACCAACACATAGACGATTTCGCCATAACAACATCAGAATCTAGCCATAATCAAAACTGTCCATATATTGAAGAAATACCAGAAGCTGAAATAACACACTTTGCTAATATAAGTCATTATGAGAATACGTTTGAAGTAGAGTCAATTGACAACGTGGACCAAAGAACCCTGGAAGTTTTAGAATGTAAAAACGGTTCAATTCCAAGAGGTCTCTCACCTTTGGAACACCTTTTTGACTTTAATGATGTAGCCAAAGAGCCAAAAATGGAGCCTGTAGAAGAAAACATAGAAGAACACAACATAGGCTCCCTAACGGAACCCAAGATGATTAAATTGTCTAGCACTCTTCCAACTCACATAAAATCTCGATACATTGATCTGTTTAAGGAGTTTAAAGATGTTTTTTCGTGGGCATACACAGATCTAAAATCTTACGATACCAACATTATTCAGCACAAGATTCCCTTAAAGGAAAATCAAAAGCCCTTCAAACAAAAATTGAGGAGAATAAACCCACTTTTATTACCTTTAGTTAGAGCCGAAATTGAAAAGATGCATGATGCTGGCATTATAGTACCTGTTATATTTTCAGAATGGGTATCAAACTTAGTTTCTGTTAGAAAAAAGATAGGGGAGATCAGTCTCTGTATCGACTTCATAAACTTAAACAGAGCATCCCTAAAAGACAACTACCCATTGCCCAATATGGATGATATACTTCAGAAGGTAGCTGGGTCAAAAAGGATATCACTCTTAGATGGGTTCTCGGGTTACAACCGGGTGTTAGTGCTCCCAAGTGATCAAATCAAAACCGCTTTTACCACACCTTGGGGCACCTTTATGTATGTCAAAATGCCTTTCAGGTTAATGAATGCAGGGGACACCTTCCAAAGGGCCATGGACATAGCCTTTTCTGAAGATACTGGCTATTTCATAATTATTTACCTTGATGACATAACTTCCTTTTCAAAAACTGATGAAGAACATTTGACTCACTTGAGAAATTTTTTTGAGAAATGTAGGAGATTTGGCTTTGTCATTGAATCCCAAGAAGACACTCTTCGGTATCCAAGAAGGAAAAATTCTTGGTCACATAATTTCAGAAGAGGGAATCAAAATAGACCCTACAAGGATAGATGGCATATTACAAATCAGTCATCCAAGAAGCCTCAAGGAGTTGCAATCTTTCATCGGAAAGATTAATTTTTGAGAAGGTTTATCCCTAACCTTGCTAAGCTATTAAAAAACATTACAAACATGCTTAAGAAAGATGTGGGTGTAAAATGGACTTTACCAGCTAAGCAATCATTCGAACTGGTCAAACAAGCTCTTATCCAAACACCGGTTTTGATTAGTCCAGATTTTACCAAAGATTTCTACATCTTTTCTTTTGCGTCTGAGCATACAATAGCCACGATTTACTTCAAAAAAATGATTTAGGGAAAGAAAAAGCAATATCTTTCTTTAGTAGGAGCCTTAAGAGATGCTCTCTCAAATATAATATATGGAAGCAAACCTTAGCAATGATGAAAGCATTGAACTTTTAGGGTCACCTTATTTTACACTCTCACATAATTTCTTTGTTAGCATACGTATCCAAGACATTCTAAGTCAAGACCCTAATGGTAAATAGGAAAATAGTGCAACTGTTCTTGAATAGCTTAGAAATCAGACCTGGCTTCAGATTAAAGGGCAAGGATTAGCAAAACTTATGGCTGAATCTAACTTCCAAGCACTAGACATGAATATGGTAGATGTGTTAGAAGAAATAGAAGAATCTGATTCTCCTATTATTGAAGAAAAATTTCTAAATTCTCCTTGGTATGCTGACATTATTTATGTGCTTTTATATTTAAATACCCCTCCCTCGTTGTCTAAAACTAAAGCTAGATTCTTGAAACAAAAGGCTTTGAGTTTTTGTATCTTAGATGGAGTATTATATTGGAAAAATGTTGTTGGAATTTTGCTTAAATGTTTACTTGAAGATGATGTAGGAAAGATCATGCATGAATTGCATGATGGAGAATGTGGAGGCCACCTCTACTGGAAGGCCACAGCCAACAAAATTCCTAGATCTGGTTACTATTGGCCTACCCTTTTCCCAGGCACTCAAAAGCTGGTCATGTCTTGCCATAAGTGTCAAATCTTTGATGGCAAAATAAAACTACTTCCCTTACCTTTACATCTTATCAGAGTTGAGGCACCTTTTCAACAATGGGGATTGGACTTCATTGGGGAAATTCATCCATCCTCCTCAGCTCAGCATAAGTGGATCCTCACAGCCACTGAATTCTTTACCAAATGGATAGAGGCTATACCCTCGAGAAATGCTAATGACTCTATCATTATCAAGTTCCTTGAAACAAATATCCTATCCAGATTTGGTTGTCCCAGAAAAATCATAACAAACAATGCTGATGCTTTTAAATCTAAGAAAATGGTTGATTTTTGTTACAAATACCACATAACCTTGGGCCATTCCACTGCTTACTATCTCTAAGGAAATGGATTAGCTGAATCCTCCAACAAGAGTCTCCTCAATATAATCAAAAAACTGTTGGAGAAAAATCAGAAATCATGGCACAGTAAGCTGGTTCATGCCTTATGGGCTGATAGATTAACTACAAAGAAGTCAATAAATATGTCCCCCTATCAGTTAGTTTATGGCATGGATGCAGTTTTTCCCACCTCATTAGGAGTTTCAATCATGAAACTCCTTCAATAAGTACAGATTGAAGAAAATGATATGCAGAGAAGGATCAACCAAACAATCCATTTACAGCAGACCAGAGAAGAAGTTAATGAGAGAACATAGTTAGTCCAAGAAAAAATGAAGAAACTATTTGATAAGAGGACTAAGGCAAACAATTTCCAAATTGGAAATGTTGTTCTTAAATGGGATTCAAGAAGAGAAGAGAAGGGGAAACATGGCAAGTTTGACAACTTGTGGAAAGGACCATATATTATCCATGATGAGAGGGGTCACAATGCATTTTTCTTGAAAGAATTGAATGGAGAAGATCTGTATGGAGGTCCTGTTAATGGCAGGATGTTCAAGCATTACTTCTGCCAAGAATATTAAGTTTTAAAGCATTTTATTTTTCATTGTAAATGCCATAGTCTAACCATTGCATTCAAAGTTAAAAAAGTCAAAAATACAAAAACAAAGAAAGAAAGAAAAGAGAGCAGATGGTAAAAACAATAAAGGTACAACCCCATACCAAAAAAGAGAAACAAATCTGAAAGTGTGCAAGCTTTAATGCCACTACTAAAAAACACACTTCTAGTTAGTCAAACTGCCTAATCTTGACTAATTAGCCTTTAAATTTTCTGTTGATAGGATAGTGAATTCGATTGGCCAAATTGTTTAATCTTGGCTTATCAGTAGATAGATTAGGATAGAAATGAGAGGTTCAAACATGTTCAAAATCTGAACCTAAGTTTCCAAAAGAGAGATGACTCAAATCTGTTTTATTTTTTAGTCAAAACAGACGCAAAACTGGTTCCAATCAACTCGAAATCTGAACCAGAGAGCAAAGAAGAAATAGCTCACATAAGAGTCAAAACAGAGTTGTAAAAAGAGTGGAGGAAGTGCTTGAATTTTCAGATCTTAAGCCTTCCAATTTTTATTTAATTTTCTGCAAATAATAATCTATGTGCAGCTTGTTTTTATGCCATAGATCAGCATCAAATTAGACTGATAAATCCTAACTTGAATGCTTTTTAAATTTCTGTTTTAGCAAAATTAGAGAATAAAAGTCTGTTGGACAGTTTAATCCCAACATATAGTAGATTAGGTAGAGAATTATATGGATTCAACTATTTAATCTGAATCCATGGAGAAATAAGGAGTAGAAATAGATTAGATTTTTTGCTTTCAAAAAGAATAAAATGCTGTAAGAGAGTTTGCCAATCCAAGTGCACTCTAATGAAGAAAAAATGTTAGACCTATAGGATTGGGTAGGTAGAAAGCTTGTTGATAAAATATCCAATGTTTTTCCATGGCTGCTAACTTATTTCCAGAACAAAAGAAGATCATTCAAGTAAATAAATCAGCCCAATGGATGAGGCAACTGATCAGCATCTCAGAGAATGCAGGTCTGAAATTCTTGATGCCTTCAAAAAGGCACCATCCCCAAGTGGAGCCACTGTTAGCCACCTATAAAATTTTTCATACCTAATGGTGGCTAAATGATTTTGGAGCCTTCAAAGAACAATTTTATTGCTAAAAAATTGTTGTCTCTTGAAGACTCTTGAAGATGTTGTTTTGAGAATCCTCGATGCGATTAAAGATCCTTTGAATTATAAACCCCCGATCGCATCGTATTTTGTACATATTCTGTGGGCCCGCCTTGGCGCTCAAAACCTCATAAAATTTCTTCCTCGACCCGCTTTCCCTTTATAAAATGAAAAACCCATTTATCCAAAGTTTGTTATAAAAAACCAAAGTCACGTGGTTTAATATAAAAATGGGTAGATTAAAAAGACCCAATCGCGCAATCGCGATCGGAGATTTCAAATGGGTTGTTCAAAAAGAACCGCATCAAAGTTCCGATGAGATTGGGTCTTATATCCATAGCCCCCGGTCTTTTGTTTTCTTTGTAGGACCAAGCACAAAGGCTGAGTCTCTTATCGCATTGGAAAGAGTTTAATGGGTTGATTAAAAACCCCTAGGCCCGAAGGCCCGACTCCGATAAACCCATATATACATAAGCCTGGTCCTATCGGAGTTCCATATAAACAGGCCTCGCAACTGGGCACCAATCGCATCGGAAATTTTCTGTGTTACGGTTTAAAGTTTTTACCACTGCCGATTGCAATGGCTCGATCACAATTGCCTTGCAACTTTCTCCGACCTTGCACATCGCATTCACCATTTTGCTCCGCCAATTGGCCTCTTCCCCGATTTTTTCTCCATCGTCGATCTAATCTGTAGATAGACGGCCTCTGCTTCATCGCATCGCATGTTTTGATCGGCCCATCCGCTCGCCACCTCCGATTGTGATCCCCCGATTGTTATTTTCCGATGGAATCTAGACCGTCCACATGTGCAGGTCGGACGGTCCAAAAATTACCCCGCCTTATTTCTTCTCCCCACTCTCCTTTTTCCTTTTTGCGCAGATCTCCACCATTGGATGCTTTCATCCAATGGCTACGCTCCTTTCCCCGCCATATGAAGCAGTTTAAACCTAAAAACGCAGGATTTCTTTATAAATATTATGTTTTATGCAGGTTTTAACAGTTCTCCGTCGGTATATTGAAGAAAAGCCAAGAGTTGGGAATGACAATTCCCGTGCTTTCAGCCCATAAAGAGAACCATTCGCAAGGCTCCATTCAAAATTTTTATCAATGTTCCATGGGCGCCGATACTATAAATTCCATGCGTGGCTCTACACATTGACAAGACACTACGTTTTAACACGATTTAAAAAAAAAGAGTATAAGTTTTGAAGAACAGAGTGCAGCAAGAAGAAGACTAAAGACAGATATGGGGAATTATGGCTAAAAATAATTATCAAAAGCCTAATTCCCTGGATTAGAACACAGTCAACAAAAAATCATAAATGTTTCACTAACAGAAAGGCTTCCACCACTTCAACTGAGGTGAATTGATTCCTCAGCTACTACAAGAGCCACCTGCTGCCTCAAACCATTCAAAATAGAGGCTGAAGTCATTGATTAAGGAAATAGCTGCCTCCAGTGCTACCATGAAGTTAATTCTGCCAGAGGAAAACTAATGCAATAAATATCTGCAGAGTTACTCCACATTATGCAGAGCCTCAAAGTCAACAAAGCTCCCATCGAGCTTTGATATTAGTTGTCATTGAGATATTTTGTTAGATCTCACCTCCTCATCTTCCTATAAATACTACTATGGAAGATGAGAAGTTGTTGGTTGGTTGTTGTTTGATCACAAGCTGTAATATTGGAACTCTCTGAAATCAATACATAGTCTTTTGAAGTTGAAGAACAAATTGAAGTCTTGGAGATCTTGATGATGTTGTTGCATGATTTTTCCTAAGAAGGCTCTATCATTGGATCCATGAGCTTGGCTGTTGGTGAAGTATTCTGAATTGTTTTATGTTTTCCCATTTTTTCATTATGTTCCATAATTTTTTACTACAGTAGGATAGAAAGTGTTAGGCTAAGAAATGACTCTTGGAAGCACCTTAGACTTGTTCATCCTTCACTGCTTTATGTTTTCTTCTGCTGAAGTATTTTAGAGGCTTTAATCTTTCTCTTTAGTCTTCATGCTTGTTTATTTCCTTAATAGTTTGAATAGTTGGTTTCAACAGGATTTATGGTTCTCCCTGCTTGTCTGCTGCCACTTAAAAACTGTTATTGAAGTCTCCCTTTGAAGTTTTTGCTTATAGTGAATCAGAGAGGTCTGTTTTGATATTGCCCTTTGTCCTCACTTAAACAGTTGGCTTAAAGGTCATTATAATTATGATCATAGATGTTTTTAGGTGTTCCCTCTTCTATGACTATGATTATCAATAAATATTACATGTTTTCTAAAGTCCTTTAGAATAAAATCTTTGAGGAAATAGGGTGTTCCCCGAATCTTAGATTTCATTTTGAAAGTTGTTTTGAAATCATTGTTTGCTTAAACGTGTGATTTGTAGAATTTATGGTTAGCCCTTTCTATCAAAGAACTCTTTATTGTTTCAAATTATTCTTTCAAATTCCCTTTGTTGAGAATTAAAACTATCTTTCCAAATCATTAATGTTCATCCCATTCCAAAAACAAAAGGATCTTGTGGCCAAGTTAGATTTTGCCTCTGATATCCCATATCCTTTGATGAGTGTGTTATGACCTTTTCTTGACTCCATTGCCCAATGAAACAGATATTTTACTGTTCTATATATCTTTCCTAGACCTTTCATGTTCTTCTGTATCAATTCAATCCAACCAAACAAACAAACAAACACCTGCACTTAATAACTAGTCTCAAACCAATATTATAAGCACACAAGATAAACTTTTGCAAACAAACATTTGAGAGATCTCTCTCTGAGAACAGGAGGACTAGATTCTGCAACTCTAAAGATTGGTTCTGATGTTGCCTTGTCTTTTGATTTTCCAAACTATCAAAACAAGGGACACCAACAAAATATAATAAAACATTCCTAAAAGGTGGTTCTAGAATTTGGTTAATAATAATTTATTCATACACCAAGTTCTAGAATATCCTAATACTTTGTTATAAATAGAAGGGTTTTCCCATTCATTTGTAACCTTTTCATTTTCATATGAGATCACTCTAGATCTATACTCTTGGTCTGACTTTGAGCCATTATCATTGTCACATTCTCCATCATTTGCTTTGTGAGCTCCCTTTGAATTCTATTTCTACACCAACAAGAGAGAGAAATATTAGATCTGAAATGCTGAGGATTTTCAAGAACCCATCCCATTGAGAAGAATTGGAAACACCTTTCTTGTTTTCCTCTCAGGTTCCCCTTTAATATAAAAATTCTTTCAAAAATATTGTTTTTGTCTTATCTATTGGATGCATGGAGCAACATTTCGTTTTTACTACATAATGTCTTTTTATGCATAGATCTGGATTTGTGCATCTTTATTTGGATCAATTAACTACATATATGAAGATATTGGCAGCCATAATTGATGTTAGGACTATTTGTTATGCGTAGCTAAAGTGGTATTTTTTCGACAAAATATTCACACTAACAATTGGCGACTCCATAAGGGTTTTATTTTGCGACCGTTGTCGTTTTATGTATGCCTGCATATCCAGCTATTTCAGACCCTAGGGTTTCTCTTCAGTTTTTTATTTTTCCTATTTTTATGGTGTTTTTCCCCTCTAAAACCCTCAAACATTAAAATTTTTAACTTTTGTGTGTTTCTGGCCCTATTGTGCAGGTGACAGGCATCGGTCGTAGCTGAGACAACAAATTTTTTTGAAATCTATCGCCGAGAGACTCGGGTCTGCATTGAATTTCGCGATCTGAACAAAACTAGTCCCAAAGACAACTTCCCCACACCATTTATGGACCAAATCATTTGAGTGTGTGGGGCATGAGGTTCTATCCTTTATGGATGGATTCTCTGGATACAACCAAATTGTTATCCATCGTGCTGATCAACTTAAAACCACGTTCATTAGTCCGTGGGGAACTTTCACATACCGAGTCATGCCATTTGGCCTTAAAAATGTCGGCGCCACTTTTCAACAAGCAAAGTCTTATTGTTTCCATGACTTAGTTCATATTATCCTTGCCTATTTAGATGACCTTACTGCGCGTTCTAAACATCAGGCACAACACCTCCATGATCTGCGTACCATTTTCCTCCAATGTCGCAAGTATAATATCCACCTTAACCCATTGAAATGTGTCTTTTGCATTCCTACTGGCCGTCTCCTAGGCTTCATAGTGTCTAAATACGGTATAACTCTTGACCCTTTGAAATTTCAAGCCATTCTTGAACTTCCTATTCCTCGTACCTTACGCAAGCTACAAAGTCTCCAAGGTAAAGCTAATTTTCTTCGCCGATTTGTTCCTAACTATGCCACTACCGCACATGGGTTCCTTATACTTCTTTGATCTAACACCCAATTTTTCTAGGATACCTATGCTCAAGAGTCTTTTGATGCCCTCAAACATGCTCTCACATCCGCTCCCTTGATCTGTCCTCCTGACTTTGATCGGGACTTCATCTTGTACATCTCCGCTTATGCATATTCGGTAGCTGGTGTACTTATCTACGAAGATGATAATGGTATCGAACATGTGATTTATTATGTCAGTAAGAACCTTGCCGGTCCACCTGTATCCTACTCTCATGAAGAAAAATTAGCGCTAGCTGTCGTGTTCTCAGTCCAAAAACTGCATCATTACATCCTCATGCGTTCCACCACGGTTGTGACTAATTCCAACACCATGGATTTCCTAGTGAGTCGACACATTCTCAGTGGGAAGTACGCTCATTGGGTCATTATCCTTCAAGAATTATACCTCGAATTTGTCACCCCAAAAAGTAATAAAGGTTTAGTCCTCACTGAACTCATTTATGAATTACCTACCAGTACGTAGGATCCTCCAATTAATGATGCTCTTCTTGATGAACACTTATTCGCCATCACCACTGATGACCCTTGGTACGGTGACATCCTTACCTACTTGCGAACCCAAAATTTCACCCTTCATCTTGATCATGATGCTCGACGACGTATCCGACACCAAGCCCCTCGCTACCTTCTGATCGGTGACGACCTTTATTGTCACAGAGTAGATACTGTCCTTCATCGTTGCCTCACACACGCTGAAGCTGAGCAAGTCCTCAATGCTTGTCATAGCGGTGCTTGTGGCGGCCACCTCTCTAGTCTTGCTACCACCAAAAAAATCATGTGTGCTGGGTACTTTTGGCCTTCTCTCTTCAGTGATTGCATTGAAGCAGTCAAACATTGTTCCAATTTCCAAGATTTCGCCCCTAAGGCACGAGCTCCTCCCACTCCCCCCCATCCCATCGTCACAGCGGGTCATTTCTGTAAATGGGCCATCGACTTTATGGAGTGTCGACCCCCATCTGCTGGTAACCACAAATATATCATCGTGGCGGTTGACTATTTCAAAAAATGGGCTGAGGCTATGCCAACATTCAACAATACGGCAACCACCGCAGCCCTCTTTTTCTTTAACCACGTCATTGCTCGATTCAGGGTTCCAAAAAAAATTGTTTCTGACCATGGCCAACATTTTGAAGATGAGATATGGTGCGAGCTATCCTCACTATTGGGTTTTGAGCACCAATATTCATCATCCTATTACCCCCAAGGTAATGGCCAAGTTGAAGCAGTCAACAAAATTCTTAACACCATGCTTCAACGAATGATGAATAAGCACAAAACCAATTGGCATCTTATGCTCTTCCCTGCTTTGTGGACTTATAGAACTTCTGTTAAAACCGCCACCAGTTTCACTCCTTTCCACCTTGTTTTTGGTGAGCAGGCAGTCTTACCGATCAAGTGTGAAATTCCTTCCCTTCACTTGGCCATGAAACTTCTACTTGATACCCAACCTCTAGAACAATGACTCATCATGCTTGAGAACACCTCTGAAGACCGTCTTGTTTCATTGCAAACTCTTGAAGTGGCCAAAAAGCGCACCAAAGCTTAGTATGACTGAAAAGTCCACCCTCGCACCTTTCATGAAGGTGACCTTGTTCTAGTATATGACTAGGCCCATGATGCCCTCGATCATGGGAAGTTTGACTCATTATGGCTAGGTCCTTACATCATCAGTAAAGATCTTGGTAAGGGGGCATACGTTTTAGAGGACTTTGAAGGCCATCTCCTTCCTAATCCTCTCAATGCACTCTATCTTAAGAAATATTACCCTTATCATTTCCCTCTCGAAATGCATGTTTTATTTTCTTTTAGATAGCCAACATCTGTTTGTTTTTCATGATTCGCTACTTCACTAGGACACATGTTGTCCACGAAGGATCACTTCACCTCTCATCAAAATCGGATTTCCTCACTGACAACACTTTTCCTTGGGGCACCACTTTGCCTCCATACGTGTTCTTGTTTGTGTTGATTTCCGTCATGAGACACCATCTTGTACTCATGCTTTTATGGTCCCCTTTAGATCTCCCCACATTTCATCATCATCAATAGTGTTATTCTGAGAGTCGATCTACTATTTGCTCTCGTGCCTTAGTTTATGATCCCTTATTGCCTCACCTATGGCGGATCTCCTTCTGTCGACATCAGCTCATTCCCTCCAGAAGATAGGTCTAGAGGGCGGTGTACCTTGGTTCCAGCTTCTACACTTGTTCGGTGCCTCAGATCAGGCAAAGGGATTTCTCATTACGCTGTGACTTGATTATTTCTCCACTCCAACTCCTTTCAGCATGATCGAGATCCGTATACTTGATGGTCCAGTGATGCAGCAGCTGCTATTGGTGATTCACGAGTTTGTGTGAGATGTCTCCACCCTCATGAGGGGGTGGCCCTGTAGGTAGCCCCCCAGATGCCTGGATGACCTCTTCATTGCAGCCTTCGATTGAGCTCCATATATTTGATGATGATGGCCTTAGCCGCTTGCAGCCCCTTTTTGATTTGCATGTATCAGTCAGATTTTGTGAGCACTTCCCCGTTTATAGGGGGCATTTGGGTTGTATTTGTATCTCATGTACTCCGATATTATTGTATAATTCCTAGCTGTTATCCTAGGCACAACATGTATGTGGGATTCATCATTATATCTTTTATCTGGCTCGTGTTTATGCCAGCATGTACTTTATAGTTCGGTTCCTTGTTTACTTGACGCACTATTATTCTGTACTTTTTCTCCGCGGGAATAGGTATGCCTCCCCCACCACCTTTAGCACACGTACCATCTCATAAAAAGAGACTTGTTGCAACTGTAAGTCTCGTCTCCTCAGGGTCTAGTCCTTTAGCACATTAGACTACCTTAGATTTCTCTCTCTGACTTCCCTCTTGATGTCTGGTGATTGAGTTCTTACAACGTACTTCTGTCATACAATTTGCTCCTAAAATTCATACGCTGGGGGGAAATCTGTTACACCATTTTTTGGTCATCTAACCTATTGTCATTAGATGGACCCAAGTACACCATGTAATACCAATTTTACCCTAAGTAAAATTTCTTTCACTATGTGAAATAACATAGTACAACACCTTTATTAAGTTGTTTATGGTCTAAACAGGAAAACCCAAAAGGAAATAATAAACAAATCTATACTTGTTTATATTTCCTCAAGTAATAATTAGTTAAACATCAATTCAATTATTATTCCTTGTCATATTTAACCCAAAACAAGGAAATCAAATAAATAAATCCTTATTTATTTGATTATTTCCTAGGAATAAGTTATTTAATCCTTATTTAAATAATATTCCTAGTTAAATTTGACTAAATCAATTATAAATAATTAAATAAATCATTATTTATTTAATTATATTTCCACCATTTCCTTAAAATAATAAATAAATTATTTATTTATTTATTTATTATTTATAAATAAAGGATTTGACCCAAGTCAAAAACCCTTTTCCCTCCAATAAATATAATAAAATATTCCTAAAAGGTGGTTCTAGAATTTTTAATAATATTTTATTCATACACCAAGTTCTAGAATACCCTAATACTTTGTTATAAATAGAAGGGTTTTCCCATTCATTTGTCACCTTTTCATTTGCATATTAGATCACTCTAGATCTATACTCTTGGTCTGACTTTGAGCCATTATAATTGTCACATTCTCCATCATTTGCTTTGTGAGCTCCCTTTGAGTTCTATGTTTGTCTGGGTTTTCTACACCAAAAAGAGAGAGAAATATTATATCTGAAATGCTGAGGACTTTCAAGAACCCATCCCATTGAGGAGAATTGGAAACACCTTTCTTGTTTTCCTCTCAGGTGCCCATTTAATATAAAAAATCTTTCAAAAATATTGTTCTTATCTTATCTATTGGATGCATGGAGCAACATTTCGTTTTTACTGCTTAATGTATTTTTATGCATAGATCTAGATTTGTGTAGATTTATTTGGATCAACTAACTGCAAATTTGAAGATATTGGTAGCCATAATTGATGTTAGGGCTATTTTTTATGCGTATCTAAAATGGTCTTTTTTCGACAAAAGATTCACACTAGCAATACTTTCATCATTATGCATTCTGGTATTTTCACATTGAATTCTAAGAGTTAGGAGTTTAGCACATTTTAACTTGGCATTGCCTTCATAGCTTAGAATTATTTTGTCCCATATCTCATTTTTTGTATCCAAAATATGATTTTGTGAGGCTTCCCAATAATGAATTGACAAGTTTCACATCGATTTCATAGTTCTTGTTTGTTGCCGCATCTATGGGAACTGCAGCTAGATATTGGTAACCTCCTTCAACAATTTCCAAAACATCTACTCAAGTAGACTGAAGACAGGACCTTTTTCCTGTCTTCCAGAAGATTGAATTGTTTTTTTTGAAGAGTGGTGGTTTGATAGATGTTGTTCCATCTTGATTTCTCATCTTGGTCGATCTTCCTTCTAGTGATCAATCTTCTTTAGAAGGACCTGCTCTGATTCCAATTGTTGGGAAAAATACTAAGAGGGGGGAGGGGGTGGGGTTGAATCAGTATTTAAAACTTTTCTTTTCATTAATGATTTCTATATGCGATTTTAATTGATCCAACTAGTGTATGTACGCATCTTTCTTGACGAAAACTTGTGTATTCCCAGTGAACTTATTATTCAGATAAATATTCAGCAACTTTACTTAGACCAGTACATCATTCATTCATCAGAAATTTGGTAAAAAGTAAACATGTGCAGTAAGAATAGAGTAAATCATTATACATAAGCAATACATGAACACCAATATTTAAGGTGGAAACCCAATTTTTGAGAAAAGCACAGTTGTTTTCGTCTCTGTCTTCAATATTTTTTATATAGAAAACTACTTACAATCTTGTCTTGGCACAGACTCATATCAGCACATAGAAATGCACCTGTAGAAGGCTGCAGCATTATCTCATTCTCTAGCTGCTACTAGAAGGGAGATCCAACCCCGTAATCTCATTTACCAGCCACCACTAGAAGGGAGATTCAACCCCCTAAACTGGTCACTAGATCCTACTAGAAGGAAGCTTCAACTTCAACATTGAAGGCTCTGACCCTCAGAGCCACTGCAGATTGCATTTCATAAATTTTCTCTCTGGATCCAACAACCTTTAATTCAACACAACATGTAGATCAAGAAAAAAAACCATCAACCAAATTTGAACGGAACAGTGAGATCAATATAACCAGACCCCAAAATTAAACCTAGACTTCTACATCAACACACAAAATATATTGCAATTCTAATCTTCATAAAAAAAATGTATATGTGACTTTATTTATGAAAAATCACTGGTATATGTGATTTTATGTGGAGGAAACTGCGTATATAAATTTATATACTAAGATTATAGGTCTGACCAGACTGAAAATAGATAAAATATATTCAAACACATTTTTTCAAATTTACATAATCCGTATACAGTCAATAGCATCCATAATATTCAATCAAACAGTCACTTGATATTTATACAATCAACTAGCACCGTAATCTATATTAAAACATCTCACATATATATAACGACATCATTCTCAGACAAAAAAAATACATCAAAACTGATCAAACATTTCCTTCAGCATTCTTCAGAAAAACCATAAATTCCATACGCGCCTTTGCAGAGCTAAACCCACGTGGATACTGTTGGAAATATGATTTCCATTAGACCAAAACCCACAAGCATTAGTCTCCGCTACAATCGCCAGAGTTAGGATCCATGAGATGTTGTTAGTCCATGTCGCGAAACACATGGGGAGCATTGAACCAAATTTCCAACAATCTCCCCCCCAACGCGATCCGAGTGAGTTTCGAACTCGAGACCTGTTGCTTTGAAACCAATTGTTGGAAACACAATTTCTATTAGACCAAAACCTGCAAGCATTAGTCTCTGCTACAATCGCCAGAGTTAGGATCCATGAGAGGTAGTTAGTCCATGTTGCGAAACACACGGGGAGCGTTGAACCCAATGTCCAAAAGATACGCGCCTTGAACGTGAATAACCCATGTATAGATCTGTATATAATTTAGGATTGTGCAACACCACAAAATTAATCAGATCATGCACTTTATTTTAGCAATCATGTGCCATACAAAAAATCTAAAAAAATCATAAACAAATCATGTAAATACATAGTCATTTTAGGTATAGAGATCCTGATCCATTATTTTATTCTGCAGTGAATCATAATATTAGATCTATCTATTGATTTTATCCCATTCCACGCAAATATACTTCATATTGAAGTATTTATTCAATTCTCATACTCATGAACCCTTAGCACTATGATGTTCACCTCCTTATATAGTGTGAGCCTTAGCCAATATCATGAGCCAAAACTACACAAGTGCCAATGGTATTCTTGTACGTGATCAATTAACCATTATTGTGCTCAATAATGTGGGCCAATACCATGGCAAGGACCTGTGGTATCATAAATGTATTGCACAAGCACATAGGCAACTTTGATTCTTCTTATCCACATGTATACGTGACTTTGTCTTGACCAACTCGTGTATAGTTCCTTAAATATGTGTGTTACACAGTATTTTGTCACCGTCCCTGCAATCCCCATCCTGCACATTGTAGGACCATTTCAGTGACTCGTGTGTACTATCATACATTTCCATAAATTTCATTGCATCCCTTGGCATGTTAAGATCATAATCTCTGTTGATCATTTCTCAAGAAGACATTCATAAACATATGATTTTGGGTTGGCGCTGGTAGGAAATTATGGCCTCATGCCCATGAAGAAATTAACACCAGGCCTCACTCCCATTGCGGATCTATCTCAGAAGGGCACCTGTGTTGAGTTACTTTTGGAGAGTTTTTTAAAATAGAAATGAAGCTTCAATTCTTAACAGCTTCGTGAGAAAAGTCATCATGGTTTGTTCGATTGGATCAAATCAAGTTTCTCCCTTTGGCTTATTATTTCCTACAAATTTGCAACTCCCCAAAGAGATAGACCTCTCCTACACCTTATGTGGAATCCCAAGCCTCCTCCTCCTCTCCTATAAATTATTCTTCTTCACATTGATTCAGCTAGCTGAATAGTCATAGTCATAGTTGGTGTGAAAGGAGTACATAAGACTCCATTGTTGAGAGAGAGTTTAAGCCCATTGCCTCATATGGGCCGAATGATGAACGAATGCTTGAAACATGCCCAATTGAACCCGTCGAAGTAGAACTACAACGTCAAGGCATAGGGTTGTAAACTTCTTTTTTTATTTCAATAATACATGATTGGTTTCTGGTTCCAACTTTGTTTCCATTTATATGCAAAGTGTTTAACTCTCCTTGACTAGGTGAATAGTTATACATGAATGTATATGCTTATATTCTATCATCGTTTGCTTCATCTTTGTGCAGGTGCATGGAAATCATCACTAATGGAGAACTAGACATGAATACAAATATTGAAGGATCATTTTTGCGTGCCATGACAAAAGCATTGGACCGAGGTAGGATATCTATCCTAGTCCGCCTTTCATTTACAAACTAGGAATTCAGAAATTCAGCATGTTCCATTTTTTCTAGACCCACCCTAGGGCTATAAGGATTGCCTCTATCTGTAGAGGGGATTTTCCTGCTCAACAAGTTGGCGATCATATTGGGGATTAGTGTGTCTATCGTTTCTCATTGTTCCTTTAGATTTTTTCTTGTTTGTCCAAATTTGGTCATATTTCCATTTCTCTGCTTCATCTAGCTTATTTGACTATTTCAAGTCACTCCACCTATTCTAAGAGTGATAAGCCTGTCTTCCCTTGGCTGCCTTTCCTCCATTCTTGGGTTTTCTCACTCGACATTTTTATTTTCATGACAGTCGTGCTGATTGGTGCAGGTTGCCTGTGTTAAGGGTGTAATTTCCCCTATTCAATGTGGATTACTACTGAACAATTGCGTCAAACCCTGTAGGTTTGGTTTTAGGCTCCTTTTCTAAGATTTCAGTGCATCTTACCCTCTGGATTGGTTTTTCCTCCCTAGATTAGTCCACTTGGATTGGTTTTGACTTCCCTATCTCATTCTTTTAAGTTGATTATTTCTCATGTGATCATTTTGGCTTGTCATCCTAGGGTTTCTAGGTGTGTTTGATTTCTTATTTGAACACATGTTCGTTGAGTATCTAATCTTTGTATGAGTTAGTTTATTCATTCATATTTTCAGTTTTTTATCTGATTTTTTGGTCCCTTCTTCCGATTCTATGTGTTGTTGGATTGTCGAGCTATCATTCTGGTGTTTTTTTGACCCTCCATCCATTTCCCTGAGCATAGATCAAATTTCTCATTGAGTAGATTTGAAAGTCCTCTTTCTGTGTGAAGGAATGTGTGTCTAGTTTTGAGTGCATTTTATATTCACTTTGGATTGGTCTCTTTGTGTTTTAATCCTTTCATTTGGATTGCTCAAAGCTAGTGTTTGTTTTTTCCTTTCGGTGTAACACCACATTATTTCTTATCATTCATATAAAAGAGAAAAGTTTGAATCCTTTCTTTTATTTGAAAATGAAAATTACACTTTTGCATTAGTAGCTTTCTCATTTAAAAGTGAAAAAAAAGAGAAGAATTTTTTGTTTTCTACTTTGGCTATGTTAGTAGCATGAAGGAAGTGTTATTCTTGCATTTAACTGATTGCTGCTTTGTTATGAACCTCTATCTCCCTCTTAGCTATTTTTTCATTGGATTGAAATGATATTCTTTCGCTCATATAGTTGTGCATTAGAGATTTGAGATCACTTTTAGTAAGGCCTTGAAACTGAAACATAATTTCATGATAAACTTTAAAATCAACTCAATCAACCTAAGGAAGCATTGAAACTTAACAGTCACACTTAGAGGTCTAGGCTAGTAATGTTTTTCGGTGTCCTTAAATGAAGTAGCTATCGTTTACCATTCGACATTAGAAAACACTAGTACGAACTTGTGCTCCCCGTACCGTCGCGTATATAAAGGGAGACCCTCATAGGTTGCAATCCTTTATCGATAGGAAACCAAGTTTTCCGCCCTGTAACCATGATGCACTGAACATAGCATTCTGGGAGACTACCTTCACATACATTAAGTCCTTGGTCATTTATTTTTCATTTGATCACCAAGGTGTATATTACAGTTCATGGGAGCTTGGTACACCCTCTTGCTTAGAGTCCCTGAGTAGTTATTTTGATCTTTCCATGACTCCTTAAAATTTTAAAAGATCATGGAGCACTTGTCCTTTTGCACTCATCCAAACTAAAAGTGACTAGAGTCACCTTTTGTCCTTTATCGACTCTTGAAATATGAAAAGGTAGAGTTTTGTTTCAGTGTCATAAAATTAATTACCCATGATCACATGCCCATTAAAATATCTTCTTGGTCAATTCATGAGTAATTCTTTAGTGATTGTTTCTAAAGCCTCGAATTTATTATCTCTTTTCTCCCTTGTTTTTTAGAGAAAGTCGCGGGGGCAGAACCACCAATTTCATCGTCCGCTTCATTAACTCATAGTGAAGAATCTTCCCCCAAAGTGTCTTCAAAGACACCTTAGTCTATTAGGACTCTAGGCTACTGGCGTGCCATTATTTCGAGTGTTCAACCTCTGGCCACTCGATCTCCCCCTGAGGGACCATTTGATATCAATTGGTAGCCTCTGGACCCGTGGGCCTTTTTAAGGGAAGATCCCTTGGGACCACCTGAGTCACTGTTAACGTGTGCTTTACTTGCCATGGCTCATTGCCTTTTTGTCGACAACATGTCTTCATCTGACATGGATGCCATGAATCCTATTAGTTGTGAAGAGACTTATGTTTCTATGGGAGAATATTAATTCCCTCTGGAGAATTTTCCTTATGTCTCAATTCAACCTTCCTCACAGCCTTCATCTCTCCCGGCTGGTTATCGTTCTTTCAGTCAAATGATTTATGGTGCTACATACTTGTATCACGATCCGATATGGTCAGGTACATCCGCTCCTTCAGAGGGGTCATTTGTGTCGGGTCCATCTCCTTCGACTCCCATTGTGTCAACGATCGCTACGTCTGTCCCAACCCAACCCACTATTTGTGTGGCTTCATATGAACCTTCTATTAATGTGATTCCATCATTTCCACCATCTTATGCTATCGGTGGAACACATCTTAATGCTTTTGAGGTATCTATTGGACAGGTTGTGAGTGGATCACAACCTCACATATCAGGAGTCCATCAATGTATTGGTAGTGCACTTATCTCCTATAGTCATATTCCTGTAGGTTTTACGTACGGCCAATATATGATGGTTATTCAATATCAGAATTATATCCTGGAAGGCTCTCAGCAGCATCCCACACTGGTTACCCTGCCGCATTACTATGATGAGCATGGGAATCATGTGTATCTCCATGGGCATCTTCCACGAGTCCCATTGTATGTTCAATCAAATAAAGCTCTGATTTACCCAAATCAGTTCACGCACCTCCAGGGAAAACCCTATGGCCTGCAAGGACAACCTTCTCATCTACAGGGCCATTCTTCGGTTCAGCAGGGACAACCCTATGGTCCTATTGGTCAACATTATGTTCAGTAGGGAATGTCTTATGTTCCCCAGGGGAAAAACTACCCACCTCAGGGACAACATTTTGTGCAACAGAACCAAACTTACATCTAGCAAGGCCCAACTATTTTACAACAAGGTCAAACCTCTACTGGTCAGCCAGGCCAGCCTAGTCTTCAGGGGAAACCTAGCTCATCTCGACCATCAGGCCAACCTATACCCCAGGGGCAGCCTGGTGGATCTCAACACCCAGGCCAACCTACACCCCAAGGAAATCCTACTCAACCTCAGTACCCGAGCCAACATGCACCACAGGGGTGGCCCATGCAACCTCAGCGCAAACCTTTCATTCCTCAATGCCAACCGATGGTCTCCCAAGGTCAACCTCTTATGGTACAAGGTAAACCCTAAGGTACTTCTTAAATTCCACAACAAAATCCATATGTTTCTCAAACAGGACCTCAGTGGTTCACTCAGAATGAATACCCTGGTCCTTAATTGGTGTATGGGCATAATTATCAAGGTTATAACCCCTATGGACAAAATCATCTGAGACAAAACATATGGGGTCAAAATTTCTCCCAACCTGGTTGGAATCCCAATACTGGTCTCTATCAAATGCATGCAATGCCTTTCAATCCTCAATTTCCATTTCTTACTACATTGTAACTTCCTAATGTGTCAAAGTTGATGAATGATCCCATTCTTCAAAACCCATATTGGCCTCCAGTTCCCACCAAAATCCCTAGTGATTGTCCAAAGTTTGAAGGTAAGTTCAGAGAAGACCCCTTGGGCACATGTTATTACATACCATCTATGGTGCTCCTATAAATCCTGGGTTGATGATTCGATTCGTTTACATCTTTTCCAAAGGAATCTCACTGGTGCCACTACAAAGTGGTACATTGAACTCTCCCATGACATCTTTCAAGATTTCAACTCTCTGGCCATGGCCTTTCTCATGCACTTTTAGTTACCAGTTCATTATCAAATAGGGACTCACTTCCTAACATCTTTGAAACAAGATCAGGCCACTCATATCTCTGATAATATTCATGAATGGAGGAGGTGTCATAGTTTGATAAAGTTTGAGATTCCTAATGAACTTCTGACTGATTGGTTCACTAGATCTTTTATCGGTTTGGTTGCTAAGGACATCACTATGGGGGCATGTGTTACTGATGAACAGGCCATCGCTCGTGCCCAGTACCTCTATCTTATTTATTCTCAATCTAACACGCCTTATGAACTCTTGCTAGATGTCCCAAGACCTAGAACTACCAAAGAACTATTGACGCCATCTGTCGACGATATCATTGGTTATGTGTCTCAGACTTCTCACATGTCTTCACTGAACCCTGCAAAGCAAAAATATACTTCTCCCACTGATATTACTTCTCATCCACCTCCTAATCCTATAAATACTACGGAAGTGAATGTCGTCCAATCCACACCAGTGGATAAAGCTTCCAAAGGTAAGAAAAAGGGTAAAGGCAAGGCCAAAGCAGATACCCTGAAACAAGGTTCTCCCAAACATAGTACTTATGTTGGATCGAAACGTAAACCGAAGTACCCTTTTCTGATATGTGATGATAAGCATTACACCAAGGAGTATCCACGATGGGCCGAGCTGGTTCAACTGCTAAAAATCACTCAAGGAACTGTGGATTTTCTTAAAGAACCTTTCCAATCACAAAAAACTCAACTGGTGGATCGACCTCAGTCCTTTGCCCCTTTTGGCTCTCATGTTTTCATGATGAATGGTGTTGCACCCATATCTATTGCTATCATATCGAAATATTATACCAAACCACATAATGTAGTGAGGAAAGAGATTGTAGATGGTCCTCCTCCCCCGCATTATCCTGGCCCTCTTCACATTGAAAGGCCTAGTCCTAGGCCCATTGTATGACCACCTTCTAAAGGCATACTCCATAAGTCTTCCTATAACCTAAATGCCCGTGCCGCTCAGCATTACAGTATTGTTGAG
Source organism: Pinus albicaulis (assembly GCA_034641835.2). Classification (NCBI taxonomy): domain Eukaryota; kingdom Viridiplantae; phylum Streptophyta; class Pinopsida; order Pinales; family Pinaceae; genus Pinus; species Pinus albicaulis. The sequence continues at coordinate 530,293,470 of CM076584.1, forward strand.
GATTTGGCTCAGGCACCATCCACTATGTCTGCGTTGGAAATACTTCAGAGATGTCCATCACAACATAAGGCTTTACTGTCCGCTACTAGAGGGGTTGACCCCACCGGTTCAAGCCTATCACTTTTGATTTGTAAAATTTTGTTCCACGTCTCCCTCACCAGCTTGCATTGATTATCCAAGTTGGGATTAATGGTAAGAATATCCATCGAGTAGTCATGGATGAAGGTGCATCTACTTGCATCATTCCCGTTGGATGTTGGAAGGTCATTGGTTCTCTAGCCCTTAACCAATCTCCAAATTATTTTGAAGCTTTCAAGGGAAGGGGCTCTCACCCTCTTGATTTTCTCGTTAGCTTACCTATAACATTGGAAGGAAAAATGATTAATGTTGAGGTTGAATTTTTTGATGCCAAGCTCAATTATAATCTTCTCCTCTATTGTAGTTGGAGTCACACCATGCTATGCATCCCGCCCACTCTCTTTCATGTTCTTTGATTTCTGCACGAAGGAAAGATCATCATTGTCGATTGATAATAATTTTTCACTTCCACCTCCTACGAGAGCAACGTTCCATATGTAGACCATATTCGTACACCTTATGAGAGCATAGGGATGGGTCTTTTCAAATATCCCACCCTTATGGGTGTTTTTTCTCTTCCTCCACCCAACACTAATTAGGTCAACATGATCTCTACGTCTTTTGATTCATGGATCATCCCTTTCCCTGAGCAGGTTGATTCGTTTGGTGATGAAATGCCATTAAGCCCAATAGAAATTTATTCCTGTGAAGTTATCTCGGCTTCATCTCCTCCTCCCTCTAATCATACTCCTTCAAGTGTGTCTCTCGACACGTATTCTTTATCCCCTTGGCTCGGTGCTTCAGATTCTCTTGATCCCTTGAATGAAATTTTTCTCACTGATGAAGCCATTGTGGGAACCATATCTCTAGAGGATCCTCCCTGGGACGATAGTCATCATCGTTCCTCCTTTATGCATAGCCTTGGGTCCATGTCTACTTTTCTTAAGAAATTTTCTTCCCAAGCTCCTTCCTATCTTCTTCAAACCCCTATCTTGACACATGAAGTATTTGTAGAAGGAAACATAGGGAATATTACTCAAATGATTCCTATTTAAATCTCCTTTAAATTGGTTTTTGTTGAGAACATTCACATTGGGGTGAACTGTTCTCTTGATGAGATCGAGGTCTATACTAGTCTCTTCTGAGAATTTCGAGACGTTTTCACCTATTCCTATGAAGAAATGCCTTACATCAATCTGAGTATAGTCATGCATGAGATCCCAACTTATCCTGATGTGAAGCCTATTCGCCAACGTCTGCATCCTGTGCACCCTAGAAAGATAACTGCCATTAAGGGAGAAGTTGAAAAAATTATCAAATCCGGGTTCATTTATCTGATCCCCTTGACAGATTGGGTCTCTAACATTGTCCTTGTTGAAAAAAATTAAGGTAATATTTGAGTTTGTGTGGATTACCGTGACATCAATCGTGCTTGTCCTAAGGAAAACTATCCCACTCCTTTCATCGACCAAATCATTGACCAATATGATGGGAGTGAGATATTTTTACTTATGGACGAGTTCTTTGGTTAGAACTAGATCAATATTCTACCCTCTGATCAACACAAGACCACCTTCATCTGTTTGTGCGGAACCTTTTTGTATAAGAAGCTCCCTTTTGGCATAAAAAATGGTGGTGCCACTTTCCAACGAGAAATTTCATACACTCTCCATGATATTAAGCACATTGTTCAACCTTACCTGGATGACCATCTGGCTCATTCTGCTAAGTGTAGGGATCACTCAGATCACCTTTGTCAAATGTTTCTTTGATGTACATGCTACAACATTTGGCTCAATCTACATAAATGTGTCTTCTGCGTTGATTATGGTAGACTCCTTGGGTTTTTTGTCTCTAAATATGGAATTCATATCAATCCTCTTAAGGTCGAAGCTATTGTTAATTTCCCCTCCCCTTCCTCTTTACACCTGTTGCATATTTTGCAAGGGAAAGCTAATTTCCTACGTTGTTTTGTCCCTAACTATGCTAAAGTAGCCAAAGGTTTCATGTGATTTCTCAAGCATGATGTCCCATTCCTCTTGGATGAGATTGCCCAAAAATATTTCGATGCACTAGAGACATTGGTTATCAATGCTCCTCTTTTACGTCCACCCAATTATCATCACGACTATTTCCTCTATTTCGAAAATTGCTGGGGGAAAATACTCAAAGTGGATAGTTATCCTGCAAGAGTTCAATTTAGAGTTCACTACCGCTAAGTCAAAAAAATAATTGGTTTTTGCCGATTTGATCTTCTCTTTACCTTCTGCCTCTACTCCCTCTGGTTCAAAGGAATGCATTCCAGATGACACTATTTTTTTGATTAGCACCATCGATCCATGGTATGGTGATATCATCATTTATATCTAGAATTCCACCATCCAGTCAGAGTTGCAGAAGGATGCTTGTCGACATATTCATCAACATTCAAAACCTTATCACATAGTCATAGATACTTTATACTGTTTCAAAGCTTATTTCATTCTCTGTCCATGTCTAACCCTCGACGAAGCTGAAAAAATCCTCAATGACTATCATTCTGGTGCATGTCGTGGTAACATGTTTGGGTATGCTACTGCTCAAAAAATCCTTTATGCTGGATATTTCCGGGCTACCATCTTTAAATATTGTATTCTTCTTATTTGTAAATGTCAGGAGTGCTAGATTTACCAATTCAAGATGTGCGCGCCACACGCTCACCTCCATCCCGTCATTATCATTGTTCCTTTTGCGAAGTGGCGTATCGATTTTATGATGTGTAACCCTCACTCAGTTGGGGGCCTTGGTTATATTATCATTGTAGTTGACTACTTCAATAAATGGGTTGGAGCAATGCCTACACTCATAGCTGATGGTAAGGAAGCTGCACAATTTCTTTTCAATCATGTGATTACTAGGTTTGGTGTCCCTCAAGCCATTGTGACCGATCATGGCTCTCATTTTTTTCATTATATGATGGCTGAGTTGACTTCTAAGTTGGGTGTGCATCATGACAGCTCAGCGCCATAATACCCTTAGGCCAATGGCCAGGTTGAAGCCATGAACAAGGTTTTAGTCACCATGCTTCAGCATACGATTGGGATGCACAATTCCAATTGGCATCTCATGTTGTTTTCAGCTCTCTCGACTTACCGAACCTCAATGAAGGATGCAACCGAATTCACCCCATTCCAACTTGTTTATGGTCTATAAGGTACCCTTACGATCTAATGTGAAATTCCTTCTCTCAAGATCATGATCGAATTACTACCTAATCCCTCTCTAGAAGAAGAACGTCTTCTATATTTGGAGAGGGTTGATGAAACTCGTTGCTTTTCTACTCTAGTCATAGAAGCACAGAAAAAGCGGGTCAAAGCTCATTTTACCCAAACAGTTTCCCCTCATACCTTTGTAGAAAGAGACTTAGTCCTACTGGTAAATTCAAACCCATGTGGGATGGGCCCTACATCGTTAAGCATGTTTTGCAGAACGGGGCCTATGAACTTATTGATTATGAAGGCTATTCCTTGGATCAACCCAGAAATGGTTTGTACCTCAAAAAATATTATGCATGAGTCTCTTATGCATGTCCTTTTGTAGATGAGTGTGTATTTCATTTTCGTACATTTATTTTGGCTTGGCGTGCTTTGCGAGCATTTTTTCTTTCTTATTATGTCCTTTCTTACTGTGGAAATGTCTACCACTCCTTATGTCGGTTTCGTTGATGGTACCTCCTGCAGTACTCAAAATCTATCTTATGCGGCTTGGGTGATTTATGATCCTAACGTTGAGTTGGTAGACCTCGAAGGTATTTTTCTATGATGTATGACCAACAATGTTGTTGAATACAGTGAAATCATTGAACTCTTAACCGAAGCCATTTCTCTCGAAGTTAATGAATTAATTTTCAACCTAGACTCTCAACTTGTTGTTCTCCAGCTCAATGGGCATTACTCTGTTAGAAACCCTCATATTTTAAGGTTGTATTTACATGTTCATTTATTAGAAAGGAATTTTTAGTACATCACATATCAACATATTCCTAGAAGAATGAATACATTAACTGATGTAGTAGCCAATATTGTATTAGATAGATATTTGCAGAATTTGTAAAAGCATCATCATCACATAGTAAGATTTAGGCAGGAAAATATGCATATGTCTATATCTATATATATATATATATATATATATATATATATATATATATATATATATATATATATATATATATCCATTTTTGGCATCCACATGCATCATAGGTTCAAAAAATATATGTGTTTCTAGTTACATCCTCATACATCATGTCTCTTAAAAAATATGCAAAAATAAAACCTAGGCATCTAATCAGCATGGTGATCATAATAGGATGTCACGACACATGCGACCCGCCTCAGTAATCAGTGGATGTGATTAGACACACCTACAATATGCCTCTGATACGCATGAGGAACATCCTCGAATCTCATGTAATATGGGATCCCACTTGTGAGTCCCTCCAAGTTGTGCTCGATCTCTTCTTCCTCGCTTCCCTCCCCTTGAAAGACCACCTAGGAATTGCGTGGGACCCTCCGTGCTATGGGGGACACCCCTGCAGATCTCTCTGGGCCAACATCTGCAATGAATTGATGAATTTCAGAACATATCTAAACAAAAAAAATCATAATATTCATCAAAATAAAAAAAATGAGTTTTTACCCAAAGCCTCATCCCAATCCTCTCTTTCCAAGAGTGGAAGGTCCAGATCACCCGTGAAATCAGTGTCGCTATATGGCCATTCCTTTATGATGATGAGATTTCAGTAGAGCCAGTCCAAGAATTTTAGCTTCCACGAAATATGTTCACCACCTCTTGATTGAGGCATCAACTCTACCGAACTGACCATCTGTGGCTCTCATGATGGTGGTGTAGGTACTATCACCTCCTGGAATTAGAATATCGGCAACCATTATAGGATGAATGGTATCAAGATGGACCCATATTCAAAAAAAATTAACTTGCTATTCTTGCACTTCATTAACAGATGCTTCAAGTTGATTGTTATGGCTTCCTCCCAATTGTAAGTGGTTGGATCCATGAAATCCACGGCAAGTTGAAGTTGTGTATTTGTAGCTTCGTGAGGAGCTTGAGATCAAGCGACTCATGTTATAGTGTGTAGCACTAATCTTAGTGCCAAATCAGGTATTGTCTCAATATCCACTTTGTAGCCTTTTTATCCTTTCTTTACTCCTAGGTAGACTCTATCTGTTAGCACGTTGATGTTCTCACCAAGTGGCCGAGCACCTGTCAGGATCGATTTCGCTCCCCTCCGTGACAATCTAGTGATGAAATAAATTTCAAAGACTTCTATCTCCAACTCTTGGTAATAAATCATGAATATTTATTGATCAATGTCCCACACACTAATCAAATATTATAATAGTTCTAGCTGAGCTCGTAGACACGGTATTAGGAAGAATTTCAATAGCAAACAATTTCTTAGGGTGCATCTATACATGCATCATTTTCCATGGCTTCTTCATCTTCCTCCTCATGTTGTCGTTCTTTCCACTTGATGACCATTTTGGCTATTGATTTCCCTGCAAAACCATAATTGAGGCTCCCATTAGCCACAATATTGACACTTGAATCATTTAAATTGGGAATTTTAGGAGAAATTCTGTGTGTTTATTGGTCGTAGCGATTGGCGTTGTTGTTTTACAAACAATGGTACCTCCCCCAAATGCATCAAAAATAAAATGCAAGAAATAAAAAATGGTTTAAAATGCAGGAGAAGTGGAGAGCTCTTACTTGGAGAAGATGGATTCACAAATAACTTCCTGGATTGCTTGTTGACAGCTCCCCAAAGTTCACAATAAAATGGGAAAAATTCTCACAATAAAGTGAAAAGGTGAAAATTAAAAAAAATTTACTTTTTCCATCATCTTATAACCTTTTCAAAACCCTAATTAGGTTTTTAAGCTTATTTTTTTTATCATTTTATTGCTTTATCTCGAAAAATGGGTTTTACGTTCATTTCTTGTGCACAATAGGTCCTAAGAAATTATGAAAGTAAAGAAACGCGTTGTATTTTATTACTTTTTCTGACTAAGTAAAAACACAAAAAATTGGCCCCCTAGAGTCATCTTTCATCTCTTTTCTAACTCTCAAAAATTGAAAAGATTATCGAGACTCTTTTTGTTTTGAACTCGTTAAAGGTTGTGAAACGTCATCTTCCTAGTATATGTTTACCTCTTTTTCAGGCTGGGACATATTATTTATGAAAAAGGAATACCTTATCCAATCGTGACTAAGAGGTTCTCTCAGATATTGTTTTCTACCTTTTCGGATCTGTGAGACTACCTACGAAAAGGGACCAACTGGAGTTTTCTTTTCCTCTTCTTTTCAAACTCTCTGAACATGAAAAGACATCGATTTTTCCCTTTTTCATACTCAAAACTAAATTACATCGGAGATATTCACCATGAAGTTACCAAGTTCCTCCTTCCTAGGGCTCATAAAATGTACGAGGATGGATTTTTCTAAAGGACAAACTTATATGACAAGGATATGTTATCCCCTTCAAGCTTGCTTTGAAAAATAATCATAGGTACTCACCAGAAATGGTGGGGGAAAATGGAACCAATTTTCAGTTGTGTCAGCAGTATGTCACTCTTAAACATGACACTTGTTTGCAGTTCATGTCGGGTTGGGGACATCCCACTTTTTTAATTTTTCCTCCATGGGTTTGGGTTATCTATTTTGACCTCTCATCTGCTCTTTGCCACGTCGCCATTACCTCAAATCCCTTGATGTCAGATACTACCAAATTCTAGAGTCATGTTGCCAATATGTTCAAGAGAAGCCTGATTATTTGTTTAGTCATGATTAGCTATTTTCTTATTCCTCTGTCTCATGTCGATGATGTGTGAAACATTATGGCACTCCTTTGACCGGTCACTTCCTGTTGACTTTAGCTAATTATCCAAGTAGATCTAAAGACTCCCTTCTAGTACCTTAGAGCTTGCATGCCTCAACGGAAATTTATTCGCATTCAACGATAGGTTTTCAAAATTTTCCTTTGATCGAGTGATTTCATGGGTGTTTGACTCCAGCTCATTGTTCACATTTGGCGGATTGTACTAGTTTTACCTTGAGAACCATTTTCATTAGTGGTGGTTTCTCTCGCACCTGTTAACAGCTTTCATGATTGGCTGGTAATCAAGTGACTTCCTTTTATTTTCAACTCCAACTCATTCATTCGCATGCTTCAATTTGTACTTGTTTGGGTCGAGATGGAGTGCAAGAGCCTAGATTTTTTCTGATAAAATCCAAGCCGTAGGAAAATTTGGTTTATCATGACTATATGTACAACTCTTCTGATTGGATGGTTGCGACCATACCTGATTCTATTTGATGATCCTTTTCACTGGATGGCTGCTTCCCTACGTTGGATCTTGTTATATGTACTCTATTATTGATGGCTGCACCCATGCCACATACTCATGTATCAGAGATATCAGTTGTATTTGATCTTGCAGGTTTTCCGATGGCAGCATTTTGGTTTTGGCATGTTCTCATAAATCATTTCACACCTTCCTCTCTCTCAGACTTCATGCTTCAGGGGGCATCTGTTACATAGTATTTTGTCACCGTCCATGCAATCCCCATCCCGCACATTGGAGGACCATTTCAGTGACCCATTTGTACTATTATACATTGTCATAAATGTCATTTCATCCCTTGGCATGTTAAGATCATAATATTTGTTGATCATTCCTAAAGAAGAACTTCATAAACATATCATTTTGGGTCGACATTGGTAGGAAGTGATGGCCTCGTGCCCATGAAAAAATTAACACTGGTCCTCATGCTCATTGGTGCTCTGTCTCAGAAGCACACTGACACCGATTTGATTTTGGAAAGTTTTTTAAAATAGAAATGAAGATTCCATGCTTAATGAATTTGTGAGTGGAGTCATCATGTTTTGTTTGACTGGATCAAGTCGAGTTTCTCCCTTTGTCTTATTAGTTCCTACAAATTTGCAACTCCCTAAAGCGATAGACCTCTCCTCCACCTTATGTGGAATCCCAAACCTCCTCCTCCTCTCCTATAAATTCCTCTTATTCACATTGATTCAGCTAGTTGAACATTCATAGACATAGCTGGTGTGAAAGGACTAGAGAAGACTCCATTTTTGAGAGAGATTTTAAGCCCATTTCCTCATCCAGGCCAAATGACGAACGAATTCTTGAGACATTCCCAACTGAACCCGTTGACGGAGATTTGCAACATCAAGGCATAAGTTTGTAAACTTATTTTTCTATGTCAATGATACATGACCAGTTCCTGGTTCCAAATTTTTTTCCATTTATTTCACTACAAGAAAAAAGGACATTGGTGAGGGTCATGCTTGTGACAGACCTTTAAGGTCCGTCACCAATTGCACATATGGTGAAGGTCCTTAAAAATGCGTCATTGTAAGTGTATATATTGATGGTCCTTTAAGGTCCATCACCTAAGACATTTTCAATGACACTTTTGGTGAGGGTCGTTAAAGGCCCATCACTAATTCTCTCTTTGGTGACAATTCTAGTGACGAAATTTTAGTGACCCTCACCGATGCTATTTTTGTTACTTTTGGTGACGGTCAAAAAATTTTCATCACCATTGATCATTCTAATGAGTTTTTGATAATTTTATGTGCTTGTTAATATATATTTTTTCAAAAGATAACGACTTAATAGCATTATTGTGGAGTCTTTTTTATAATATGTCCAATGCCATAGTGGTTAGAGTCACTCAATTTTTTAAGAAGTAATTAATTTGTATCATTTCCCTCAAGTAATGAATAGTTTAATAGAGTTTTCCTATGAGTCAACACATGATTCATATCTATTAAGTTTATTATCTAGAAAATTCCCTTTAGATAAAGTCCCACTAATGTGTGTAGAAAATATATTATTTAATACATAATCAAGATCTGTCAATTCTATTAATGAGAAATATCTAACACTCCTCAACAATCTGGGCAGATCATAAATTAATGCTTTGGCACACACTAACATTTCTTAGCACCTCGCATGTCTCAGAACATATTTGTACCTAAAATATCTTGTCATGACACTAACACCCAAGCATATGGTGGAATGTGCTAGCACAACATAGAACTCTCCTAACATGTGTTGGCATGCATGTAGTCCCTAGCATGCCCTAGAACACCTTGGTTGAATGCATTGACATACATTAGCACTTGGCACACAATGCCACTTGGCATGTATTGTGACCTATTATTAGTGTGGTTAGCATGCCCCTTTTGAAAAATGTAAAGTCCCAACTTATTAACCATCTTATTTGTTATTCCTTTTGTTTCCTTGAAATTCTTGACACATATTGGCATACCCTAGCACCCTACACATCCTTAGCACCTAGCATGTATTTGCATATCTTGGAACTATTTGGCACATATAATTAGCACACACTAGAACTCCCAAGCACACTTTGACACTTCTTGACATGTCTTGATATTCGCTAGCATGCCTTACCAATCCTTGTCATACCTTGGAATGACAACTAACACTCACTAACACTAGTCCCTGGCACATGCTCCTCATATTCATTAATTTCCATGAATTTTGACCTATTTCTTCCTTAATGTTTTGTCCTAGTACTCCTTAACACTCCTCAACCTGCATTAGAACTCCCTAGCACACCTTAGCACTCTTCAACATGCCCTTCCACTTGATAGTGTGAATAACACTCTGTGACACATATTGACACTTGGCACATGTTGGCGCTTGGAAATTATTAGCATGTATGGAATAAATTGATATGCCTTGGTATAATTTGGCATGATTTAATATTAAATTTATCTGAGATCAACTATTGGAAAGTAGACGAGAAGCAACAAAGGAATACTTGGCACTTAGAATGCACTAAGACTTTGCACTTGGCACCTATTGGGGCCTAGTGTTGTTGTGCATAGCATGCCCCTCTTGGAAAAGGTAAATTGATTACTCATTAACCATTTTATGTGTTCATTTCCTTGCATTTTAACTTGTTTCTCCCTTTTTTTTCGTTGATAGCCCCTGGCACGCATTGACACACTCTTGCACATCTTGGCATGTCTTATCACTTGGCACATATTAGCATGCTTGACATGCCTTCGCACTATCTGACACATCTTAACATTCTCTAGCATGCCTTGGAACTCATGTCCTCACAACTAGCCTTTACATTTTTTCACGGCTTGGGAACCCAATCAATTCCTTGGCTATTGCATTTCATGTGACAATATTGTATTGCTTCAACCGCAACAACTTGACCAATTGCACCTACTACAAGTAGACTGTGCTTTGTTCACCTAATAACTTACTATAACTCATCTTATGCCAGTCATGTCCAAGCTCAACTTGTCCCACTTGACTAGTTACCAAGACAAGGATCACATGATCTAGCCATGGTCCAAAAAAAACTAAGCATGTACAATATGAAATTATTTAGAATAGTTTTAAAACATGAGCATGTAGCCAAAGTGTGCCACATATCATATAAAAAAATAGATAAAGGAAAAACAATGTTGTGCCTAGCTCAATGTGATCTCCCTTTTTTTGAAATTGCTATGTAGAGCCCCATATAAAATAATAAGCTTGCCTCCTTTAAATCCTATTTTGAACTTCTACTAACACACTTCATCCTTAAACTACTTGAATCGCTGACACTCCCTAACCCACACTCTTATTCGTTCCTTTCCATGCATTTTGACCTAGTTATCCCTTGATATGCCTCGACACTCCCTAACACTCTTCAGCATGCATTTTCATTCCTAATGTGAATGCCCTAACCCTCCCTAGTTATCATTCCCTCACAACTACCCTTACTTAATTTGAAACTTAGGAACCCAACCAAGCCCTCACTTGACTACAAGAGCTTGATAAAGTTACAATTAATACAACTAGACTTTCTTGTTGAATTGCGTACCTTGGGAGGTAATCCACAAGCCTAGTGATATGGGTTTGTGTGAGTTTGGTCACAAAACGCTTTGTGGGAAAAGAAACCAAGAAAAGGGATTTTTGAACCATGATGGGGTTTAAAATCTAAAAGAATATTAAAAAGGAAAATTAATATTTCCTAAGGTCTAAGTGGATAAAGCCTGTAAGTTTTAGAGGGTTCCTAAGGGGTCTAGGAAAAACTATTTAGGGAGGCCTTAGGATGAAGGAAATAACATCAAGTGAGAAGGATCTCATTTGATCAAGGGGGGGAAGAGAGATGCAGTCCTAAAGCAGGTCGAGTAAGAGGGCCGAGTAAGGGTTCCTAAAGGGAGGCCATGATCATCCTCCAAGAGCAAGATCATCATGTGATAGTTCATAAGAATGTTGCATACCTTAATGGTCAGTTCAAGCTAGGAATTAGGATGGCATGTTGTTGGTTCTCTTATGGAAGATTGAGCTTAAGAGTGGTTTCTCATGAGAATCTGGGCATGTGATTTCAATGGTGTCTTTGTATAAATGCTGCATCAGATTCTGAAATGTTGAAATTTGCAACAAGAAACATTGAAATTGGAAACCATAAAGGACAAAAAAAAAAATCACCCACACTTGTGCGGAATTTTGATGCACCAGGAGTGACGAATGTGGGACATCTAATTTATTTTTCCATTAAATAAATTGGACAATAAATTGTAATTTCATCTCATAACAACTTGTGTCAGTTAACTAAGTCATGATGACTGAGTTGGGTCAAGAAATTCGAGTTGAGGGTATAAGATGAGGCATGCAGAGGTATTAATCTAATTTTTTTGGATTCCATTTGTAGTTGATCCATTAGTGGGGTGCATTTGTGAATTAGTTAACTCAATTAAATGAGTTAAAATCAGTTTAAATAGTTCTAACTAAGTTGTGAGCTAGTGAGAGGTCATCCAATGAATTAAATTAGATTTAATTTAGAATGGCTGATCAATCGAATAACTGATAATTCACTATTAATAGGTTTGTGCATGTCAGTTCCAAGAAATACCTAGTTGAGATAGAGGTTAAAGGGAATAATACTATTAGTTGTATTTATACAAAATTTCCCATTGGAAATTGTAAATTCGTTGGGATGCCATGATGGATTGCGCAATCAAGGAAGGCTAATTTTCCTAATTATTAGGAAGCTAATTCCCTGGTAATTGCATGATTAAGGCAGGTTGAAGGAAGGTTGAGAATTGGCTAAGTACTAGACTAAGTTTTCCTAGATCAGTGGGAGACAATTGGCAGAGTGCTGGAGAATCTCATGAGAAATTTAGCATTGTATTGTTTCATGATTCCTTGACTTAATACACAATAGAGATAGAGTGGTTTTGAAAATTTTCTTTCCCCATATACACCTTGTGTTGTGTGATTCATAATTTATTTCTATTACTTGTATGTGATTGTGCGATCATGTTTTGTTTTCGAAAATTGGAGGAAGGATTCAGTATCTTGTTTTAGTACATTACAAGATCAGATTGAATATCATTGGTTAGATTTTCTACATGGTATAAAAGAAGGAATTTTTTGGGTGGCGAGTTTGCAGAGAATATTTGAAGATTTTGTAGTAAAATAAAAAAAAAATAGCATATTTGGATTCCTTTCGAAAAACTATCCAAATGGAAAATCAATTCAGAGCTCAGATGAGGGAGATATTGTCGATTTAAAATCAACTCTTTTTTAGAAACTTTTGTAATGGCAGGAAAATTACAATGTACATGAGTCAAGAACCTATATCCACTTGAGGTATCAAATGCATACAAATATTTGAGGAGCAAAGAAGAGGTTAGAGACTTTGTTGTTTAGAGGGAGTAAAAATCACCTCTCAGCCTTAGAAACAATCTCAAAAGGTTGTGGAGAAGCCACAATTAGAGAAGCAGAGAGGAGACCGAGTGGAATTCTCCACTCAAGAAGATACCTCCATGAGGGGGAATTTTCGAGCCAGATGGGCAGAGGGAGCATATGCAACCATACCTCCAGGTGAAAGGTGGGCCGATGTGTAGACATAATCCCAATATAAGAAATTTGGACAGGGTCCATTGAGATGGTGTGTCTCCTGGATCGAACCTAGCTATGAGGAGTCCATAGTACAATAGTAGCAGGAATGATCACTTATATTGATGCTATCAGATCTCATGAAGACATAAATCAGAGTGACAAATTTCAGATAGTGGAGCACATATCAGAGTTGGCAACAATGCAAAGGGAACAAATGCAAATGTTAGAAGCAACGCAGAGAGTCCAATAGATAGGTGCATTATCTAGCTGCAATCAGAAGACTCTGATAACAAATTAATTATATTGATTCGGGTGTTCGGAGGCTATTCAATTTTTGGATTTGCAGGTGCAAACAAAACTAGAGAAGTGTTGCATGAAAAATTCGAAAGGTACCAGATTAGGATAGATTTAATTCCTTTCATGTTGAGAGGGAGTCTTGAAATTTACAACAAGAAATAGTGAAATTGGCAACCAGAAAGGAAAAATAAAAATGCACCCACACTAGTGGGGAATTTTGATGTACCAGGAGTGAGGAATGTGAGGTGTCTAATTTATTTTTCCCTTAAATAAAAATGGACAATAAATTGTAATTTCATCTCATAACAATTTGGATCAGTTCACTAAGTCATGTTGACTGAGTTAGCTCAAGAAATTCAAGTTGAGGTGATCAAGGTCGATATTGGTGGGCACCCATGTATTCCACTTGGGCCCTCTCCATTGTCTCTTTCAAAATTTCAGTTTCCTTAATCACAGCACAATTTATTACTTTTGTGAGTTTTTCAGGTCCTGAAATTTCGGAGTAGTTTTGAGACCCAAAACGACTCTTTTTGGGCATGAAAGGTTTGGAAATTTCATAGAAATTGTGTTAGAAGTTGTAGTCCTCAGATATATTTTTCTAACAATGTTTCATGTGTGTGAAACAGAGATCATATGACCAAGTTACAACATCGGGAAGTTTGCTACCCAACTATTCCCAACGTGGCCCATAAACTCTTGGTGCTACAACTCCTTGGGTTAGGGTTTTCTCTTATTTTTCAATAATTAAAAGGCCCTTGAGCCTTATTGTAACACATTTCAGAGGCATGTAGCCACCACATCTCTTCTCAGAGATAAGCTACCATCGCCCGAGCTAGTTTGTTTTCCATTCTATCTATAATAATTTTTTAGTATTTGATATTATTGAAATGAAGTGTTATTCCTATTGCATCTATGTGTCTACATTTATTTCTGTATTTTATTTTGTTCCTGCATATGTCTGGATCATGAGGGTATAATATGAGGCATGTAGATAGATTCTAATACTTTGAGGGTCCAGTTGCAGTTGATGCATTAGTGGGGTGTAAGTGTGAATTAGTTAACTCAATTAATTGAGTTAAAATCAATTTATCTATTTCTAACTGAGTGATGAGCTAGTGAGAGGTCCACTTAATTAAATTAGATTTAATTCACAATGAGTGATCAATCAGATAACTGAAAATTCGCTATTAATAGTTGCATGCGTGTCAGTTTTGAGGAAGACCCAATTGAGACAGAGGTTAAATGGAACATAACTATCAGTTGTATTTATACAAAATTTCCCATGTGAAATTATAGAGTCATTGGGATGCCATGATGGATTAATGTGAAATAAAGGATGGCTAATTTTCCTAATTAATAGGGAGCTAATTCCCTAGGAATTGTGTGAGAAATGTAGGCTGAAGGAAGGTTGAGAATTGGCTAAGTACTAGACCGATTTTTCCTAGATTAGTATGAGACAATTGGAAAAGTGCTAGAGAGTCTCATGAGAGATTAAGCATTGTATTTTTTTATGATTCCTTGACTTAATAAATAATAGAGATATATGGGTTTTGAGCAATTTCTTTCCCTAGATACATCTTTTTTTGTGTGATTGATAATTTATTTCTATTACTTATATGTGATTATGCGATCATGTTTTGTTTCCGCAAATTGTAGGGAGGATTCAATGTCTTCTTTTAGTACATTACAAGATAAAATTGAATCCCTTTGGTTATATTTTCTACATGAAATAGAAGACAGGGTTGATACAATCTTATCTTGTGGTGGTTAGTAGATCGCAAGGTCTGTGATAAAGACCAACATAAGTGGAGGAGGGCTTGCACTGTAATTTAGAGAAAAAACATAAGTAGACGCAAGCATAATATTGACTGAGGTAACCCTACTTTGAGGGTCAACATTGAGATATGAAGTTCATGTCATGATTCAGTCAATGAAATTCCCCGAATCTATGGCTCCATATGAGCTAGGTCAAGTCTCTTATGGAGGCAAGAGTCATGGTTTTTTCTATGGGTGGAAAATTTCCTAGCATGTTTAGTTCATAAGGTATGCCCTTAAGACCATGACAAATTTGCGTAGAAGAAGAGCAGTTGTGACCCTTAGAGCGAGGTTTATTTCTGCAATATAGACCGCAGATCTAGAATATGGTTTGCAGATTCAGTATGTGTGGAGATAGTAGATCCAAAGGAGGGTGGAATTTGAGAAGAATATTGAGCACGCAGAAGAAATGTGTCATATGAAGAATGGATTGACATGCAGAGGAGTTGATTTTAGTGGACTATATTACCTTGTCACTCCCTCCTTAACACACCTAGAACTTGCTAACACTCCCTATCACACACTCTTATTCATTCATTTCCATGCAATTTAAACTAGTACTCCCTTATGTTTCCCTAACACTCCTTAACACTCCCTAGCATGTTTGGTGCCACACCCTAGCATCTAACAAATCTTGGCATGCTTTATCACTTGGCATGTCTTGTAATGTGTAACATGCCTTGGAATTGTCTAGGATTTCTGAGAAATTCTTGGCATTCCCTGGCACACCTTCACACTCCCTAGTTTCCATTCACTTGTAAATATCCTTACCTTTTTTGCAACTTGGGAACCCAACCAAGTCATTGAAAAAATAGTGTTGTGCTTAGCCCAAAGTCTCCCTTTGACTGAAACTACTTTTTCCATCCCCTTATTGCAATTGTAGGCTTGCCTCATGCAAGTCCTATTATAAAATTTTCCTAATACACTTTGTCCATGGGACACATGGAATTCATTGACACTCGCTCGCACACACTCTTATTTGTTCATTTCCATGACCTAGTTCTCCCTTGTGATTCCCTAACACTCCCCAACACTCCTCGACATGCATCAACATTCTTTGGAATTTTTTAGCATGCCTTTTGATTACTTGGCACACCCTGGAACTCCATAGCTATCATGCCTGCATAAATACCCTTAAGTTTTTTGGAACTTGGGAACCTAACCAAATCCTTGCTCAACTACAACAACTTGACCAAGTTACATTTAATAAAACTAGACTATTCCTTATTCACTTAATAAATTCCTATAACTCATCTTCGACTACTCATGTTGAATCTCAAATCATACAACTTAACACGTATGGAGACAAGGCTCACATCCAACCATGGTATTAAAACAACTAAGAACCATAGTTTACATCTTCACATGCCATGACACTTGGCACATCTAACAATCCCTTGGCACTATGTGGCACATGTTAGCATCCCCTACATCCCTTGGCATGCTTTGGCACTCCATGACAGCTAGCACACTTAGAACTCACTAAAAATATTTTTCACACTCTTATTCATTCATTTCCATGGATTGGAAACTAGTTCTCCCTTATGTTTCCCTGGAACTTGGCCCTAACACACCCTAGAATGCGTTGGTGCCACACCCCAATTCCTTGAACATCTTAGCATGCCTTAGAACTTGGCATATATTAGCATGCCAAAAATTCCATGGAGCTATCTATAATGTGTTAGTACTTCTTTGCATTCCATGGAACACCTTGGCACTCCCTACTTGTCATGCACTCATAAATAGACTTAATTTTTGTGCGACTTAGGAACATAACCAAGTCATTGGAAAAATAATGTTGTTCCCAACCCAAAGTCTCACTTTATATCAAATTTATTTGTCCATATCTTATCACAATGATATAATTTCCTCCTACAATTCCTATTCTGAACTTCTTCTAAAACACTTCATCCTTGGGGCACTTGGAATTCATTGACAGTCCTTGGCACACACTCTTATTTGTTCATTTCCAAGAATTTTTACCTACTTCTCCCTTATGTTCCCCTGGAAATACCTAACACACATCAAAATTCATTTTCATTGTCCAACATGTGTTAAAACACCTTTTCATACCTTGCCATGCCCTAACACTCCTTATCTATCATGCCCTCACAACTACCCTTAATTTTTTTTAGACTTGGGAACCCAACCATGTCCTGCCTCAACTACAAAAACTTCACCAAGTTACAGTTACTACAACTATATTATGCCTTGTTCACCTAACAACTACCTATAACACATCTTATGCTACTCATGTTTAATCTCAACTCATCCCAACTAACAAGTTACCAAGTTAAGGATCACATCCAACAATGGCCATAAAACAACTAAGAAACATAGTTTACATCTTGACATGCCATAACACCTGGCATGTCTAAAAATCCCTTGGAACTATGTGGCACATGTTAACATCCCGTACATTCCCTGGCATGCTTTGAAACTCCCTATCACACCCTAGCACTCCCTCACATGCCTTGGCACTCTAGCATGCCTTGGCACTGCTTAGCATATAACCTTGTCACTCCCTCCTTAACACACTTGGAACTCATTGACAATCCCTATCACACAGTTTCATATGTTCATTTCCATGCATTTTGAACTAGTTCTCTCTTGTGTTTCCATGTCACTCCCTCACATGCATTGGCACACCCTAGAACAGGGCACATCTTGGCATGTTTCCTTGTCATTATACAATTCCTTGAGACTACTTAGCATACCTTGTCACTCCCTCCTTAACACACCTAGAACTCAATTACACTCCCTGACACACAATTTTATTCATTCAATTCCATACATTTGAAACCGACCCTCTCTTGTGTTTCCCTAGCACTTTATAACACTCTATGGCATGCATTAGCACACCCTAGAACCTAACACATCTTGGCATGTTGCTCTGGCCTCTATCACACCTTAACACTACCTATCAGACCTTGTCACTCCCTCCTTATCACACTTGGAACTAACTGACACTTCCTATCACAAATTGTTATTCATTCATTTTCATGCATTAGTTTTACCTAGTATTACCTTATGTTTCCCTAGCACTCCCTAAAACTTCCTAACACATGTTGGCACACCTTGGCACTTGGCCCATCTTGGTCGCATGTCACCTTCTAACTCTATCATGACTTAGCGACTCCTATAATACCATGTCACTCCCTCCTTAGTGCACTTGGAACTCATTGACACTCCCTGTCACACAATCTTATTTATTAATTTTCATGCATTTTTACCTAGTGCTCCCTTGTATTTCCCTTGCACTCCCAAACACATCACTAGAAAATTTGGCCCAATTTCCGACGACAACTTCGTTGCTATTCCGACACATAGTCGTTGCAAGAGTGACAGTTCGAGGATGGACAAAACGTGGTTCCTCATAACGTCACAATTCCAACGCCTTGCAAAGTGTGGCAATACTGACACCTTTTCCATTGCTTCCAAACAAGCTTCGCTCTTTCGACGTTTATGAAACCGTTGATCTTCCGACTTTTGTAAAGTGTCGCAATTCTGACGAAATGTGGTCCAACGTTTTGAACGTCGCTCTTCCGACGTCTTTATACTGTCACTCTTTCGACGTTTCCAAACTCTTGCAATTCCGATGCCATGCAAAAGTGTCGACACATTGAAAAAGTGTCGCAAGACCTACGCTTTCTAGAAGCGGCGCAATACCGACGCCAGGAAAAACTGTTGCAATTCCAACGAAATGTGGTTCGACGTTTGAATGTCTCTCTTCCGACGTCTTTATACTGTCTCTCTTCCGACGTTTCTAGACTGTCGCAATTTTGACACCGTACAAAAGTGTCACAAGACCGACGCTTTCTAGAAGCGTCACAATACCGATGCTTTCGAGAAGCGTCATAATACAGACACTTTCCAAATGCATCACAATACTGACACCAGGAAGAATTGTCACAATATCGACAGACGTCACAATACCGACGAAAATGGACTCTGACGCTTATAAGGCGTCAGAAGAGCGACGCTTACGAAGCGTCGGTATACCGATGGTGGGTTCAATTTAAAAGAAAAAATGAAACTTTAAAACAGGATAGTAAATCTCCAATATTTGTTATGAATTGTGGGCGTTCCAATTGTTATGAACATAATTCGACCATGAAATATTAATACCTCCATTTAAACTTAGTTAGGACAACAATAGTCGACATATATACGCGTGGGGCCTAGCGCTAGCAGCCTTTCCACATCCAACGGTGGATAATACGTCGCTCTGGCCTTGACGATCCAACGATCCAACTGGATACGTGCGAGTTATTTGCACGATCATTAACTCGCGATGACAGTGGGTTTTCAAAACCACTCAAGGCCATGTGTCGACCTATGACATTGATCGCGTCCAAATGGGGAATACCGCTTACCGTACAAAGGTGGCGTGATATGCCGGAAACCCGTCTTTACTGTGCGGTCCTCAAGGTTCCAACTACTCTTACTCCAGGTTTCATCCGCTTACCAATGACTTACTACCATTGAAATCTGCCTCATTGTTCATCCTTCACGCAGCCATACCAAATGAACTCGGGCACGACCATTTTGAGGAGACACGACGCATTACATATGCCACGGTTTATGTCTTATGGTTCCGACAAGGTTAGTATCGACTCTGCAAATCGATACACCAGTCCTTGATTCATTCACTCGCCTACACATTCACAACACTCATTACGAGGTTTTACCTAGCTCATGGAGGTTTGAGCACAGCATCTCCTTGCTTTACCACAGGTGCACGGGAATGTCATTAAACTAATTCACCCTCTGTTCACACAACTAATTATAGAGAAATTCCCCAACTGTTTGACACAATTATCGGTGGAATTCACCAATGCTCATAAGTCCTGAGTTATTAGCTCATGTTCCACCGAGAACTCAACCAGTCTATATGCACATAACCTCATCACAGGGTTTCTTAATTACCACGGGATTTCAATTATCTTTCACCAGGATGCATACATATATTCACACATAGAAAACTTACTCAATCAACGCACATATAATACTAACAAATTCCTTATATAAATGAAATTTCTTACAGTCTCTTGGTCCTCAGCTAGATCTTTGATACAATGGCCTCCTCTTCCCTATGCAACTCTATGCAGTTCTCTTTGTAGGTCTTCTGTGCAGGTCTATCGACTCTGTCATGGAGGTTTATTTTTATATCAATTACAATGAATCAATTTGAATTTCTCGATGATTCACAAAAAATTCAAATTCCTAACTCTGAGACTAACGCTTTGACAGATAGAGACGGACTCCTAGAATTAGCTTAACTTCTGAAACTAACTATCTCTTTAGGTGCCCATTAATCATTCGGGAAGTTACATTTTCTCTAAAAATTAACTAAATTAGCTCAACTGTGGATAATTTCATAGGGAAATAAAACATGGGACCCCCTGTTACTTTTATTTATGTACAAAAGTTGTCTTGGGCCTAATGCCCCTACATCAAATAACATAGTGAGGGGCTAAATTTCCAAAGCTTCCATGCATCTGTAATATCTTCGGAGCATTTTCATGCGGTTTAGCTACCCTTGTCACTCAAATTGATAGTAGATTAAAGATGACAGATGTTTTCAACATAACAAGAGCCATTTCAGGTTTCATTGGAAAAATTATTTAGAAAACAAATTTTGTGCAATCAATCTTCATACTGAAGTAGCATATATTCAGTTTCACAATGACCTAATGTCATCATGTACTCAACAAGTCAATTGTTGTAGTGTCATACAACCTCAAGCCTCAAACATCTTTACAAGTGAGCATTTCAGGTCCGATTTAGAACAAACTTGTTAGAGATTTTACTGAAATCAAGTTACATTCTAATGCTCATTTGATATAGAGATTAAGATTCTGAATCTATGATGTTACTATTGTTGCCAGTATTTTTATTATACTTGTGCCATACCCAACTCCACTAATAGTAAGAGAAATGTTGAATCCTGATCAGTCTCCATCCATGGGATTTTAATGGCCCTTATATGTAAGATTCACATGCCAAATTGAATCACTTCATTGAATGACTCCACTGCATATTACTACCTTTCAGCTATGGCTGAGTATCAATTTTACCAATTTGTCCAGCACTTTAATATAATCCTAATTACATCAAATTTCAAAATTTGAGTCTAACCCTAAGTGCACAAAATTATGCAAAACCCACTTACGCAACACAGTATAGGAGGGGTTAACATGACTATGAAGTATTCAAAAATTGTTGAGGGCTAAGAATAGTTGGACTTTTCCAACTAACCAAACTCACTTTTGACCACTTCTAATAAATTTAGCCTGTAGATGCTCTCATCAAAAGAAATCAGATGGTCCAATAAAAGGAAGGGGACTGGTTGCGTGTTTCATTCCCTTTTTTTTGTCAGTTGAAAGCTTTCCAAGAAGAATAAATCTACTGAAGCATGAAACTGATTGTGTTGTTGCCCTAACTACCACTGATATACATCACAATGTGTCATAGTTTAATGTAAGCCTCTATTGAGAGTGGGCAGAAATAAATCCAAGTAATTCCCCTCATCCCTTAAAAGACACCTCTAAATATAACTGGAAATTTCAAATAGTTAGTAAAGGAAAAGTACAAAGATATAAAAGATCTATGTTGAGCCAAAAACCTATGCATTCACAACAAAACTGGGATGGATGAAACTTAAAAACAATTATGGACTTTGACAAAAAATCATCTTATGAATACAAAATGAAAGAAGCATTGGCATACTACTATGTTTAATAATTTAGGGACGGGCAGAGTGAGGCTCCGGGCAACACAGTTTGATGTGGAGACCCTAGATCCTTGTACCCACAATATCTAGTGACTTATAAAATGATTTCCAAAACAATGCCTTTGCTATGCATGTAAGAACACCACCTGTATAATGAGGGAGATGTAATATTGTCTGAGAAGCAGATTTATATAGAGTGGTCCAAGATTGTGTATTTATGGAAGATACAATTGATTTTGGCATGAAACATGTATCCAAGATTTCAATGTGCCTTATTTCAGAGCCCATTGATGATTTACTATGAAACCTAAACTTTCAAAACAAACACATTGAAATCATAGGATCTCCATCACGAATATCATAAATATTAACTGTCTTTTGGGCACTGGCAGTAGATACCATAAGAGGCCCACATGGCATGTACCACCAATGTTGATTCTTTGGCACAACATTTGCAAAGCCAAAATTTCTCCCCGAGACATCCCTCTCTGCCAAAACTGGAGAGATGGTACTGGACGTTGAAGTGAAGGCCTCTGATTCAGTATGGAATGCCATAATTTCTTTATTATAAAAGTCCCATGAACAGAAACTTGAGTCCAATGGACAACCTGCAGATGTTGCTACAACATATTTACCAGAGCGACCATCTGAACCAACTGCTCTAATCAACCAACAATCACCCCACATGTTTAGGGTAAGCCCATATGGAGCTTTATATTCAGCCTTCTTCTAGAGATTGGAAAAAAAAAATACTGAGTACTACTCATAAATCAACTGCCCTTTATGTTAAGGGAAAATTTAAAGAGTGCATAAATATTCTTGAAATCCCAATCATAGTTTCTAGAAAATTTCAACAGTCTTTGAAATGAACTACATCCTATTTAAACTACATCAAATATTTAGGAAAATCATTTTCTTAAATAGAAATTGGTGAATTTTATTTCAAATATAGAAATTTAAATCATGAGAATAATCTAACCCCTAGGATTTTCCCTATTTCTAATAGAAAATCTCAAAATGTATAAATTATAACACCCATAAACCCCAAAATTAAGTACAATAATTAAAACCTCCACACCTCTAAATTTTCTATATCGTGAAAAGATCAACATGCATCATCATGGGAAAGCAAAACCGATTCTCCTTCTGATACAAACCAGCCCACAGTAGATGTCTTATGGCTGAGTTGATTCAATCGATCACAGCAAACCTCTTCAGTTTCTTCAATATTGCCAAAATGATCTGGCTTGTTTTCCTGATCATCATTAAAGTCCATATTTTCATCACATTGAATTAGTTTGGGTTCAGTACGATTAGGTCCAATGCCTATTGCAGAGCTCTGGACATCCAAGCCAATATTGGAACTGCCATACCCATTCCCATTAGAGATTGTAAATCATACTTTTGGCTTTAATTCAGTAAGTTCAAGAGCACTAGAACTGGATTCAGTTGATTTAGACTTGGTATATTTATCCTCTGATTTGTATTCCGATACAACACTATACTTGTGCTTCAACGAAAACAAAAATTCTGCATCAATGGGATCTTCATATATGGGGTTTATGGATCTGCCCTAAAAAACATCACGAATATCTGATTCATTTTCATTCAAATGATCATGCAAATCCACCCTTGTCTTCAGCACAGCAAGCTGAACTAAAGCCTGGTTTTTCAGCAATTTATGGTGGGGGTAAAAATTGTCTTCCAAATCTTGACTATTTAAGCGTTTAATTGGTTTTTTCAGAGACCTGACCATAGAATCAAATGAATCCTGTGAATCCTGTGAAATAATAAACAATAGTAAGGCCGTTATTTATTGGTTTGAAATAATAAACAACATGCAACAAACCGACATAATTAGTAAATTATTTAAAGACAATAATTCCTACATATTAAAATATAAAGTTATAACATACCAGTTCATACTCGAACATAACATCTGTATCAATATTCTTCTTCTGTCTCTTCTTGATCTTCATCCAACTGATCGACATCTATATCAACATCTGATTTAGAAATGATGTTGAAATGATCGAACATGTCATCATCATCATCAATTATGTCATTTTCAATAATATCCTCATTGACATCATCATCAATAATTGTTGCCTCATCTCCTATGCCTGGTTCATCTTCTATGATATCTTCTTCCTCTGTCAATGCATCTTCTTGCTCATCTGTCACTGCATCATCTTATTCTTGATCAATATCATCTTCTTCCTCTATAGTATACTCTACTGGCATTTCTCTTGGATCATATCTAATAGCAAATGACCATTCGTTCTCACCTGGAACCTCTGAGTAAAAGACCTGCTCGCATTGGCTTGGAAAAACATAGCGATCTTTTCCTGCTTCAAACTGCGATGTTTTAACCATTGGAAATCCATTGTCATGTTGAATAAGTGTTCTATCATCATCACGTACATTCATTCATAGCCTATACCATTTGACGTCGAACAAAACTATTTTGAAGGAATTAAAGTCACACTCAACTATATCATCTAAGAACCCATAATATCTATTTTCAGATTCTCAAGGATGTCTGTCACTCCTGGTGTTACACCATTTTTTTGGTCATCTAACCTATTATTATTAGATGAACCCAAGTACACCATGTAAGACCAATTTTACCCAAAGTAAAATTGCGTTCACCATATAAATTAACTTATTTGGTCATATTTAACCCAAAACAAGGAAATTAATTAAATAAATCCTTATTTATTTAATTATTCCCTAAGAACAAGTTATTTAAATCATTATTTAAATAATATTCTTAGTTAAATTTGACTAAATCATACATAAATAATTAAATAAACCATTATTTATTTAATTATATTCCTATCATTCCCCTAAAATGATAAATAAATCATTTATTTATTTATTATTTATAAATAAAGGAATTGACCCAAGTCAAGAATCCTTTTCCCTCCAACAAATATAATAAAATATTCCTAAAAGGTGCTTCTAGAATTCAATTAATAATATTTTATTCTTGCACCGAGTTCTAGACTGCCCCAATATTTTGTTATAAATAGGGGGGTTTTCACCATTCATTAACCACCTTCATTGCATTAGATCACTCTAGATCTTCTCTTGGTCACCATTTCCCATTTTGCTTTGTGAACTCCCATTGAGTTCTATGTTTGCTTTTCCACATCCATAAGAGAGAGAAATGTTAGATCTGAAACACTGAGGACTTCCAAGAACCCATCCCACTGAGGAGAACTAGAAAACACCTTTCTTGTTTTCCTCTC
This sequence comes from Pinus albicaulis, assembly GCA_034641835.2. Taxonomy (NCBI): domain Eukaryota; kingdom Viridiplantae; phylum Streptophyta; class Pinopsida; order Pinales; family Pinaceae; genus Pinus; species Pinus albicaulis. The sequence goes on from CM076584.1 coordinate 530,318,615, forward strand.
AGGTGCCCCATTCTTTAATATAATATAAAATTTTTTCATATACATTCTTCTTGTCTTGTCCATTGGATCTATGGAGCTATGTTATCTTTTATCTGCTTAATATCTTTTGTGCTTAGATCTGAATTTGTGCAGCAATCTTAAAGGTATTTTGTAGCCATAATCGATGTTAGGGATATTTTTTATGCGTAGCTAAAGTGATATTTTACGACGAAAGATTCATACTAACACCTGGAGGAAACATTAGTGACCTGGAATACTGCAGTTATCCCACTATCAAAAGTTTTCCTATTATCATCCAACTGTTTAACGCGAAATTTATGGCCATTGCACCACATAGCCTTATGGTGTTTCAACGGCAATATGCCAAACATGAAAAATATGCATTCTCAATTAATAATTAATCATATAATTTACACAGCATGAAAATTAACTAAAAAATCAAACATGTTGTCACATTAAAAATATAGTATAAAATAAGTAATGAATAAAATAGGTGAATTAATTGCTTACCTTTCTATCTTTCAAACCATATGCTAAATCGATTTCCCTGTCTGTAACGTTTCCATATCCACTACGATACGCTTCTCTAATCAATTCATACAGTAGTTGCCATGATAACCTATCGTCGTTATGTACTTTACATGTTTCAATCCATTCACTCATCCACTCAAGATTGTTTACATAATGTATAGAAATGAACCTTATAATCTTGAGCACACAGATAAAAACAATATTCACCAATATTAATAAATATTACTTATAACCATGGTAAATTATATTAATTAATAAACTATGAAAGAATAAGACCTAAATGAATATAATGATCATATACGTGATGTAAAAAAATGAAACATTATATGTATTATACATAATAAATATTTTACCTATCACTTTCTTCATTCTACCTTTTCCCAACAGGTGCTCCTCTTCAAATTTTTTGATGGAGTTCACATCCCAAATGCAATCCACCACCTTCATGGATGGTGTAGCTAATATAGGAAGATAATTACTAATATACACCATGGATTCATATACCACATATCCCTCCACCATAGAACCCTCAGATCGTGCTCTTTGTCTAACCAAAGCCTTGAAGGATTTCAGGTGCCTATTGAACATCCACATTGACCTTGTGTGTACTGGTCCACACATTTCAATCTCCTCAACTTGGTGTATCAAGTAGTGTTCTTGTGCATTGAAAAATATTGTAGGTAGATACTTTTTCATTTCACACATTAGCCGAGGAATTTCTCTCTTCCAATACTTTATTTCATCTTGATGGATTTCTTTCAATGAAAACCATCTACAAATCATTACGCAAGGTTATTTCAATGAAACATAATATATATTTCATTACAAGTAAGTTAATACATCATTTCATCAAGTACGAAAAGAAATTGTAGCAATTAGATTTTTTGTATAAATCAGAACTACTTACCTCATGTATTTACTAAGACCATATATAACTTGTTTGACATTGTTGTCGAATTCGTTTGGGAGAGATACAGGTAGAACATATTATAACAATAAAAAATGAATCGTTATTGGTGATCAGGAGATCAAGTCTCTTGAAGAAAAATGCTCAAAAATGAAGTTGCTCGGAATTGCTCCAAAACAAATCGAATAGAAAGAGCTCAGCGATAGGATCCCAACGCCGTGAACGACACTCAAATCCATTGCCGTATGGAGGAGATATTGCATTTTGAAATCGTGTAATAACCTTCAATTTTGAAAGGAAAATTTTTAATTCTATGTGTGGAAATTTTTTTAATTTTAATTAAAGTTATATTAATGTTTTTATATATATATAAATATTTAATATTTTATTTGATTTTAAAAAAATCATATATTATATTAAAGTTTTATATATATATTAAATATTAAAATTTTTTAATTAAATTAATAAAAATACCTTACAATAGTTTTTAAAAATATATGTTAGTTTTTAAAAATATATGTTATAACAAAGTTTAAATGTGAAATGCAACGTATGGTCAAAGCCACCTGGGTGGTTATAAAAAACGTGTTCAAAATTTTTGTTGGACGCGGGTGGATTTGAACCCGGGTCGGGTTGGAAGCAACGGAGAGGCCCAACCAATGGGCCACGACTACGTTTCTTGAAAGTCTTTGGTTCACATTTATATTTAAATATGGTGGATCGTTTGGGCGGGGCCCGAAAGGGGGCCAACCCCCTTATCCATAGAACCCCTCGCTCAGAACCACAGTTTATTCCATTCGGCGCGCAACAGAAAATGGACGTGGTCACAAGAGTTTCGGCAATATATTAAAATCATATGGTTTTATAATAAAGTTTGCCCCACATTAAACTCAAGTTATCAACCACATTTACTGACGGGCGCGGCCACATGACCCGTGGCCTTACCCATTATCCCTCCAAACTGGCGGAATTAATGGCGGACCCCCAAATTTAGCAACCGCTCCAAGTTTGTCGGAGTTATCTGGCAGTTAGCCAGATTTAACTGGAGTTTTTTTTGGCCAACTAGTAGTGGGAGTAAAAGAGCCATAACTTTGGCTAGGAAAGTCCTTTTTGGACGAAATTTTTTTTTTTTTGGGTGTAGAGATCATTCTGAAGTTGTTGGAAGTGTTTGCAGAGCCATCAGGGCACTCTAACAAAGAATTTACCAGCGTTTTTGGTCATGGAGCCACCAGGGCCTAAGGGAAGAAGAGCTGTTTTGGACTATCTTCATCCAATGGAGGTGGATTTTTAGTCATTTTATACTGATTTGAGCCTTCTGAATCTATTTTTGCAGTTTATTTTTCCATTTGAGGCTTCTATACAGTTGTATTCACATTTTGAGAATTTAATCAAAGAGGAAAAAGCCTAATTAGAGGCTTTTGGACCCAGCAGAGGTAGCCCAAGAGAGGGGTGAACCGCTTAAACAATTATTTGCTTTCATACTGTATAATTTTGCTGCATATTTTCAGATTCTGCTCCTTTAAACAGTAAATTTTTATAAGCTATCTTTTCCCAAGAAGGTTTAAACAGTGAACAAAACTTACTAGTTCATATTCAAACCTCTATACTCCATTTGAAGAATATGTATACTTGCCTATTCACACATTAAAGTTGGATCAATGAATACTTTGCAGTTAAAAAAAATACTTTCATTGATCGGATCTTCGTGATTACTTTTTATTTCTTTAGGCAGAGTCTGTAGAAGGGCCAGGTAGCTTCCGGATTCATCCTTTCTAGTAAAGGTGAAATATCCGGTGAATGCCCCTACAATCAATCTCTGTATGAGAAATTCTTTGTTCTCACAATTTCAAATCAGTTTGGTATCAGAGCTCAAGGTTTTTCTTAAGAGTTTGTGAAATTTGTGCAAGTAAATTGTGTTATTCTGCAAAATTTGATGCTTACTAGGCTGAAATTGCAAAGAGGGGAAGGTCAATTGGTTAGAGAACAAGTTAATCCTCAACCAAGGAGGGCTATAGTGCCATTACATCCACCTTCCATTTCATCCTCAATAGCCTTAGAATCAGCCACAAGCATGTCATCCAGAGAAGGAGAAGTACATGAGGAAATGGATCCCAAGGAAGAAGAAAGAGTCTTTAGAAAAGCTTTCTTGGACTTGACTGAGATGGTTAGGATCCTATACCAGGAGAGAAATGATAGGATTGTTGGAGAAGGGTCTAGAAACTAAAGAGAAGAAGGAGATTATTCAGGAGGAAAGAAAGACAAAGATGAGTCTAAGAAAGGGAATGGAGGAAATGGTGATCCACCATCTCCATCATCATCCTCATCCTCCACATCATCCTCTTCAACTTTTGTTAATCAGTCACACAAAACAAAAACATCTCTTAAAAATCCTTTGTTAAAGCTTGATGTGAAGTTTGAATTGCCGATGTTTAATGGTGATGGGAATGCAAAAAAATTGGATAACTGGATTAGATAGCTAGAAGTCTATCTAAGAATTCAGAATTTGCATGATGATGACACAAAAATCCAATTAGCCTCTTTGAGAATGGATGGAGCAGCTTTGGTTTGGTGGGAAGCCAAGACTAGAGAGGATATTAAAAAGTATGGTAAGATAACTCTAACATGGTCTGAGTTTATTACTGCTACTAAGAACCAGTTTTATCCTCCTGCTCATATTCAGAAAGCAATCATGAATTGGCAAAATTTTAGGCAACTTAAAGGTCAAAATGTGCAAGATTATACCCAAGAGTTTAGAAGGAGAGCACTTCTACTTGGAGTAGACTTACAAAGTCAAGATACCTTGTTGAAATACATAGGAGGTTTGCACAATTATCTGCAACATACTATCCTAATGTTCAATCCTACCAGCTTAGATGAAGTCTGTGTGCAGGCTACACATTTAGAAGCTAGAGGAAAGAATGCTTTTGATGCTTTTGATGAGGATAGTAATTTTAAAAACAAAGGAAAGAAGAGAGTTGCAAATTCAAGAAAGGACAAAGGAAAGTTCTTTTGCAAGAACTGTTCAAAGACAAGTCATGATGAAGATCATTGTTGGAAGCTTCATCCTGAACTGAAACCAGAAAAATTCAAGAACAAAAACAAGACCAAAGAAAAGGAGAAAATTGTAGCAACATTTGAGCAAGACTTAGGGTCAGACTCAGGAGATGAGACAAAAAGCATAGGCATGGTTTTAAAGAACATTAAGGGGAAAGAAGTGGTGCAAGACACAATTCCTAGTTCTAGCTCTTTGAATTTTCACAAAGATACTCATGATGAAAAGAGGAGGATAGAGCTTTTCCATGTGAGGGTAATTTCCAAACATACCAAAATTGACACACTATTTGACAGTGGGTCACAAGCTAATCTTATATCTGAAGACTTGGTCAAGCAGCTGAAACTTGAGACCATTCCACATCCGAAGCCTTATCCACTTGGATGGATATGCAAGGATGCCAATTTGCAAGTCTCAAGGAAGTGCATATTGCGCTTTGCAATAACTAAACACTTTATTGACACAGTAGAACTTGATGTGGTGCCACTTGATATTTCAGGTATTGTTTTGGGAAGTCCTTATTTATTTGACAGGAGAGCCATCTTTCATCGCCATGAAAACAAGTATCACTTGTTCAAAGATGGTAAAGAGTACATTGTGAGAGCTCACAAGAAGAAGATGGAATCTTCATTACTCCATGCAAGTCAATTGAAAAGAATGGTTAATGCAAGTCAAAGTCTAACTTTGTTGATGTTGAAACGACCAGATTTTGAGCATTTGCCTTTTTATGATGTTGCTAATGATATGTCTCATTTTGATAACAGTTTGTCTTTGAAAAAATATGATGTTATGTTGCACGAATTACCTTTTGGGTCAGCCAATGCAGAGAATGAAGTGTCAAAGCTAAGCAGTGCAAGCAAGAAGGACACACAATTCAGCATGGGAAAATGTTGGTTTCAGAATGGTACAATTCGCCATGGGAACAGTTTGCAAGGTGAAGGTTACTTTAAGTCTTTCTGGAAGTTTGATCAGTGTAGAAAAAGTTTATTTTCTGCAAATTACAATTGCTGTTCTGCAAATTTTAATCATTTGCATCATGACTCCGTCAATCTTAGCAATGGTAGATCAGTTGATTCCAGAGACAGGTTATCATTTTATCAAAAGCTTCAGTTGATGAAATCGGGTAGATTTTAGTTGTTCAAAGGTGGAAGAGTGGAGAATCAGTCTCCACATCATCAGTTTCAGTAATCAGAAAGCTTTTGAGGGTCCAAAAGCTTCCCATTTGGGAGGTGTGATCAGGAGATCAAGTCTCTTGAAGAAAAATGCTCAAAAAGGAAGTTGCTCAAAATTGCTCCAAAATAGATCGACTGGAAAGAGCTCGGCGATTCGATCCCAATGCCGTGAATGGCACTCAAATCCGTTGTTGTATGGAGGAGATATTGCATTTTGAAATCGCGCAATAACCTTCAATTTTGAAAGGAAAATTTTTAATTCTATTTGTGGAAATTTTTTTAATTTTAATTAAAGTTATATTAATGTTTATATATATATATATATAAATATTTAATATTTTATTTGATTTTAAAAAAATCATATATTATCTTAAATTTTTATATATATATTAAATATTAAATTTTTTTAATTAAATTAATTAAAATACCATACAATAGTTTTTAAAAATATCTGTTAATTTTTAAAAATATATGTTATAACAAAGTTTAAATGTGAAATGCAATGTATGGTCAAAGCCACGTGGGTGGTTATAAAAAATGTGTTCAAAAGTTTTGTTGGACGCGGGTGGTTTTGAACCCGGGTCGGGTTGGAAGCAACGAAGAGGCCTGACCAATGGACCACGACTACGTTTCTTGAAAGTATTTGGGTCGCATTTATATTTAAATATGGTGGATCATTTGGGCGGGGCCCGAAAGGGGGCCAGCCCCTAAGGGACAGCCCCCTTATCCATAGAACCCCTCGCTCGGAACCACAGTTTATTCCATTCGGCGCGCAACAGAAAATGGACGTGGTCACAAGAGTTTCGGCAATATATTAAAATCATATGGTTTTATAATAAAGTTTGCCCCGCATTAAACTCAAGTTATCAACCACATTTGCCGACGGGCGCGGCCACATGACCCGTGGCCTTATCCATTAGCCCTCCAAACTGGCAGAATTAATGGCGAACCCCAAAATTTAGCAACCACTCCAAGTTTGTCGGAGTTATCTGGCAGTCAACCAGATTTAACTGGAGTTTTTTTTGGCCAACTAGCAGTGGGAGTAAAAGAGCCATAACTTTGGCTAGGAAAGTCCTTTTTGGACGATTTTTTTTTTTTTTTGGTGTAGAGATCATTCTGAAGCTGTTGGAAGTGTTTACAGAGCCATCAGGGCGCTCTAACAGAGAATTTACCAGCGTTTTTGGCCGTGGAGCCACTAGGGCCTAAGGGAAGAAGAGCTGTTTTGGACTATCTCCATCCAATGGAGGTGGATGTTTAGTCATTTTATACTGATTTGAGCCTTCGGAATCTATTTTTTCATTGTATTTTTCCATTTGAGGCTTCTATATAGTTGTATTCACATTTTGAGCATTTAATCAAAGAGGAAAAAGCCTAATTAGAGGCTTTTGGACCAGCGAAGGTAGCCCAAGAGAGGGGTGAACCGCTTAAACAATTATTTGCTGTCATACTATATAATTTTGCTGCATATTTTCAGATTCTGCTCCTTTAAACAGTAAATTTTTATAAGCTATCTTTTCCCAAGAAGGTTTAAATAGTGAACAAAACTTACTAGTTCATCTTCAAACCTCTATACTCCATTTGCAGAATATGTATACTTGCCTATTCACACATTAAAGTTGGATCAATGAATACTTTGCAGTTAAAACAAATACTTTCATTGATCGGATCTTTGTTATTACTTTTTATTTCTTTAGGCAGAGTCTTTAGAAGGGCTAGGTAGCCTCCAGATTCATCCTTTCTAGTAAAGGTGAAATATCCGGTGAATGCCCCTACAGTCAATCTCTGTATGAGAGATTATTTGTTCTCACAATTTTAGATCAATTGGTTTCCAAATTAAACAGAAAAAAGGAAAATTTAAAATATGTATTCAAGCAATAAAATACAAAAACGTATACCAAAAAAATTACCTTAACAAAGGTATGCCAATCATGTGTTTTCACCCCACTAAAGTCACCTTTCTTTGTTAAGATATTATTTATGTTTGAAGCAAAACCTGTTGGAAATTTAATTCTTCTAACGACCTCTTTTACATCATTGCTTTTTTGTTCTTTTTATAACCATGGAATATTATTATAATTTCAACCTCCATTGTTATTTGATCTGTCAATCACACTTTTCATTGCATGATTCGATTTCTCAATGTCAGCACAAATTTTGTCAATTTTATCTCTATCATGTGCACAATCTATGGTTCACCATAACATTTCTGTCACATTCTTCCCAACATGCATTGTATCAAACAAATGAGCTATTTTTAGGTCCTCATAGTAGGGAAACCTCACGAATTGAGAAGGATAATATTTCATTCCAGGTGGAAGTACAATATTAGTACCTTCATCGTGATGATGACCTTGATATCAAAGAATAAAATAAATCAGAACAATATTAATTATAAAATACAATAAAATAAATTTATTAGTTAAAACAAAAATTCCAAAAATTACATAAAAAAATTATATATATATATACAAAAATTACGTACCAGCTGCTTGACGATTATTAATTATGTTATATTCCAACATCCACAACTGAGGTGTCATTCTTCGTGGCTTTCATCCAATTTCTTCTTTATCATTGAAAATATGTTTTTCAGTAGTACGATACTTATGGTTCCTAGCGAGGAAGTGCCTAAACTCATCAAACACCATCTTTCTTAAGTCTGGCGAATGACGATACTTCATCTTAGGGCCACAAACTGGACATGCAAATCTACCATTTGTTTGAAGACCTGCAATAGATGGATCAATAACAATTGATATACTATGAGATCATTTTTAAAACATGCAATATGGTATATCTATTTATATAATTATGTATTATATTACAGTGCAGCGAAATATTACATACCACAAACATATGTTAGTCTTGGGGCATCATGAATTGTCCATACAAGCATTCCACGACATTGAAATATCTTCTTCTTGATTGGTCTAGTGATGTCATACATAGTGATGCCATGCCATAACTGTATTATCTCATCGATAAGAGGCTCAATATATACATTCATATCTTTGACCTGGTACTTACCTAATTTTTCAAAACATGAGCATAATAATTGTTTAATGACATATACATATATGGCAAACAAATAAAATATTTGAAAAAAACAACGAGAAGAAAATGTTACATTCAAAGAAATAATGTATCAAATACCTAGAATAATCATAGTCAACATTATGTGCTCCCTCTTTATTGACATCCAAGGAGGAATGTTATTTTTGATAACAAAAATAGGCCACACTGAGTAAGTAGATCTAAGCTCTCTGAATGAATTAACACCATCAGTTGCCAATGAAAGCCCGACATTATGAGGTTCATTTTTAAAATCTACATATTTTTCCTCAATTTATCTAAATGCAGAACCATCTGTAGGCATTCAAAGAACACCATCTCCACTTCTATTCTTTTAATGGTAATCCATAAACTGTGCTATGCTGTTACACCTGAACATTTGCTGCAAACGTGGAATTATGGGAATATGACAAAGAACCTTTTGAGGCACCTTTTTGGTTAGTTGATCTGTTCGATATCTACTAGTACCACATTTCGAACATTCTGTTTTCAACGCATGTTCTCCGTAATATATAATATGATCTTTAGGACGTGCATCTATAGTTTTATATTCCATTCCAAAGTGTTTCATAATAGCACGTAGATCTTGATATGTTCGAGGTAGAGTATTTAGCGATGGTAAAAAATATTCACCCAGCAATCTACAACATAAACAAAAAGTAGTGTCTTGTAAAGATTATTAATCATATATATATATATATATATATATATATATATATATATATATATATATATATATATATATATATTTAAGGTGGAAGTATCAGTTTTCTTCTTATTCACCGTGTTTACCGCTATTACATTATAATACATAACTGGCCCCCACCATTGTCAATTCATCGATCACCTTCAGTGAAAATTTTAAGTCAGCATATATATATATATATATATATATATATATATATATATATATATATATATATATCAGACCAACATTTTGAAGATCTTGTATTCTTCATTATCTATGTTTGCTTGGAAATAAATTTCTAGAAAAACATCTACAACACTTAGAGGTATTGAATTGGTTTATGAAACCCACTATTAGTGTTATTTGTAACAAGTTGAGAGAGCATTACAACTTCACCAGTCTGCTCACAATGTGTTTGACGAAATTTATCACTGAAAAGATTCATTAAAACCCAGAAAAATCAGTGGCTAGTTTAGTGCATTTCCAAGCGGGAATTTTCTAGTGGTCAATTTATTATTTCCAGTCACATTTTCATTAGGTTGTCTGTTGTTGTCCCTTGAGTGGCGTCAGACCATTTTCATCAGTTTTGATGCCATGATCAAATTGCTTGTATGTTGTGTGAAAGGTTTTGTATTTATGCTGCTGCTATGTGTGAGCAGAGAGAGAGGGTCTGACAGTTCCTAGCTGAGTGTGAAATAAGATTGCTGCTGATTGTTTTGAGAATAGAAATTGTCATCAAGTACACTTGATGAGTTGCATGCCGCCAGGGATTTTGTGCTATCCAACCTTGTATTTATCATTCATCATGTGTATTGTTGCTGCTATAAGGTGTTGAGTATGAGTTATTAGACAAGTTTGTTGCTAGTATAATAGAGGAATTTGCAGCTCATGGAGGAGACACTGAGGAATTTGCAACTCATGGAGGAGTACCTAACCGGCCAAAACAGGTGAGAATAGGCTATTGACTAGGTTGCAAGGCCGGTTCCAACCGATAGCCGTCCTGACCGGCTGGTTTTGATAACTATGACACACACACACACACACACATATATATAAGTTATTATTTTACACATTTATTACAACTAAAAAAAGGGAAAATAATCAACATTTACATATATGTGATCATATATACATATTGCATACCTTAGGATTTGTGTCATACATCTGTTCGACAAATTATTCATAACCTTTAAGTTCACCAACAACAATAGCAGAGAGCTGGTGAACTTAAAGGTTATGAATAATTTGTCGAACAGATGTATGACACAACTCCTAAGGTATGCAATATGTATATATGATCACATATATGTAAATGTTGATTATTTTCCCTTTTTTAGTTGTAATAAATGTGTAAAATAATAACTTATATATAAGTTATTATTTTACACATTTATTAAAACTAAAAAAAGGGAAAATAATCAACATTTACATATATGTGATCATATATACATATTGCATACCTTAGGAGTTGTGTCATACATCTGTTCGACAAATTATTCATAACCTTTAAGTTCACCAGCAACAATGTAGCAGAGAGAAGAGTTGCATTTGAGTGTTCAAAAAGTCATTCACTTGACCTTTCAATCAGAGGTACATCATAAATACCGTCACTACTATCTCCACCATCATCATCTGACTCACCATACAAGTCTTGGAGCATTTGATTTGTCCCATCATTAATGTGAACTGTCTCATTACTGTCATCATGATCTACCTCCATGGGATCATTAAAATTACTGGTGCAACATCATCTAATCTACTACTATTTAGCTGTGGAAGTTGGTTGATCATCTACAAAAATCTGGGGGGAAACTGTGCCTTTATGAAAATTACAAACATTAATAATTAAACAATAGTGCGGATATAAAAAAACATTAAAATAATATAAAATTTTACGATATAATCAAAATGAAGATAGATAATTAATTACCACGGGACGATAGTCATTCGATCCACCATCAATGTGCCCATATTTCCTACAATGCATTGTTTTTGTTGATATTAAAACTCTAACATTATTTCTCATACAACATTTTTTACAAGGGCAATAAACTCTACCATCACCCCTTTCACCCTTTTGAATTTTTTTTCCACCTCGAATGTTTTCGTCCATTGATGCAAATTATCCTATAAATAAAATAATAAATCTCTCTCAATGGTGTAGAAAACCCAAGACTTGTTGAATTCAATGGGAGTTCAATATATAAGCAAAAATAAAATAAAAGTGGGCATTTTACAAATTGTGAGCTTTTTACAAAATGTAAGCTTTTTACAAAAGATAAACTGCGAATAGAATTGTACCACTATGATAAGAAGCTATCAGAAGCATTCCTTCTGCTTCACAAATGTGGAACTACCTTAATAATGCTTATGGTTGATACAAATATTAGAGCATGGAAGTTAAATGTAGTAGTTATGCTAAAATACTTAATAACAGCTTGAGAGTGCTCTTCAAATACTGTACGAATGCACCAAACTAAATTTGTACCATTACTAAAGATAAATGGCCAAAAATAGTCAATTTTGATATCGTGAAGTTATTTCTTTCTCGGTAGAAAATTGGGGATAGGATGGAAAATATGAGAGAACTAAGTACCAAGGACTAAAAAACCAAGGCCAACATAGTTCTGCCTTGAATCAGAGACAAAACAAAGCTGCCCAAAAAAGTGTTTGAGAGCACCCATTGAAGCTCCTATATATAGCAGAGTCAACATTTTCCTATTGAACAAGTTTGTATAGTCAAAGCCACATCAAGATTAGATAGCCACGATCCTAAATGAGAACCAGAGCCAAAGCTAAGACAGATCCACCTTTAGCAGAACAAGAAAGCCATAGCAAAGGATTTGACCATAGAACTAGATCATGAGAGATAGCAAGATTCTTTCTTCCACTGTGGAAATGTAGAAATTGTACAAGGGCTTTGCTTCCAGCAGATTTCATTGTGACAGTAATTGCTATGGTGTTGTAAGTGCTCATTAGTAGAATCTTAAATCCATTCTAGAATTCTTTTAACTTGGAGAGGGTTTTCTGTGGTTATAAATCCTCATGTTCAAATTCCATTGTGGATTGGTTGTGTTTGATATTATGTTTTTATTGTCCGCAGTTGAATTTTCGAACAGAAAATTACTAGTCTAAAGCGGAGCAATTTTTCAATGTTTCTTTTGCTTCCTATTGTGAAGTATTTCACTCAGAACTCTACTCGTTGTAACAGAGGTCTTGGGCATAGAACAGGGGACTTGGGTTTTTTGGAATCAAACTTCAGGTTAAGATGCTCATCTGAAGAATGGCACAGTGAGCCTTAGCATGGAGTTGGGAGTACCAATTTGAAGTGTAGGTAGGGCATTGTACAATAGACCAGTTATATTTCTGGACCCTAATACAAAATTTTCTTCTTCTTTCAAAACGTGATTCTCCTTTTCTGTAACCAATGTGGGTCCTGTTCTTGTTTCAATTTGGGATGGATTAGCATTTTTTATTGCTCTAGATGATCATACTCTGGGTAGCCCTGGAGGATATTTGGGGGTGATGAGTCCAATAGGTCTCAATGAACTATTTCCCTCACTGGGGAATACTATTGCAGTGGAATTTGATACTATTTTGGATGTTGAATTCCACGATCTTAATGGAAACCAGTACCTTCAGCTCCAGTACCTGTTCACAAAAGAGGGTGCCATAGTCATTCATGCGTGCAGAGAGGGTGAATTGCAGGCATTACAACAAGAGGTGTTTTTGTTGTTGCATTGGCCACTAGATTGTTCGTTTGGTTCTGTTACAAGTGTAGAGTATTGAGAAGGACAAAAAAATTTAGTTCATATATTGTGAAATTTCCTCGGAAATTCACCTACAAAGAGCTCATCAATGCTACGAAAGACTTTTTTTGAATGTGATTGATAATCGATAATTGCAAGCAAGGGTAATCCCCTTGTGAAACCAAAATTTCTGAGCATTTTCTAAAACCTGATGACGGAGTCATTGTAATGAAAAAGCACCTAGGTCCATATTACGTCCAAATCTACCAAGCACCAAGATCTATAAAAAAAATCCACAGTATCTGTGAACTAAGAAGAAGAGGCAGAAAATGTGTTCTTCTTACCTGTTCGAATAGTGGTTGGCGTTTACCACAGAAAAAATTTGACAGAGCCCATGTAGCATTCCTTATCATTGAAATTCTGGAAGTATCATTCAACTGGGCAAGCACCTGCCTCAGAGCTCCATGACTGAGGGAAATATCCCTAAATTTTGTAGAGTCTCCAGCAATATTTCCCAAAGCCAAAACAACCTTACACGAACACCAATTGAACTCAAAGTTGGGTACTTGTTTTTTAAATCAAATTCCAAAATTACAAACATATAAAGATAGTTGGGAAGAATAATTTTATGCCTCTAAAGTAAATGTACTACCTGTTCTCGAACATTATCATTCCTAGAGGTAAGAAGTTCCACAAATATAGGCAGTGCCGCGTAATCAATCACAACCTTTGTATTCTCAGAGGCTCCAAAAAAACCCAAATAGGGTGAACCCTACTATAGGAGGAAAGGCCTATAGTAAGAACTTACCATTTTGCAAGAGCTGAGGGTGAATTCTGAGGGCGAATTCTATTCTACAAGAGCCGAGGGTGAATGATGAGGGCGAATGCTATTCTGCAAGAGCTGAGGGCGAATGCACGCGTGATATTAGACGTTAATGTAGCTTTAAAAAAATCATTTTTGTGTAGCACACATTTCATTTTTGCATTTCTAATACAAGTGACAAACAAATTTCTACAAGAGGTTGAAATTTTTACTAGAATAGCCATGAAAGACTAATTAAAATGGCTTTAAATGCAAGTGGAACTTCAAAATAAATGTAATTGAAGGTTCTCTCCACTAATTTTTTGCAAAAGTGCTTACATTATTTAAGTTATCTAGGATATTTTTTTGTATTACACAATCAAAATTTGTAGAAACTATATACATTAAGCATGTATATATTTGGACTCTTCTGATCTCACAATATTTATCTTCTTCCAAAATATAGAATCCTTCCACTATAATTCTTGAGGAAATTTAATCAACAATTGCAAAACACATGAAGCAATAAAAACACACATAACATAGTTGTTTAACGGGAAAGCCTAAAGCTGAAAACCCTAAATATCTATTATGTAACATGGATATCATATGAAAAACTCATACAAAGCATACAAAGCTTATCACAATCTCTCAGTACAGTACAATCTTCATACACTAATCAGGCCCAATCTTGCAAATCCATGCACCGATCTTTGCCACCTACTAGCCTACCTTCACTACGCAATCCAAGCTGATTACAAAGACCAATTCAATTTAATCCCACTCTCATTTACTGTGTGATTATCATTGGCAACTCCAATGTATATGTAGATGCAATTCATGCATCACTAATAGTCACAACAGATAGTCTATCTTGCCCTTCCACCTATCTCTCCACTGGTCTCCACTGAAACTTCCATGCACTGTAGTTAACTGATGTATTCTTCAGTTGATTAATGAGTTATTATTTCATGAATTAATTATTAAATTTAATTCATATATACTCACTAGTGTAATGTATCAATGGATTAGACTAGATACTCATTAATAATTCAACGATCATTAGTTCAATGAATACAAAAACTCACCAAACAAAGCTCCAACGAGTTCTAGTGAAGTATCCGTACCTTCAGCTCATGTTCTTCTATCAAAATAATAATTCTAATAATTTTGTTGTGCCACATCTATGCACTTAACTGAAGGGCTCCAAGAGAATAAGATAATGTTTATAGTCCAAATATTATTAAGAGCTAATAATATTCGACATATCTATTTTTAGACTGGAAATATAAAAATAGATTCCGCCCAATATGTCTATAAACATAAATCCATATATTTTTCCAACTTTACCAACCATCCACAAATAGCATCCATGTCAGAATATGATCGACATGTCTAAAAATAGACTTTGCGACAAAAATCACCTGTGTGGGCCCCACCTAGTTTAGGTGATCACTTTCCAACTAGGATCAGGAATGATGTTTCAGGATGACTCCTTCACTATCTCTTGTTGCAATCTTCAACAAAATTAAATAATGAAATAGTTGGGTAGTCTTATTGTTTCAAATTAGGACACAAGTTTCAAATGGTGATGAAGTTTCGTGTGATGATTAACTGACAATATTCTCCTTTCCTATCCTTGAAAAAATATACAAGGTTCCCTGTTGCCACATGAAACCCTAACTCATGTAGCAGCATAGGACCAGTCCTCCATTTTTCCCGTCATAAGGCATTTTGCACGTATTGGACGACTAGAATTTGCGGATTCCCGTTTTCCGTGAGGTGCTAGGAAGGATAGAAGACTTAATTTTGACATTTGAAATTTTTTCAAAAACGTTCTTATGCCCTTTAATTTCCACTTACCAATAATTTTGCAACACTAGTCCTCTTCGCAATTGCAAGGCTGTACTCAAAAAGTAAGGAAAGTTCTTTTTTGGCTCACTCAAAATTAAAAATTTAATAAAGGAATTACCACTTATCATTATTGATATTTTAAAATTAGAATCAATTTAGTTTTCCCCTTCCTATTACAAAAAGTTCACAAATCCTTTCTTTTACATAAAACACCAAAGAAAGAATAAAGCTCGTTGCCCTCCAAACTTCCAAGGTTGTGATTAGTGAAGCAGTGGAAAAGTACGGCTATAGCACTAAAAAATTAGAATGCCAATCTGCCCCAACATGAAGTAGTGTTAATATAGCTGGTGGCTTGGCTTGATGGTTAAACAGTGAATTACACAAGCACAAAATAAAAGCTTTAGGCATCTAGTTCCTTACACTCGCACTCTCAAGACATTCAGACTTAGGCCAAGCTCAAGATTGGCTATGAGGAAACTAGATTGGCTCATTAACCTACCATATTTTAATTTCATAAGGTATGTTCGAAGTTTGAACTGCTAGGGTAATTTATTATTGTGAAATCAAGTTCTAAACTATCTCTTATTCTGTGAGCAATGTAATCTATTAATTGTAAGCAGATTCATTAAAAAAATTGAAACTAATTTTAGCATGAATGATGAAAATTTATATATTAATTGTTTTTTAAGATTATTTGTATTATGTAGGAGCACTGGAAAGAAAAATCAAGACTTCATTTTCTTTTTTCCTTATTTTATTGGGCTGAACTGGAGAAAATTGAATATGAATAGTGAGTTAATTGTAAGATAAATGGGCCAAGGCCATACGTCAACATTGACCACAGTGGGGAAGTATAAAAGCATGGATATTCATGCAAGTATATATAGTTATTAATGTAAGATCAAATTTAACTCTTAGCTTCACTAAAGAAATAGAAGGCAAAGATCCAGCATCAACTAAAACTCACGTGAAAAAGTAGATGAAAAATGTACAATCATCCAATGGAGAGGTAATCTATAATTATCCAGTAAGACTCTTGGCTATGCCTTGAGACTAAACTAATTCTCAATATTTTTGAATAATCATCCATTGTAATTTAGTAGGAAAACCATAGTAAATCATTGTCCAATGGCCATGCAAAAATATATAAAAAATAATATTTGTTGGTTGTTTTTCAATAGGTGGACCATGATGGGACCACTGAGAAGGTGGGGGTGTTTTTTTAATCATGGAAGTGAGGTTTAGTAGATTGATAATCAAGTTACCTTTCCCTATAAATTTTCTCGATCAAGTTATTCATTCATTGAAATTTGATTCATTCCTACTGTTTTGATACACAATCCAATCTAGTTGAGTCTTGAGTCTTCATTGAGAATGGAATTCATAGGTTGTCAAGAAAGAGGTTATCATGCACATGCACTCTTCTTTTCTTGGTATCTATGTAACTATGTTCAGCTTGAGTTCTATATTTTTAAATTATCATAATAGTTCATGATTATTAGGCTTTTATTTTGTCTTTTAAGAATTTTAATTTAATTATTATTAATCATTAAATTTAAAATATATATATACTTACATACATATATATATATATATATATATATATATATATAGTTATTATATTCATTAAAATTTCAATAGAATTATTAAACTTTCAATGGTACATCAACTTTCATACATGAGAAAATAGATACTGACAAATGGTACATCATGGCCTGATTAATTTCACTCAGAAATTTCAAATGGTATAACATTTAGTCAACAGTAATAATTAATTTCTTCACACAGAGACTAATTTCTCTGGAAGCCTAAGATTTCTTTGGCTTGTTATTATTATAACTACATAGACATAATTAATAGAGAGATTGAGGACCAAAAAAAATCTAGCGCTTAGTCTCCACTACTAAACATGATTTTGTGAGAAATAATATATAGATTGATTTCTCCGAGTGCCTTAGCATTCTTTGGCTCATTATTTTAATCACAACAAAAATAAAAAATGCACTGAGGATTTGTTCTTAGTCTGATTATGCAATTTTTATAAGACAGATTATGCAATATTAATAATAAACATAAGTTTATTGCAATTTAGGGAAAGCTCGTTCATGTTTTTTTCTTTATATTGGAAGGTTACTTTCTTTTTGAATTAATTTTTAGTAGATCATAGAATATATTGAGGAAATATTAGTTTGAAAAGAATAATTTATTTCTCTTGAAACTTTAGGTATTAAAATTCCATGACATAGATATATCACACACCAAAATCCAAAGAAAATGGAAGAGCGTTCAATTTTTTTAATCAAACTTTTATTGGTGAAGGGTTAATTTATTAAAAGAACGTCATTCATGAAGTGAAAAATTTTAAACGTAATGTTTATTGACTAGAAAAATAATGACCAAAACGTCAAAAGAAATTGTGTGACGGGTAAAGAGAAATCCAAATTCCAACCCTGCCTGCCACCTACTAGTGAGTGGAGGTTATTCACCTTTCATTTACAGCTTACCAGGTTACTCATGTTACCAATATTTTCACATGGCTCACTTTTAGGTGACTACTTATTGTAATTCTTCTTTATAAAGAAAAGTTGGTAGATAATTGTATTATTTGAAATCTTTAACAAATTCAGGCAACAAAATTACAAGAAATAGAAAATAATGCAAAAAATTCACTAGGGCACTAATGTGTGGATACCCTCTCTTTTCTTAGATCCTCATAACTTACCAACACCTGCTATATTGATATACACATAACATGGCATTTACCTGAAGTATTTCATATGTATCTAGAAGTAAATAAGTTGTATGACAATTGTTATGGCAGATATAAGATGCGTATTATAGTTTATATTTCAATTTTTCTTAAGTAGCATGCATGTGCGGTTCATATATATAGTGACTACAATTACCAAATATATTTCAGTGAAGATGTGAAGATGATCTCTCATTAGGTCCTAATTACTTAAAGCATCATTAATTAGCTTTCCAAATGAATAAAATATGTTAACAAATTAGTAAAAACTAGGAAAAAAAATCATGCTTTAAAAAAATATGGCACAATGAGTCACACTCTGAGATTTATTTAATTAATCATCAAGTGTCACTACAACATATATATGATCACCATTACCATAGAAATGGGACATGTGACCATCATTTTGGTTTCGCCAATGACATTCCACATCATGAGCATTGTTTAGGGTTGATTGTGTTGATTTTTTTTAAACAAATCATTTATACATTTTATGTAAATTATAGACACAATTTATAATCACATTACAAGATCATGATGTATGGATATTCCTTATCATTTCTTAGATACTCACAACTTACCAACACCTAATAGATTGATATACACATCATATAGAATTTACCCCTAGAATGCCACATGTATCCTAAAACAAATTATTTGTATGGCAATTGTTGATGCAGGGGCATTAGGCTCAAAACAACCTTTGTCCATAAATAAATGTAAAGGGGGGTCTCATGTTTTATTTCCCCATGTATTTATTCATAGTTGAGTTATTTTTAGTTAATTAGAGAAGAAAATGTAACTACCCGAATCATTAATGGGCACCTGAATAGATAGTCAGTTTCAGAAGTTAAGCTAATCTTAGGAGTCTGTCTCTGTCTGTCAGAGGGTTAGTCTCAGAGTTAGAGATATGAAGATTTTTGAGCATTAAAGGAGTTGAGTCGATTCAGGGTTTGTATAAAAATAAGCCTTATAGGCATAATAAGGCATACCTGCATAGAGAACCACATAGGTTGCGTAGGACTATCGTAGAGACAGAGTAGAGGAGAAGGGACAAGTAATTCGAAGATCTGATCGAGCCAAAGTTGTAAGTACTTCACTAAATAAATGTAGAATTATTTCAATGGAATTGTGCATTTGTCAAGTTAATTATGGCATGAATGGTTTCTGTGTCCTGATAATCAATTGTATAGTAGTCTGGAATACATACTCGATAATTGTGGTTTAATGGGGTCCTGTATGTTGAAAGAGGAATCGATTACTTTCCTGAATTAATAGCCTCTGTGTGAGAGGTTCTATCCTTTCCCGAACCCATTGGATATTAGTTTAACTCGGTGTAAGAATTTCCGGACTACTAAAGTTGTGTGATAACCCGTGTTAAGTGCCATGAAAGTGGATGGTGTGGCATTGGACAGTGGTATGGAAATGTTGTGGTTGAGACTCATGTAATACAGTGGGAAATGCCATGGTAAAGAGGGTCGATAGGTCCAAATTATGGATCTCCCCACAGTGTAATAGAGAATTGTGCTTTAGCCTTCGATTCAAGGTTCGATTGGTGCTACCACGTACATAGAACTGGCGTGTGAAGGAACCTCATGGAGTGCAAGTCCTTAATTGAAGAAAAAAAACTAGTACAGGAAGATGCGAGTCAAAGGAGCAGAGGTGGAGTACAATAAAAGAAAGCTCGACGGAACCTAGAAGATAAGAGGCAGAACCATGACCGAAGTGCATAGTAAAACTACCGTTTGAGAAATCAGCGATATCACACAAGTTTGGAGGTGGTAAGAAGAAATGGTGAAAAGGACGCGAAATATGTCTCTGTGATACACGTGGTGGAGGGAAGAATTATAAAACCATTCTCATCACAGATTAACCCTTGGGCGTGTTCATTACATGAGATTTCATTGTGTCCGTTGGATCCTCCAAACCAGCGCGATGCTCCATCGACCGTCAGATTGAGAGGTAAATTACTATGGAGCCAAGAATGGTTTATGTATGACCATTGAGTTATAGACCAAAGTCGAGATTTTTTACGATCTTTGACGATTAGCAGAGATTATAATAAGGAGGATTGTATAATTATGTGAATGGCCGTGCGTTCGGTTGAAACCAAGTGATGGAGTTCGAATTGACAAGGTCGACATACATTAAACATCATGGTTGAAATACGAGAGGGTCAAGAAGTTGATACATTTGAATATCAATTCAAATATGTAAAATGAATGAGCCCAAGGTTTTGGGGTTTAATTCCTAAGTGGCTTGTATTTATTGGGGTATATATTAATGAGAGTAGGCTAGTCATTATATTCAGGGTGTGTAAATAGCGGTTGAATGTTGATAGGTATGATGGGGATTAGACCATAGAACGTGGGGACTTATAGTATGGTTTAGAACCATCAAGTGAAGAAGTTCTGCATGCGAGAAGGCATGGCATAGGACTTGTTAGCAACCTATAATATAGGAGTCATAATTTTGACTTGACTATTGATAATTTTGTAATTTTGTACATACTTTGCCTTCTGCAAGTTGTATTCACATATTTTGTAAAAAAATCAAAAAATCAAAAAATCAAAAATCAAAAAGATAGTAAAAAAGTCCTAAAAGAACAATCAAAGGACTTAGAAAAAATAAGATACCCCAAAGAAAAAATGAATAAAACATGAAAGTGAGCAAGCACAAATGCCACTAATTTTTACTTTTTGACTATGGGAGAGTGTCAATAAATGCCATTAGTCCATGATGAGTTAAATAGTTCAATCTTAACTTGTCATTGTTTCAATTTCCTTTGTTATAGATAGAGAATAATGAGTTGTTAGATAGTTTAATCCTAACAATTCAGTAGTTAGGTAGAGAAATAAAGTCAATCCAATAGTTTAATGTAGATTCATGGATGAAGTAAGTGTAGAATTAGATAGTTTTACTTGCTTTCAGAAAGAATAAATGTTGTGAAGGTTGCTAGCTTAAATGCACCTACTACAAAGGAAGAAAAAAAGGTTAGCATGGTAAGATGGGTAGGTAGAATAAGGTGAAAAGTCTCAATGTAAATATCATTCATCATGGGCTGAGAAATAACTACCTTCCCCTTCCCATAGTCATGAAACATTCTAGACTATCAGGCAGGAAGGCTGAAGGCATTTCCTTGACTTTTGTTGGGACCGGACCCAAGGATCTATGACTGATCAGTTGAAAGTGTGAAATGTCTATATTAATCCCTAAATCACATCATTTACCATTCATGCACTCATTTCCCGTGAAAAATCCTAAGTAAAACTTCATTTTTACTTAAAGATACTCTAATCCTCATTTGATTAACTTCCTACATCATTTCAGAGCATAAAGCCCTCAAAATCACATTTTATCCTAAGTCTAAGTGATGAAGTTATTATAATGAAAATTTTCTTTTTAATATTCAGTTTCTTAGTTATATTTATGTGTTTTTGAATATACATTGTCCCCTTGTCATATTAACTCTAACTTATGTATTAACTCCCTACAATTGACCTTTTCCTATTATATAACTCCTTTTATAAATAAATCCCAAAAACCCACTTATTATAACTTAAGCCAAAGTATTTTATTCCCATATGCTTAAATAAAACCCCCCTTATAACCCCTTTCGCTAAAATTTTATCCGTATATTTAATCCCACCCCTATGGTAATTAATTTTTCTTGATTTGATTTACCATATAAATAAAATATATGAGGAAAAATTTTAAAACATATGTTATATACGTTTTAAATCAAAAATCACCCGAATTTTCATCTAAACTAAACTTCAATAAATATGACCCTTTCCCTTCCCGTCCGATCTATCTTTCATCTCCCAAGATCAATGGCCTAAAGTGAACCCGATAACTTAACTTTTCCCCGCACCTTTCCTTTTTATCTTGGCCGTTCGTTCATTGAATCCAGATATGAGGGTGCTAATACATTTTCGCACTTATAAAGTAATCATTTCATGTTTTGGCAAAGCTGTGCGAAATGGGTGGTTTTTTCAAACCACCCCGCGCTTACGTGTCGCCACCATGTTGTATCGCGTTCGAAAAGCTAGTTTCCGCTTACCAGCATTTACCCGTGCAAATACCACTGGCAGTATTCCCTAAACCTCACCCATTTAACCTGAGTTTAATGTCATTTATCTATGGTTATACCATCATTTAATAGATTAAAATTATATTTTTCATTCAAATTTTCAGCTTCTCGCTTTAAACTTGTAAAAACATTGCAGAACTGTTTTTCCTCAAAATCACATCATTTGAACCTTGAGAAACTTTGCAGAGCCATTTTCAACCTACCAGTACCATTTTTCAATGCCCATTTCCCTGAATTTCCATTACAAAGTACTACATTTTCCTCTGCGAAGCCATTTTCAAAAAATTGAAGACTGAGCACCTCTACAACATCTTCAACTGAATTCTGCTGGTTCTCCGGGTAATTTCTTTGAACTTTCCCTCTGAGATTTCAAAATTCCTGTCGATTCCAAATAATTACCAAAGTTACTGCAAAAAAGTGTCCATTTTTCAGGGGAAACTCTGTCAAAATTTCCCTGGAATCCCTCATTTCCCTTTCTCACAGTTTTTTCCATACCCTGGTCCATTTTGTTGTTGAAATCGATTTTAAATACATGTTATGAGCTTTAAATTTCTTGCATTTCCTAAAAACCTTGCTCAGAAACCCCATTTTCAGTGGAAATTCACCAAGAAACCCCTGTTTCTCGTAAAGGAACTTAGCAAACCATTTAAGCTTGCTTCGTTCATTTTAAAAATGACCAAGAAATAGGTAACCCCCATGAATGGAGGCCCAAAATCTCAAAAGAAGTCTTCTGCAAATATTCCTCAGCCTGTGTCCTTCAAAATCGACAAACCAACTCCTGCACTCATGGCTGATTCTATAGAAGTGGTCAGACCAGTCCAACCTCCAGTCATTTCTCCATAGAAAAACCCTTTAGTTGATCTCGAAAATAAAATACTAGACCCTAATGTAGAATTTAACCTACTTGATGTCTATAATTGGTGCTATGGAAAATCAGTTGAAAAGGGTGACAAAGATATTCCAATTTGGGAATCCAATCTACCTAGATATATTGTCCCTCTCACTCATTTTGTTCCTGACTTTATCAGATTATGCCAAGCCTATTATATTCCAGAACAAAGATGTATTGTAAACAAAGAAAAAGAGATTATGTTTTACATCATTGAAGAGTCGATAAATTCCATGCTGCAAATGAATCATTACCCCAATTCTGCTTCCCTATCAATAGAATATTTAACCCAAATATATCTTGACTTGGATTTCAATACTAGATTCAAAATATACCAGAATTTTTGTCCAAATCAAGTTGATATTCCTAAGTTAAATCCTCCTTTCGACACCATTGATTTCCCATATGAAACTAGACAGATTGTCTCAATGATCTCCTTCATACTATGATACACCAGTGATGAAGTCACTGGTGTGGCTATCCTAGGTTTTCTATCAACTCTAAGCTCTAGTCAATCACCATCCATTCAGTTCAATTTTTCTAGTTTTATTGCTGAAAGTATGCATTATCAATTATCTAGATTATCAGAAGAAGGAGGTTTTAGATACTCCTGTTATCTACTCCACCTCTTCCTATATTATCAAATAAATCAGTTTCCAATTGAATGTCAGAAAGTGGATGCAGAAGGAAAATTTATATCAGTAGTATTTTGGTCATCTATTCTAAGGAAATGGAACAAAGAGTATAGTTTTACAGATTTCAATGACTCATTTATAGCCCCTGCTATGTATCTCTTGGAAAAAGAGGAGATCCCTAGGATCAATGATGAGACAAGAAGAATTCTGCAGTTATCAGAGAGCTACAAAACTACAGATTGGTATTTATATAAAAATCATACATAAATTAGAGTGTATGGCTCATCCCTGGCCCCATATAAGTTACCCATATTTGTTACTACAAGAATATTTGCTTTAGAATATCTGAGACAACTATTTAATGTAGATGAAATCAACTTCATAGCTTCCAATAAAAATACCCAATTTAAGCTGAAAAATCAAATTGGGCCATTCATTGTGAATAACAGAGAAGCTGCCAATGAGATAAATGTAAAACTTAAAGAGTATAAGTTCCCATATAGTTTTACATGGAATTATGACCCACAAGGTATTTTGAGTGCAATAAGGTTAAAATGTAAGTTGTATGTTAACTTGCATGATACTAAGCCCCATATTTAAACAAATGTAAATAAAATTGAATGGGAGCCAAACACCCTTTCTGATGATGATTCACAGGCAGTACAGGTAATACGGGTAGACAGTGGCAAAGGCAAACAGATTGAACAGACACAGTTGGCTTCTACAAGCAAAGATACTAATAATGTACATAAAAGAGATAGAGAAGGAGATAGTTTCATAGCTGAAACTATTGAGGACATAAAATTCAGAACTCCTTATAGTAAAAGAAGAAAGTCAATAGAAGAAGAAAAGGATAAGGCTGTAAATATTGATATAGATGATGAAGCAACAATAATAGTCACTGAAACATTACAAGAGCTTCAAAATGTAAAAATTAGAACAAAACAAAAAGATACAGTCATGAAGGAAAACTAGGCTACTGTCGATTTGCCTCCTTCTTCTCATGAAACTAACAATACAAAGTCAGAGATTCAGATTAGATTTAGACAGATTAAAGAGAGGAATGAAGAGATCAAGAATCAAGCTTATTCTAGATTTCTTAAGGAAAAGCCTGGAAACAAAGACAGGCTTCTTTCAGCATTTGATTATTCATCCAATAAATTGGTAATGTCATTCTTGAAGCCTACAGTGGTTGGGCCAAAATCAGTGGCAGATTATTCCAAAATGGATTTTGAAGTGGATGTAGATGCCATTCATGAATTAGATCAAATTGAATTTCATAAGAGCAATACTGAAATGCTATATTCCAAAATTGTCAGTAAAACTATGAAATCAATTAGGCTTGAGAAAACAGTGCTCAACCTCGAAAATCAAATGAAGTTGGACAAAGCCTCACTGTATGCTAATAATTTAAGAATAAAAAGCACTAGAAGATATAGTGATTGAAGCAGGGGGTGACCCAGCCAACATTGAAGGGGAAAAAGTCTTAACTAAACAGAAAAATGAGGATATAGCTGCTCTTAGAAAACAGTTGAAGTTTCCTCAAAGTGAAAACTCTCAAGTAAAAGAAATTCTACTGCAAAAAATAGAGAATGATGAATTAAAGCAGCTTGTACATCAAATGACAGATCAGATAAAAACAATGGAAATTCAAATAGAAGCTCTAATGAAAGAGAATGAAGAACTAAGAAAATCACAACCAATGGACATTCCTACAGTGATCCCCATTGTAAACAGTACTATACCATCTACTTTGGCAGAACACTTGGCACCGAAAGGAGTACTAGCAACTCCAGTGCCAATTAATTCTCTAATCTCTACCTATTCTTCTTCATCCTCACAGAGGAGCACACTACAAGACCAAGATAAAGAGATTCTTAGTTTGAAATGCATTATTAAAAATTTAGAAAATTCCAAAAATGATGCCTTGATTACTTCTAAAGGACATGAGCAAAGGGCCGATCGACTACAAGAATAGGTAAAGATTCTGCAAGCACAAGTAAATCTTACAGATCAAGTGGCCTATATAAAAAATCATTTATGGACCAAAATTATTGAAGGCATTCATTCTCAATGGCCTTCAATTCAGATAATTTATGAACAGAGGGAGTTACTTCAAGTTGCTAGTGTAGAGATTGACAAGACTAAGAGGGAAATTGACAATAAACCAGCCCAAGCAATCCAACTCATAGCTTTTTCAAATAGTAAAACCATGGAAGAGTTGGAAGAATTGAAATTTGTTGATAGAACAAAAACCATTCTTCAAATCAAAAAGGCCCTTAACAAAAGAAACATAATGAGTAATATAGAGGACCGGTGTAAAGACATGAATGTATCCATCTAAAGATTTTTAGCCAAATACAAAACATTTTCAGAAGTAGGTTTGCCTAATATCCTTGCATTGAATGACAAGTTAATTCCTCAGAAAGATTATGATCTAAAAATCATAAATCATGCAAAATAGCAAGCCAGACAACCACTGCCTCAAGGATCACCAAGAGGCAAAATGCTTCTTCAGTATTTTGAAAATCTATTCTTTTTAGATAATGAGATCAAGCATATGTTCACTATCAAGCCTAACTTTTCCAAGTATACAGAGGCAGATGAAAGTTATAGAAAATTGAAGACTATGAAGATCCCCTCTGCAGAAAAGTGGCAAGAATTCACAGATCTGTTGTGAATTTAATGGATAAAAAATAGGAAATTCACTTGGAAATTCATTTTTTAGTGTTACCTCAAATGGTAAAAACATAGGGTTAAAGTGAAAAACAACAATCAGTTCAAATTAGAATAATCAGTTCTATTTTTGCTTGTAAAAAGGTACCAGCTTGCAAACTATTTTGCATTTTTCCCTCTTTTTAAGTTTTCTTTCCTATTTTTTATTAAAACATTATCTCAATTCCTGAGATATTTTGTAAACAGTTTTTTGTATAAATACTTCACAATTTGAAGTATTCAGTGTGAATGAAATTTCTCAAGACAACTATATTCTTATTTGCTAGTTATATTGAAGTTAGTGAGTCAATTAGTGAAAGCAGCAGACTGGAAAGAGATCAGAGACATCATAGCTAAGGACTCTCGTGGTGACAAGATAAGTCTCGTTTATTTCCTTATTTTCAGTGTATTTCTTTAAAGTTTACATTCACTCATATTATGTTCCTCTAGTCTATAATGATCAACTAAGGAAAAATTAAACAGGATTAGTGATAATAAGCTCCCGGTTTTGAAACTTGTTTCCGTTTTAATGTTTTCTACTTGATAACCGGACCATAGAATTATTAATTTCTCTAGGTCCCAATTAGATCCCCTTCTTCAGTCTTCTTATCTGTAGCTTAAGGATTCTTAAGTGCCCTTTTGCTCAGATTCCATCCACTCCATCAAATCAAGCCTATACATAGCCTTAGAAGGTCATATGTCTTTCCCTTAGCACATTTGCATCTCTAAGCCTTATTTCTTAGTTCTACTTGCCTAGAGAGTTGACTTCATTGCCCAATATTCTGGTAGATCCTTCTGGTTTACCTTGAAATCTCTTTATTCCCACCAATATTTTAAAATCAAACCCAAATACACAATCATATCTAGCCTAATATATGTTACTAAAAAAAAGCTAAATCATACGGAGAGATCCCTCTCTAGAGTTCAAGAAGGCTAGATCTTGAAATCCCAAAGCGGTTCTTGGCTACCCTTGGCGTTCTTAACTACAAAAATCCCCATCCCACAACGTGAGAATTACTAGGGTGATAACAGGCCTTGGGGGTATTATTATCCTTGGAGGAAACTCCCACAGCTAAAAGAGTTGACAGAGAAAATTGGATCGAGTACAAAGGTGTGGCAGGTGGGTTTTACCCTGCACCAATTTTTATGGTGCATATATGATGTGTATTACAGTTTATCTTATAATTTTGTTGAAGTAGCATACAAAAATTTACATAGTGATATGAGAACCACTCTCTAGAGTATACATCGATTTTGTACACATGGCTTTTCAGTTGCTTTTTAAGATATATCATTGGTGATGATCACATGATTATATAATGAACCATTAAGTTGAACTATGAAATTATTCCTCACAACACACACACACACATATTGATGAATTAATAATTTTTCTCATATAATTTTTTTAATCTATTTTGAATATATATATATATATATAAGAAGAACAAGAGAGAATTCCTTACCATATCTTCATAAAACATATAATATCAAGAAAATTAATCTATTGAAATTTCATTTCCAAACATATTCATGGAGTAAAATGAAGATTAAAAGGAGATATTCATGGATTTACCTATAACATCATCTCATAATTAAGAATGTAAATGTACAATATTGATGATACATAGGTTAGGAGAAAATTAATCTATTGAAATTTCATTTCCAAACATATTCATGGAGTAAAATGAGGATTAAAAAGAGATATTTATGAATTTACTTATAACATCACCTCATAAAAGTGTAAATGTACAATATTGATAAAATTTATTTACATATTATAAATAATAAACCTTTATCTCACATGTATCAAATAATCTTCTAAACAAACAATTGCACCGGGGGTGCAATCCTCAAAACTTTTAAACTGTCTAATGTATATGTTTTAAAATAACATAATACACCCTTTTTCCTTTTAGATTAGCCTTCGAGCTATTTTAAAACACATGCTATTACATATAATAACAAAAAAAAAAATTATTAAACCAAACCTATTTAAAGTATTCGGGGCCCACATTACAAATGCCCAAAGTGAAATATTTGTGCATATGTTATATAAAACTTATAACAAAATATTAATAAAACTATATCATACGTCTGGACTTCAAAAAAAATAAACTCGATTTCAATCACA
This sequence comes from Pinus albicaulis, assembly GCA_034641835.2. NCBI lineage: Eukaryota > Viridiplantae > Streptophyta > Pinopsida > Pinales > Pinaceae > Pinus > Pinus albicaulis. Next base: position 530,347,657 of record CM076584.1, read on the forward strand.
AATTCGCGTTCCAAAATATCCTGCTAATGTCACCCTAATTTGTGATGCGAAAACTTCATAGAATACGCCATATAAAAATTCAGGTCCATTTTTTGGCTTTGCGTACGGAGGAAAAATGTGACGCAAAAATCAAATTAATTTCGCCCTATAATGTTTCAGGTCCGGAATTCCACAATGTAGAAGGGCCAAAAAATAATGTGATCGAATCACTTTCTTCCACGTGGATGGCTGATTTGGTCTGTGGTCTATGGGACCACGTTCTTCTGAATTAAAATCTCCCACTTTTACTATTAAATTGCTCTGTTTCCAAAACAATACAACGCTCTATTTCTAAGTGTGTAGGGATTGTGATTTCAAAACCAAAATTGATTGTTCATCAGTTTTAGAAAGTGGCTGTTTGACAGAGCCATTCAAATAGATTTAGAAAGATACCAGAGGATAGGGTAGTTGAAATTAATATTTCAACATCCCTGATTCACTGAGAATACCCTCATTGGTGCCTTCTTCACTGGACTACGATGTGTTCATCAATAGTCGTGAACTTAATGTATGTTTCTTTGCCAGGCATCTTCACAACAGTCTTGTTTCCAGAGGATTGCGAGTCTTTCTCAACAGCATACAATTGCAGGCTGGACAATCCATACCTTCACAAATCAAAGACGTAATTGAAGGATCCTCTCTCATTATTACTACTTTCTCTCCAAATTATGCGCAATCAAAAAGGTGCCTCCATGAAGTACTCCTCGCATTGCTCTGTAAGCCGACCATTTTTGCAAAGTCATATAAGTGTCGTTTAATGCATGTAAGTGTCATTATACCGACGGCGGCCAAAGAATCACTATTGTGATGAAAACCTCCAAACGTCTCAATTGCGACACTTAGCCATTGTGTCCCAAACAAAGCGTCGCTATTGCGACGGATGCCTCCAAATGTCGCAATTGCAACACTTAGACATTGTGTTACAATTGCAACATTTGGAAGCAGTTGTCGCAATAGCGATGCTTTGGGACATAGTGTCGCAATTGCGACGTCTTCCTCCAAACGTCACAATTACCTCCAAACGTTGCAATTGTGACACTTAGACATTGTGTCGCAAAAAAAGTGTCGCTATTGCGATGGATGCCTCCAAACGTCGCAATTGCGACACTTAGACATTGTAAACTATTTGTTAGATCCACTCAAGGGACAACAGATATGGGGCTCTCTGATTGTGTGTGTGATTGGAGTCTTGTTTACTATTTATATATAAAAAAAAATTATTCTCTGGGGCATTTTCTTCGGCCACTTATTCTAGTGTTTCAAAGGAACAAATTGGAAAGCTTTTGGTGGTGCACTCTTGTGATCGACAAGACATGTCACTAGAGATCACATCTATGTGAGTGATTTAAGGAGGTCTTCTTTCAATGGAATAAAAGATAAGTGAGCTGGGATGGCAGGGGTCATTAAGGTACACCTAAAAGTGATTGATAGAGTCATTACTTCTAGTACCATGATCTAGGCAGATGAATACCATTTTGTTTCTTTAATCTTGTGAAATTTTTTTGCAGAGTCCACTACATGACGGTCTGTCTTTCCAAGGATATAATTTTATTACTATTAATGTGTAGTCAATACATATTTTTTAATGTGTGGTTACATGGGCTAGAGGGGATAAGTATAGTTTCTTGAGTAATCTTATTTTTCATCTAGTATAGGCCTTAGGGTGTTTTCCTATCGTAGTGGCATCTAGGTGTTTGGGTGCTCAAGTTATTGGGGATGGTGGAATTCAAGGTGGAGGAATTGTAGTGGATATTAGCACTCTTCCAAAGCCCTGATAGTGTAAATAAAAGGGTTTTGTATGTATTAGCATTCTCCCACTTGTGACCTTAGTTGGAACCTCTGGTGGTGGGGTTGGGCTCAAGGAACCAGGTGCAAAGGAACCTGTGAAATGCTCAGATGGACATTGATTGTAACTCTTTCCCTTCACACACTCATTCGATATCACCTTCATCCTCATGGTTAGATAAATATCTCAATAAAATTAAATCTAGAGGCATAATTCATACTCCCACATCTGGTGCTTCTATGGTTCACAATTAAGAAACGAATTTAAAGACATTTCAATCTAGTTTTTTTTTTGGGGCGCGGAGGGGGGGGGGGGGGGGGGGGGGTTGGTTGGTTACCTTAACCTCTACTATGATTCTGATCTTTGATTCCTTCCAAGCCTATGGGGTGGAAAATTGCTCTATGGGAACTTTTCCTTTCGATGGATAGTAATTGAAATAGTTCAAGGGCGGCCTATCGGTTATCTACAAACATGGCCTTGAATTGGATTGCAATATTATAATAGTAAACAAAATACAAAACTTTTTATCGAATGAAAAACTAACTGATCTATAGCATAACCCTTTTCCTTCAATGCAAACATAAATCAAATGAACCAAATTTAGTTCAAACATGGATTAGCCGAGGCCCTTATATGCATTTGAAGTAGGCTTAAATATGTAGCTCATGTTAGCTCCATACACTGTAATGCAATGTTCCTCACATACATATGTCAAAATTTTCCAAAGTTAGGTGCCTCAATGGCTAGGGTATTTGTCCCATATACCACTTTTAGACCTACAACAAAGGTGCTTTGAGCTGCCTCAGTTCATATTTTTCTTCCATACATCACTTACGTTAAAAGATGTTGGAGGAGACACTCAGACATAATGCTACCAACAATTATGTGCCATAATTTTTTGTTGCCAATAATTTTGTGCCATACTCTATTTTCTTGTCTTTCCTTCTTCACTTTTTCTCTGAATTCTTCTAATTGTCCTGTAAAATACCAATGCAATCATTCCAGAAAGTGTCGATGAAGAGGATTGTGGATAACTGTAGAAACCATTCACTAAACCTTCTAAATATCTCCTCAATGATGAATTATACATCCATAATTGGCCATTTAATGATATTAGTTATGTTGGCCATATGGGGAGAGGCATGGAAATCTCTTTGATTTCATGAAGAGATGTCCTTATTTGACTCCATGGGATCAGATTTTTTTTTTTTTGTAGGTCAAATATGGCACAAGCCAACCATTCACTTTTTCTTTTTCAACATAATAGAAGAGTGTGATCGGGTGACCCTCACTTAAGGTGGTCGAACTATCGGTTGCTGAGGACGATCCTTGGTATCCATTGGTTGCAAAGGTGTAGATTTATGTGGAGTTGAATTGGGTATATTGCAACCCTTATCCCCAGTCTGAGTTCCTATCGTGGCCAAAGTAGGCACATGTCCCTAGATTCATTGTTATACAATAGGCATTCCTTATACAGGTAAACTACTTTATGACAACATATGCAACAAAAGGTAACTCCCTCATAATCGAGGATTTGTAGCTTGGTGTGTCCCTTGTTTTGAAGATTCATGCTTTCAACAAGCCTATCCCAGGTATCTTGATGAATGAATATACGAGAAATAGCCATATTTTCTAACACTGTATATGATCTTTCATGATCAAGATATATTCCAAAGTCATCGCCAATGGTGCGGAATACATCCTCAGACTGGAAATGAAGTGGAAATCTTGATATTCTTACCCAAATAGGGTCGGAAGCTAAATTTTCTTTGTCAAGGTAAAAAAGAGGTGCCCATCACTTCAGGAGAACAGGGGCCATTTTTCTATGCCAAAACTTGTACATTACCCAGGTAACCTGGTCTAGATGTGAGAATATTAGGGAAAACCAACCACGGGTCATTGTGATGACCAAGGGAATTTTTTCAAGGGTGTTACCCCAAATATCCATAACTCATCATCGAAGCCTTGTCGATGAGTAGTTATGACCCCTAACTCAGCCCACCAACACTAGCTTTGCAGTGTTTGCAACCTGACCCATAGAATTTACTTCTCAAAATCCTAGAAGCCGACCACACTCCCTGACCTTCGTGCACTTAGAATTTTTCCTTGGTTTCTTGAGTATAAAATCCATTGATTTCGCTACCTCAGAGGATTGGGCATCTTCTAAATCCAAAGCCCTAGTCTCTTCCTGGGAGAGGGAGATGTGTGGGATGCCTTCAAAATAGCCTGAAGATCTCCTAGGTGGAGGGTTTTTTCGTTACCAATCTGGTGGGTTCGAAATCCCTATGTTCCTAGTCGCTAAGGGATTATATTCACGAGTACCTCCTATTGATCTAACGTCCTATTCAAAGAATACTACCTCTACACCCGAACCTGAAACCAAATTTTGTTCTAGCACCCATGTTTGTATTTTAGATGGGGACATGATGGATAATGTGGGGTGTGATGAGTATTCAAGCAAGAAATGGTCATTGAAAGAGGTCTAATCAAACAAATATTGAGTTAATAACCCTAGCCCAGTAAAAATAACCTTCCCTTCTTCCATAGTGATAGGTTGTGTGCCTACCTATATCTTCGATGGAGTGGTGGCATCCAGAGAAAGCGAAACATGGTGTTGAGGTGGATCCATGAGCCAAATAGACCTGGGGTCAAGGGTGTCAATTGAATACTCTACCAGCTCTTCCTCCATCACGGGTGATAAAGCAGGGTTAACTTTGATGTGATGATTATCGGTGTCGGAATAACATACTCCGTTGTCATGGGTATAATATGTTGCAGATCATTGAGTCCAATATTCACCGCCATTTGTATAATGGCTACCAAAACATGACCTTCGCTATCCAAAGCCTAATCTATCAAAAAATTCGCTCATAGCTACAATGATTCATAGCCATTTTCCCGACCAACTCCATATCTACATTCTTATCTTTAATGTGGGTGCTTATATTTTATTCACATTAGAGTTATTTCTATTTTTTAGATAAGTAGATATTCCCAACTATATAAAATAACATGGACATTAAATATATCGATTAATTCATAGAATTAGTTCTTGAAGGAAAAAAATGAGATGCCTAATGACAAGATAATACTGAATTTGACATCCTAGACCACTAGTAAGATTTAAAATGCTTAGTGATAGGGAAGATTCCAAAAGGTGAATTTATACACCTAAAAACTATAGAAAGTATCAAAAAATGTAAGACCAAAAAAGTATTTAAAGTATTTATTCTTGAAGAAAATAATTATGAAAACAAATTATTAAATTTGCCCCCAAAAATTTCAAAGTCCGCTTAGGCCAATGGCACCAATGAGTTGTGACCATCAACTATAAATAGGCCACCCAGTATTTACTCTCTGATGAATGGCACAGGGTCTCCACTCAGGTTTTGGTGCACTTCTCTTATCCTCTCTTGGTACCTATAGTCGCAACCTCTATCTACAAGGCTCTCTCTCTGCATGATTTTTCTCTAAATCTCGCTTAAAGAATGGTGGATATCCCTTAAGATTTCACACATATGCAATCATAAGCATTCTTAGCATCTTTGACTAAATATTGTTTGTTGCTGATCTCATTGTTCAGAATTAAATATTTTATGACTATATATGGCATCATACAATTTCATTTGATGAGATCTCACTACATGACTATGATTTTTTCATTCGACCCACAAGTAAGCGTTACTCCAACAATGATAGCAATGTAGTAATTTCAAAAATATAGTGCTAATGAAAAATAAATAAATTCTAAATTGTCTTTTCAATATATTGACATAGAATCTAGGGTGTCTGTTTCATGAGTATGAGTAATCATAAACGAAATTATGAATCCTCAATATTACAATAAAAAAATACTTAGCTTAACACATGCGAGTATCAGATGGCGTAGTTTCAATGGATGGGGCCATGCCGGTTTCCTGAGATATTTTCATTAAATTTCATGCTTAGCGAGCGTGAAAACCAACGAAGCATATTTATTTCCCATTGATGCTTTCGCAAGGGTCATTCTGAGCTCCGTTTGGACTTTGTTTGCTTAGAGATTGAGTTCCAGGAATCCTTTGGATCGATGCAGGCTAGGGATTGAAAAAAAATTTGCTGTATTATTCTATGGCCTTGCATTTTGTGGATGGCTTGGCTCATCTAGGCTCGGGTTTCATCAGGGTAAGTCTTCTTTATTGGATTAAAACAATTTTGGGATTAAATTTATTTTTCTCTTTGCGGTCGATGGAGACATTTCTGCATTTGATCTCAGGTGTATTTTATTTGGTGCAACCTTTAGTCCCATATTAGCATTGAGCTATGCAATAAGAGATGCGGAGTTAAGATCTTATGAAGCGCACAAGCATACAGTTATTTATCGTGACAAGCAGCATAATTTGCATTTTATGGTAATTGTTAATAATCGATTATAATAAAAATCTAAAAGCCGCTTTATTTACTTGGTTTTGATCAATACCCTTGTTTCTTTAATTTATCATTTTTGGTTCAGAAACTTTGTTTCATCCCTTTTCTTATAGTCCGTTCTTCTGCCCATTTTGATTATAGACCTTTCTTTTGCCCATTTTTGGGAGGTTGTTTTTTGATATTTATGGAAAACTGTTTTTTATTATCATCTCGATAGTCATTTTTTAGCCATTTCATCAAAACCGTTTATGTAGTTATGAATGCTAGGATTCAAAGGTTGAACAAGTACTCGATCATAGGAATACTGTAGCAAACTAAAGAATCGGTTCCGAATAATGGTTGTAATGGTAAAGATATCTTGGACCGTGTGGTGTTAGTTGTTTTTCGTTTGAAATTTGCATTTACTATTATATCCAAAAGCTTATTTCAATAGAACTGTCTCATATGGTAGCTGTAGCCAATGAACTTGGCCAGAATTGATTTTTTTTTTTTTTTCATAGAGAAATAATGCGCAAGGCATATTCTTGGCATCTCTGGGTTTATCAGGAATCGATCTCGCCACATCATTGTCATACTCCCGAAGTGACAAATAACTAAAAATCCAACATGGTTTGCACAGTACCAGTTGCGAACCCAAGCATGAAGGCTAACCCAAGGCTCTGGCAAGGGATGGGGTCGAGCATTTCCCTCAGGAATTTTATCCAGTTGAGATATGTGCTCCCTTGGCTAGGACCGATGCGGACAAAAATGTTGATGTTAGTAGCCATTCTGGTAATGGCCAAGGTTTTGGAAATGGAAAAAAGAAATAAATTATGCTGGGCAGGAAAATTCATACGAGTTCCATTGGGATCACTGAGTCGGAATTCAACGATGAGATTACAGGTGAAAGAGAGGGATACATGGCCAGTGTTCTGGCCAAGTACTGGTAGAGTCTCGTGGAAAGAACGAAGCATCATCTGCATTATCTTTACAATCTGGATTTTGATTATGGTGCACTGGCACAGCTGCAACATTTTTCCATTACTAATCTTGGTGACCCTCTTATTTAGAGCAACTATAGAGTACACTCGAGGCAGTTTGAGGTTGGAGTCTTGGACTAGTTTTCCTGCCTTTGGGAACTGGAGAAACATGAGTATTGTGGTTACATTACAAATTTTGGTGCAGAATTTCTGGTGATATTTATTGTGCGGATTTCAGATAGAGGCTACTTAAAAACAAGGATCGAGCACATAAATTCCCTTTCAAGGATCAAGCACTTAGATGGTTTGGATATGGTGGTTTAGACGCTCAAAGAAAAAAGATTTATGAAAGACCAATTTTATATCATTGTGACGGGGATTTATTTGGCTTAATGATGCCCTTTGTGAAGTGAGTACCAAAGGTGAGTTTTAAGAAGCCAATAGGAAGTGTGAGTGGGTCTGGGCATAATTTTTCTGGATGTCCCATGCCATGCAGTGTGCAAATAAGAAATATCGAGCACATAATTGACCTTTCAAGGGATGTGGAGGATTTAGCTTCTAGGGATGCCACAACAGTGGGAAGTCACAATGGGCATGCTCCCATAATTCTTTGGTACACCTTGATTTCGGTCTACTAGAATTAGCGCAATGTTAAATGAACTGAGCAGCACTGTAGTATTTGTGAAACCAGAGGATGAAACTTTTGTCCGTAGGTGGCATCTTGCCTGCCACGGAAACATTTCCCATGTTGTTTTGATGCCAAAGGTTATCGTGCAGTGCACTGTACTCGATTCAAAAATATTGAATGCAATCTTATTGGCAATTATTCGACTCATTTAATATATTATAGAACCTTCAATATGATTTCTCCATCCTTGACGCAGTAAAACACTTATTTGCAACACATCCATGCCATGGATACCTCTGCTCTAGCATACATTATACTTGTACAGACTATGTAAAAGTGCTATGGGAAATAACAAATTTAATAATTTTGGAATACATAATGGTCTAGAACATTCATTGTAACGTTAATCTTATATGTAACACATATTTTTTTGTTGTCGACATTGGTTCCAGGCTTAGGTGTAATGCATTTTGTTTTGTTGTGGGGATTGTAACATTACCATTATATAAGACTTATGTTAATGCTACCAGAAGATAGCAAAGCTAATATTATTTTTGGAGTAAACAGTCAAGACACTCAATGGTCGATACACTCAATGGTACACATCTGGCACAAGAAGGTTGAAGAACATTCCATTATGAATTGTAACACATTCATCTATTGCTTTGTCCGAGCATAACATATCCATAGAATATTCAACTTCTAGTTATGTTTCATCTTTTTTCTACTGCGATTGAAATTGTTTGAGTAGGTATACATGTAATGCATCACCATCATCTACATTGTTGGAAATATCAATTAAGAACTGAAGTTGGTAAATGCATGTGCTTTTTAACTCCTCCAATATTGTCGAATTATAAGGTAACCACTATTGCACCTTCGCTGCTTTGTTGAGTGAACCAGGGCCTAAAAAATGTTCCAGAAACTGCTCATCATGTTGTGCCACAACATTTAAATAACATTTTCACTTGTTGCATTGTGATCTGAATGTTTTCAATGAACTACGAGATCAACTTTTCTTGGTTTTCTTAATGTATCTAACATGGCTAACACAAGTCATATCATTTTGTGTTTTCTTGAGATCTCTCACCAGTATAACGTAGAGAACCCTAGTGTTTTCTTATAAATCGTAGCTATTTTACACGATATTGTTGTTGAATAATTGATATTGTTGCTAGTTCTCTCAGAACACCACCATCCTGAGCTTGAGCTTTGTAGTGAAACTTGTTTCTAGGTTGAAGAATTGTTATATATTATCCTAATTTTAGTACTAATGCACCCACTTGAATGAATTGAAACTACTATGAGCCTCTGAGAAAGTGATAGTTGATTTAAAAGCAATGATTGTTGGCATTCAATTCATTCTCACATTATTTTACTCAAATTTAATAAGTTTTGACATGGCATGGGAATGCAGGGATATATGCCAGGCTTTTTTCCTCCTGTTCAATGTTAGAATTTCTGGAGAATTCCTTAACATGCAGAGAGGAAAATATAATTCCTCTTCTACAACACAGAGCTTAAAAAAAATTCATACACAAAGAGGTGAATGGAGTAAAAACTTTGTTTCTATTAGACTTTAAAAACTATTACAAAATGACTGTCTTCAGAACTTTTTTTGTTCTGGATTACAAAAAAAAAACTTCTGGTGACTGTTACACACGTAGTGCTTCTCCAGAAACTCATTTAACTACCCTCTCTATCTTTTTCTATTTTCTGCTACTCACACAATGCTCTCTGGTTTTGTTTTTTTCCTTCGGGGCTTTTTCACACAATATATAGTCTACTCTGTTCTCATGGCACATTACAATACTTATATATATTGCAAATATAATATATTTACAATATATATATATATATATATATATATATATATATTACATAAATTTTAAAACCAAAGTTTAAAACATATTTAAAATATTCCGCGGTAAAAATAATTTAACCAAGGTAAAACCTTCAATACATACATTTCCGTAAAATAAAAACATTAAAACAAATGTTCGTTCCATTATGCTTTCCGTGGGGTGCTTGGAGAACATTTACCAAGCTCTTTTACTCACCCACAATGGCTTTAGTTTGTAAAGTGGTGGGTCCAGAGGTGAGTGATGTCATTCATTCCAGTGGGTGCCTTTCCCTTTGCTGCTCATGGTTTGTTGCTCCCCCGGAACATTGTTGGCGATAAAATCAAAAACATATGTGGTTGCTAGAGAATTTAATGAGGTGGGTGAATGGTTAAGGCGGGAGGTGACTGGTTTCATGAAGTTATGAACTGGGGATTGTTGCCCCTACTACTTTCCATTATCTCTCCCATCTACATTTATGTTTGCTATCCTGCTGCTGCGTGCAATAGTTGGAATTAAATTCCAACACTCCTCCTTAATTTCAACTGCTGTATTTTCTTCCATAACCAAACAATTTCTCAAATAATTAAAGATTCTTTGCCCCAATGGTTTCATAAATATATCATCAAACTTCTCCTCTGTTCTACAATCTTGTAAAACAATTTCTCCATTGTTCACTAATTCTCTGATGTAGTGATACTTGGCATCAATGTGTTTCGTTTTTTTATGAAACACTAAATTCTTTGACAATGCTATTGCTGAGCTATTATCACAATAAATTGTTGTTCCTTTTACCTGTTCATGACACAAACTCCTCAACATTCTTCTCATCCAAACTGCTTGACATGTTGCTGCTATAGCTACCACATACTCTGCCTCTATTGCAGATAAAGCCACAATTGGCTATTTCTTGGAAGTCCATGAAAAGGCTCATGAACCCATATGAAAAACATAACCATAGGTTCTTTTTTGGTCATCTATACTTCCAGCCCAATCACTGTCAGTATATCCAATCAATTCAGAATTTTCTGAAGTAGTGTATTCAATTCCATACCTCTTTCTTCCATTCACATACCTGAGAATTCTTTTTACTACTTGCCAATGTGCCTCCTTTGTCCTTTCCATAAATATGGAAATAAACTCACAACATGCATAATATCCAGCCTAGTTGTAGTCAAATACATGAGGCTTCCAACTATGCTCTTATACAAACTAGGATCAAAATCCTTGCTGTTGTCTTCTTTGTTGAGTTTCAATCCCATTACCGCAGGAGTAATTGCTGCCTTTCAATCCTGCATATTAAATCTTTCCAAAACTTCACTCACATACTTGGCTTGAGAAATAAAAATTTTATTTTCGTTTTTCTCTACTTCTATTCCTAATAAGTATCTCAGCAATCCCATATCATTCATTTCAAATTCATCCTTCATGACTGAATTAAAATTCTAAAAGAGGTAAGCATCATTACCTGTAAATATCACATCATAAACATATAAAACAACAATCAAAATCTTACCATCTTTCTCCTTCATGTATAATGTGGGTTCTCCTTCACATTTCTCAAACCCATTTTCCAGTAGATAGGCATCTATCCTACTGTACCATGCTCTTGGTGCTTGTTTCAGCCCATAAGGAGCTTTCTTCAATCTACAAACTTTATGCTTTTAGCCCTTTTTCTCATAGCCCGGAGGTTGTTCAACATAAACCTCTTCCATCAATACTCCATTTAGGAATGCTGATTTTGCATCCATTTGGTAAACTTTCCACTTTTGTTGTGCTGCTATGGAAAACACTGCTCTTACGGTTTCCATTCTTGTAACTGGTGTGAAATTTTCCTCATAATATCTTCCTTGTTGTTGATTGTAGCCTTTGACAACAAGTCTGGCCTTGTGCCTTTCAATCTTACCTTCAAAATTTCTCTTGGTCTTATAGACCCATTTCAATCCAATTACTTCCTTACCTTTTGGGAGATCAACCAATTCACATGTTTTATTTTTCTCTATGGCATTCATTTCTTCATCCACAGAATCTATAAATTTCTTATCTTTCACGTATTCTTCAAAATGAATAGGATCCTCTACATGACAATAAAATGCAAATAAATAGTTCATACCTTCATTTTTTGCCTCTTGCTCATAAATATCATTCAAATTTATGAATCTTTTTCCTCTTTCACTTGGTGAACTTGTGCTTGTAGAATCACTGTTATCACTTCTCAAGGGTGTTCTCATACCTGCTTGTGGTGTCCCTTGTTGTCCTTGTGTTGGTGGAGGTGGTGCTACTAATAAGGTGTTCCTTTCAGTTATTTCTTCCCCATCATCATCATGAGACAAACATCTCTTCACATTCACTGTTTTCTCAATTCTTCCATCCCAAGCTTCTTCCTCAATGAAATGAACATCTATGCTTATAATAAACTTCTTAGTGGATGGGTTATACAACCTGTAAGTCTCAGATTCTTCACTTTATCCAATAAAAAGACACTTCTCCCCCTTACTATCCAACTTCTTCCTTAGCTGACCCAGAATGTGTGCATAAGCCACACAACCAAAAACTCTCATGTGGGTGACATGTTGCTTTATGCTACTCCACGCTTCTTTCGGAACTCTGTTCATGACAGATTTGGTTGGGAATATATTTAAAATATATGTTGCACAATGTAAAACTTCAGCCCAATATTCATTTGGTAAATGTTTTTCCTTCAACATACTTCTTACCATATCCATGATGGTTGAGTTTTTCCTTTCTGCAACACTATTTTAATGTGGTGTATACCTTTCTGTAAATTGCTTATTTATCGCATTTTCCCTAAAAAATCACAGGAAACCTTTTGAGATATATTCTCCTCCTCTGTCTATCCTAAGGGCTTTAATACGTGGCCCACTTTTATTCTCTACAAGTGATTTAAAGTGGCAGAACTTCTCAAACACTTCACCTTGATATTTCAAGAAATAAACCCATGTTTCTCTTGTAAAATCATCAATAAAATTCATCATATAATGGCTGCTTGCTAGTTATGGTGTTTTCATTGGTCCACATAAATCTGAATGGAAAATTTCTAAGGGTGTCGTTGCACTTATGCTCTTTCCTGATGGAAAGCTTTCTCTGTGTTGTTTTCCCAAGATGCAACCTTCACATAGGCTATCCGGTTTCTCAATCAATGGTAATCCCTTTAACATTCCTTTCCTATGTAACAAGTTCAGACCTCCAAAGTTGAGATGTCCAAATCTCAAGTGCCATAACCAATTTTCATCCTTGGTTTCTCTTTGGAATGTCTCTTGTGTCACTGCTACCATTTCAGTTCCCTTCTTCAAATCTTCTCTCATCTTGAGAGGGAATATTTTGTTCCTTGTCATCTTCACTTGTGCAATGCATTTCTTTCTTGGTAGTTTATCCATGATGGTGCATACATCATCTTCAAAGAAAACATTGTACCCATTTTAAATGAGTTGTCCAATGCTCAAGGGGTTGCACTTCATACCAGACACATAGTATACATCTGATATGGATCTCCCTTATCCTTTCTTTGTCAATACACTTACTCTACCTTTTCCCATGACAGAGACCTTACTGTCTGTCCCCAATGTTACTTGAGACTTTATATTTTCATCCAACATGGAAAACAAAGAGATTTTTCCAATCATATGGTTGCTACATCCCGAATCTAGAAACCATATATCTTCATTCTTTTCCTCAGGAAAATTACATGCTAAAAATAATTTTTCTTGACTGATATTTTCCTTAGTAAAATTAGCACTGGGTCTATTACCCATGTCACTTTGTTTCTTCCTACATTCATTGGCATAATGGCCATATTTTTTATAGTAATAACATTGGACTTAGGATTTATCATACCTTTGTCCATGTGCTTTATTTTTTCCACCTTGTTGGCTACTGCCTTGGCCTTGGTTCTAATTTTGATCGCTACCCCTTCCACTTGCAGGGTTGTTTCTTCCTCCTCTGTTTTGGCTTCTGCCTCATCCTTTTCCTCTGCAGCTTCCTCTACCTTAACCTCTTCCTCTTCCAAAGGAAATTTTGGTCTTGAAGGCATGCTCCAAAGATGAGTCTGTTGTTCTAATCAATATTTGTTCATGTGTTATCAGTGATGCATGAAGCTCATCTACTGAAAACTTTGAGTGATCCTTGGACTCTTCCATTGCCACTACTATGACATCAAATCTTGAGGGTAAAATTCTCAAGACTTTCTACACTATCCTTCTTTCTTCAAGTGTCTCTCCATGAGACCTTATCTGGGTAACCAACCCAATCACATGTGTGAAGAATGAGTCTATGTTATCAGACTCTTTCATACAGAGAGTTTCAAAGTCTCTCCTCAGCAATTGTAGCTTTGTTGTCTTCACCTTCTCCGTACTTTGATAGGCTTTCTGGAGGGTATCCCATGCATCCTTGGACCTCTTAGCTACTGCTATCCTTGGGAATACACTTTCATGCACTACTTTATAGAGATAAAAGAGGGCTTTTGAGTCCTTCTTCCTATTGCTCTCCAGAAAATCCTTCTCTACCTGTGTTAAGGCATTAAAGGCTTGTTCATCTGCTGGTTCTTCAAAAACATATTCAACAAGCTCTGATAAATATTGAGAAGCAAACAAGGCTCTCATGGTGATTTCCCAATGGTCATAGTTCTTCCCATTAAACTGTGGGAGTTGGTTATTTTCAATACTCATGCTTGTGCTAGCTCATGCCATACCTAGCTTACTGAACTATGCTAAAAACTTGACTCTGTTTTTTTTAATAAACTCTCTCTACTAAGAAATAATACTCTGTCTTCAATAGAATCTGTCTCTAACAGACTTCCTTCTATATTTATATGGACTGTATTCTAATGCAAACAAAAAACACACTCAGTTTTGAGAAATACATTGGAATTGTGTTGAGCCTTCACTCTGCTAGAGAACCGCTGCAAAAAATCTTTCCTTCAGCTTCTTTGACACATTCAAAGATCTTGGACTAACTTTGATACCATGTTGGAATTTCTAGATAATTCCTTAACATACAGAGAGGAAAATATAATTCCTCTTCTACAACACAGAGATTAAAAAAAAATCATACATAGAGAGGTGAATGGAGTAAAAACTCCATTTCTATTAGACTTTAAAAATTATTACAAAATGACTGTCTTCAGAACTTCTGTTGTTCTTGATTACAAAAAAAAAACTCTTGGTGACTGCTATACATGCAGTGCTTCTCTTGAAACTCATTTAGCTGCCCTCTCTGTCTTTTTCTATTTTCTGCTACTCACACAGTGCTCTTTGGTTTTGTTTTCTACCTTCGGGATTTTTCACACAATACGCAGTCTACTCTGTTCTCATGGCACATTATAATACTTATATATATTGTAAATATAATATATTTACAATATATATATTACATAAAGTTTAAAACCAAAGTTTAAAACATATTTAAAATATTCCACGGTAAAAAGAATTTAACCAAGGTTAAAACCTTCAATACATACATTGCCGTAAAATAAAATAAAATAAAAACATTAAAGAAAATGTTCGTTCTATTATTCCTTCCGTGGGATGCTTGGAGAGCATTCACCCCAGCTCTTTTACTCCCCCAGAATGGCTTTAGTTTGTAAAGTGGTGTGTCTAGAGGTGAGTGTTGTCATTCATTCTGGTAGGTTCCTTTCCCTTTGCTGCTCGTGGTTTGCTGCTCCCCCAAAACATTGCAGGCGATCAAATAAAAAAAAATGTGGTTGCTAGAGAATTTAATGAGGTGGGTGGATGGTTAAGGCAAGAGGTGACTGGTTGCGTGAAGTTCTAAACTGGGGATTGCTACCCTTTCTGTTGTCCATTATCTTTCACATCTATGTTTATGTTTGTTGTCCTGCTGCTGCATGCAATAGTTGGAATTAAATTCCAACATTCAAATGTAAGGCGTTTTTTTAATTGATATATGTAACATGTTGGGTGTTCGAATTTTGTTTTGCAGCTTGAGAAGAGCATTCGGCTCATTGCACTAGAAACAAATTGGGATAAACATGCAGATGATTGGTTCCCTCAAGTTTCAATACTTACACTTCAGGTTTGTTTGTATTTATTTCTTTTGTATTTAGTTGCTTTAAATAATTTGACATATACATTCAAAGGCCTAAAGAATTTAAGATTTGAAATGATTTCATTTATAACAGTTTTGTTTGTATTTATTTATTTTGTATTTAGTTGCTTTAAATAATTTGACATATACATGCAGAGGCTAAAGTAATTTAAGATTTGAAATGATTTCATTTATAACATGTTGAACACATTCATAGGTTATATCAAATGGAAGATATTGTATACCCATAATATCATTGTCCCGATTGTAAGGATGTGTACAAGGAGGGTGTTTCTTTTAGGAATGCTACCTTTTGCAGGAAAATATATGTAGGTGGTGAGGCTAAGCATTTATTGGATATTGGAAACTTGTAAGACATTCTTATCTTTGATGTCAAACATGGCAGAAATATTGAAGAGACTGAAGGTATTATTTTCCATGTTTCCTTGGATTTGTTCAAATATCTTTGTTCTCTTTCATTATAATGTGGTGGATGTGTGATGTGCTGAAGATTTATGTTATTTTTTTTATTAATAAATAACATTTGGCTTGAAGCATATTGGTGTTAGAAATGATTCTAGTTTGGAGCAAGTTTCTGTTAGCAATGGGAATGTGAAGAAGGAAGTGAGCTGGTGCAATCTTGTGTTATTGAATACAACAGTAGTATGTCCTAAAAAGAGTCTGATTAGGGGAATTTAAACTCACTGGTATTATCACATGTTTAGGGGAATTTCAACCTTGGTTTGGGAATAAAAACACCCTTTTTTTACCAACCAACCAAACCCCATTCAACTTGTCCTTGGCTCTATGTGTGTATGTCTTTTTCTTTTCAACCCTTTTCTCTCTTTTTTCTTCTTGTGTGTGCTCTTGGAAATTTTGACACAAGCTCAAACCCAGTGGAACCATCCATGCAAATTTTTTTCAATCCCCATAACTAAGAAAAATTGTACTAGATTCATAGAACTAGGAGATATATATTCTACTTGTGTATATTTTACCTACACATATGGTCATCCATTCAATTTTTTGTTGGTTATCGCATTCACTAGTACTATAAAAATTCAAATGCTTAAAGAGTCTTTCTATGGAAACTAGATCATTTATGATGTAAGAAGCTCAACTTATTTTTTTTGGTTTCCTAGACTATTTGCAGTGCCTATAAGGATCAAGAAAACAATGAGTAGTATCATTGCATTTCAAGGCTATACAAAACTCCCTGAAGATAGAGATTGAGTATGGGAATAAAATAGTTAATCGCCTATACAACTTAATTCACTAAGATGCTAATATTTTTTTAATATCCTACAAAATGCATGATGGTTTTTTGCATTAGGGAAATAGTATGCTGTCGTTTTTTGTTTTAAATCACCATGAAAATTGTCATTAAATTTATGAAAGGTTTGAAAGTTGTGCCACTTTGTAATATCAGGTTCATAAATGAAAGCCATATTCTTGCAGAATACATTCCCAAACGTTTTTTCTAAACTACTGAAAAATAGAGGCAGTATTATCAATGGGAAATAAATAATCATTTTGCAAGCCCCTAAAAGTTTTTTTAAGGTCTTATCCCATTTTCCCTCTCCAGTCACTATTTTATTCAAGGCTAAACATCTTCATAAAATTATAAATTGTCTCAAGATAAAAGGGTTCTTTTAGTGTGGTCATCATAACTATAAATTGCAGATTTATCACTCAAAATATTTACAAATGATAGGCCGTCTTCTCTACCTAAGGAAGAGAAGCTCTACATTAAAGAGAGAAGTATTCTTTAGGTCTTATAATATGCTAGAGCTTTAAATATAGTAATATATTTACACAAGGGAAATTCAAGGATAGGTAGTGTATCAAGTGTGCCCCAAAAGTCATAGAAATAACTTTCTCTTGTTGATTTTTTCTTTGACATGCATATTACTTTGCAGTTCGCTAACACCACCTATTCCATATTGGTGTAGGATACAAATATTCATAGCACAAATATACATTTAGAAGTATTGATTTATTCATTAGAGAATACACATATTTTACACATAATAG
This sequence comes from Pinus albicaulis, assembly GCA_034641835.2. Classification (NCBI taxonomy): domain Eukaryota; kingdom Viridiplantae; phylum Streptophyta; class Pinopsida; order Pinales; family Pinaceae; genus Pinus; species Pinus albicaulis. The sequence continues at coordinate 530,365,408 of CM076584.1, forward strand.
TTAACTTACTTCATATAGATTACAATCTCAAGCTAGTTCTAATACTTATTATAGGATGGAATAAATGTATTATTGTATGTTTAGTTCTTCCCAACACTTCATTTATACCTCCAACCAATTTTCATAATTTCCAAAATTGTTAAGTAGGGACTTGCAAATTCGATGTTATTTTTCTTAGTCAGTAAAATATTTTTGAAGAATTTAAAATTTATAAAGTTTCAAGGTTTAATTTTTTTAAATTCTAATTCTTTAAAGGGTGCTAGCTCAATGGAAGAGCACCTACTTTACAAGCAGGAGGTTGGTGTTCCAATTCCATCGTGCCCTAATATTCATATGGAATGGTGAAAAATGCTCTTTTTACCATCACCAATGAGCTTATGGTGACATTTTTTGACCCTCGCCAATGAGCTTATAGTGACATTTTTTGACGCTCGCCAAATATGAAATGGTGATGGTCAACGAATGTCACCATATATATATATATATATATATATATATATATATATATATATATATGCACCAATAGTGATGGTCATGAAAGGTCCATCACAAAAATCATTGTTGTTCATATGAAATGGTGATGGTCACTATCCGTCATTATAATCAATATTTGTGACGGACCCTGAATGTCACCACAAAACATACTTTCGGTGACTCCACCTTTGGTGAAATTCAGTTTTTTGGTGACGAAGACTATTGTTTGTCACCATTGCTCATATGAAATGGTGATAGTCACTATCCGTCATTATAAATCATTATTGGTGACAGACCTTGAATTTCACCACAACACCTATACTTTTGGCGATGCCACCTTTGGTGATGTTCAGTTTTTGGTGACAGAGGCTCTTTTGACCGTCACCAATGAGCTTATGGTGACATTTTTCACCCCTTATCAATGTCCTTTTTTCTTGTAGTGTATGAAAAGTGTTTAAATTTCCTTGACTAGTTGAATAACTGTAGATGGATGGATATTCTTGTATGTTGTCATCATTTTCTTGATCTTTGTGTCAGTGCATGGACATCATCACTAAAAAAGCACCAAATGTGAAGACGGATATCGAAGGATCATTGTTGTGTGCCATGACAAAAGCATTGGACCAAGGTAGGACATCTATCCCAATCCATCTTTCATTTACAAACTAGGAATTCGGGAATACAACATGTTCCCTTGTTGCTAGACCCACCCTAGGGCTAGAGGGATCGCCTCTGTCTGCAAAAGGGATTTCCTACTCAACAATGTGGCTTTTCCATATTCTGATTCTGATATGAATAACTTATGTGTCATCATTCTGGCATTATTTTCCATGATTGTGCCACCTGTGAGCTTATCCAGAACAAAAATATTTGGTCTTTTATAAGATATTTTCCATCAAGGACAACACATTAAATTATAATTCCAACAAGATATGAATGGTGGCATAGGTCATATCCATTTCAAAAGTACCTTGTAAATTTTCACCCCATAATCTTGACAGTAGCATCCCATACTTGGGTGGTATGTCTGCTGCTAAAATTTCCATGACTAGACTCTTGGCTGGTATTTGAACTAAACTGACACATATATTTAATCATGCCTAGACATCTCACTTTTCTAGAATCAAAAGAATAAAAATATTTATAAGGTCTTGTGATGTGTAGTCCTATTTTTTCCATGATAGCTATGGGAATCAAGTTATGGGAAGCACCAAAAAAAAGCATTGAGTTGCGTAAGATTTTTTCATGAATATTCAAGCTAATTTAAAAATGTGGAACACTTCTATCCTGGCATTTTCCTTCGACCTTAGGTCTAAAAAATAATATAGGTGAATCATCATTTAAATTAATCGCGTATCTCCCTTCTACTATATTCAAAGCTTTCATGACTTTGGTGTTCTATACCTCTTTAGTTACCAATTCGGTCAAAGGAATGGGAATTTTCACTTTGTCCAATTCAGTTTCAATGCTAAAATATGTTTGTGATTTGTCAACTTCTTTGAAAATTGTATCTGTTTCTTTAGGCATTTCCTTTTGAGGTCAATTTTAGCTCGACTAGTTGAAGGAGCATCTAGTTTTTTAGAGATTTCTTTTTTATGATCTGCTTTTGTTTGAATGTTTGATGGAGTATATTTTTTAGTTTTGTTAGGAAGATTTTCAACACCTTTCTTTCTCCTCAGGTTATATTGCTTATGTAACTACATCATGCCATTTTGATATCCTTGTTTGTATTCCTTAGACTCTAAAGGGGTCTTTCTCTAGTTGTGATAAAGAAAACCGATCTTCTTCTTATTTTCTCAAGAATATTTGATCTATCTCATTTATTACAAATAGGTTTAAATGATTTCTTTAGGTTCCTCTATTAATAAATTTCTTCATTAGAATATTTTTATTTAAATGGAGGCATAATTTGTTGTCAATCAGCAGGGCCTATCTATTCTCTTTTTTTTAATTTTTGGGGGATTTATTCTGAAATTAGGATTTTTAATAGGAGGAGCTCCTTGATTTTCTCTTGGAGGGGTCTTATCAGTTAAGCTTATTCTATCCATCATTCTGTCTATATTTTTCACTAATGTATCCAACTTAGCATCAGAAGAAGAAGTTGGTTCTTCTTTGATTTGGACTTTTATTTTATTTTTCAACCTAGCTCTCTTTTCTAACACGTTTTCTTCTACACTAATTTCATTCCTATGCATTTATTTTAAGGTGGCAGGGCTTCTTTCCCTAAGTTGGTAGGCCATATGAGGGTCCAAACCATCTAGAAACATAAGCAAGGATAGTCCGACAGGAGTTTGTATTGTAGTTGGAATAGAATTGTAAACATTGTTGAACCTAGTACAGTAATATTGGATGTATTATCTTGAATCTCTTTTTATACTCTCATATTCAGCGAAGAGCTACAGAGGATGTTTCTTGAATTCCCAACTTCTAAGAAAAATTTTGTGAAATTGAGTTAGATCTGGGATGGAGGAATTTCATAACGATTTAAACCATTTTTTAAATTCTAGTGTGATAATTTGAGAAAATAACCTCATTATAACATCATCTTAATCAAATTCTTGAAAATAAAAATAATCATTACTTCGATCTTTGTGTTGTTGAGAAGTAATTGGTCTAGTGCTATCAAACTGAGGTATTTGAGTTTGATAACCTTGTGGCATGGTATTAAGTTTCCTAGGTAAAATCAAAGGAGCATAATGAGCAACCATGATTGGAATATGAGGATGAGAGGAAGATATAGTAGGAGGAGGTGTGGGTATAGTTGGTATGAAATGGGGAGTTATAATAGTTTTATGTGTTTCAGTGGAAGTGGTAGGAATGGTAGATTCACTATGTTTAGAAATGATTGAACTAAGTGTAGATAATTTGGGAGGGATTAATGGAGGAACAACACAAACATGTGAAATTGGTTGTAGAATGGGAAATGATGCAGTAGGAGAAATATTTGACAATTTGGGTGATTTATGGCCATAATATTTATACTCAGTTTGATCCATCGTATAAGGTGGTATTAGGACCTTATCCACAACAATTTTAGGTACAAATCTATCAGATTTACTTCTAAAAAGTGTATCTTCAAAAGCCAAATAAAATTCTATGTCCTGTAAATAAAAAAATTTCACAAAGGGAGTTAACTCTTGGAAGGTGACTTTCACTTGATTCACTCTTAGTTGCACTTTTCTTCCTAATTATTTTTCCAGGATTGTCTACAATTTGTGAGGATTTGAATCTGTGTTCACTCTAGTATATATCCTTTTAGAAGCCAAATATACTATAGTATATTTACATATATTGAATATATAAAACTTTTGAGTGGAAAAAAACCTTAATTCAGATCTCTTTCAGAGCCACAAACCTATAAATATATTTAACCACTGAAACACATAATTTACCAAGGAAAATTGAATTTAAATTTAATTTGTTCATTCCCCAGTATGGTCGCCAGAATTTTTGCACTTCGTAGTTTCTTCAGGTTGTGAAAGAAACCCAGAGGTAACCACAGAACAAATTTTAAGTTTAGAATCTAGCCCTTCTACACTCAGAGAGGGATCCCTCTATCCGATTTAGGTTTATTTGTCTTGTAGAATTTTAGGCTAGATGTAAAAGTTCGGAGTTTGGTTTTTAAATTTTTTTGGTTGGAAAATCAATGGAAATCCATTGGGAAATGGAGTCAATTAAACTTTAAGTTAACTAATTGCAGCAGAAACAGATAATTTTAACAGGGAAAGGTAGGAAAAATTATTATATATAAATATCTTTGTGATATGTTAAAGGAGAAAATATTAATAATCCATTAAACATAGAGAAATTAATAATTCTAATGTTTAACTTCAGTTGAAAAAGTTAATTTTGTTCAAAATCCAGAAATTTAGATTCTTATTTTTCTTATAACAAAACACATGATATAAGCATATGAATTAATAGAGAAAAACAAAATAACAAGAGAAGATAACATCACCAACAAGTCTGACACAGGAATCCCGAAAATATTTATGTATTACTAAAATTTATCCACTTGATAGAAATGACTAGCTTTAAATTCAACATTACATTTCTTCATACAAATCCAAACATATATTACTTTGAATTATGAAGTATTTATACAAAGTTATCAAAAAATATCTTGAGTGAAAACCTCTATATCCTTTACAAAATATCCTAAATTGTTTTATAAAGATGGAACACAAATATAGGAGATCTGAAACTTTTGTAGATGGTGGCTCTATTCTTGAGGATGATTCTTGATGAATGGACCTCAAAAAGTGATGTGGTATTGTCCTGTTGTTGGAGTTGAAATCTTTTTACCCAAGAAATTCACATAGCTTATCCCATCAGTCTCCACCTGGGATAGAATTTTTTATCAAATTTCTATATGTCTCATCTACATCAGTATACTTCTGTAAAGTAGACTTGATGAAAAATAGGTGTTTGATCTCATGTCTAATGAATAAGTCAAAATATATAGCCTCCATAAAAACCTTCCCTGTGATAGTTTCTTTTATACCTGCAATTTTTTATTTATCTCGGGAAATAGTACATAATTTCTTCTGATGGTCATTCAAGCTAGTCAACTTGTTTGACATCCCAATTAATCATGGTAGCCCTTTTCTATTTAGCACATGAAACTTCTTATGGAATATTTGAATTTTGGATTCTAGATTGTTACACATATTCTCGAGATGCAACATAAGGTTTCTTTTAGTATGCATCCTTTTTACCTCCAAGATGTTTTTTCTCCTATCTTGAATTCTAAGCTCGTCTAATTCTTACTTAGTTTTAGAATTCAATATTTTTATTCAAGTTGTTGCTTCACAAGGTTTCTACCCCAATTATATTTTTATTTCCTTTACCACTTCTTTGGATCCGTGTATCAATTCTTCCTGCTCAAAGACAATTCGGATTGAAAGCCATATTTCAGTGATGGATTCATTTGTCTCTATCCATATATTTTCTTTTTCTTGTGCCCAAGTCTCTGCCATTGCTTATTAACTTTCCAACTTCTCAATCCTCTGAGTGAGCTTGTGAGTTTTCTGCTAGTTTGTAACATAAGAATTTCCTATTTTTAATTTTTGTTCTTTCAAAGTCTTAATATAGGCCTTTAATTTTGAAATTTCTTACCCTTGAATGGACATACTATCCATGACTTTGATCAGCTTACTTGAAGGATTTTTGGTTTGTGTTGGTGTTGATTTTGATGTAGATGCTACTGGTGTTGTTGCAACTGAAATGGTAACTAATGTCACTGGAACTATAGTTACATGTGATTATTTGTCCTTTTATTTGAGTATTTTCTCCATTTTTACTTCCTTATCTATGATCTGGTTTTTTATTCTCAATTATTATTTTGAACATATTTTCTTTCTACTTTTTCATTTCCCCAACATCCTTGGCCTGTGGATCTTTTGTAGTGGGAAACTTTAGTTTCTTTCTCAATGTTTCTATATCAACATTCTTTCTCTTCACAATCTCCTTTGTTGCCTTTACATCATTGGGATTGTAACCCTCCTTGATTACCAAGTCTTCCAGTGATTTGATATTGGTATTTTTGGCCAAGGATGAAATCCTTTCTAGCTTCAACTATGTTTTTTATGTTTTTGATTGATACCTGCAGTATGGAGGCTCACATGGAAAAATTAGTCAAAGTATAATACATCATTTCACTAGTTTTCTTATGCATATCCATTTGGTCAATTGGGTGAATCTGATGTGCATCAAAGGAAAATGTGGATTCTTTGTAACCTGATGGTGTCTTTGGCACTGGAATTTGTGCTTCAAGAAATGCAATTTTAATTTTTCATTTCTCTATATCAAAGGCTAAGAGAAGCATGTGCTATGATGTATTTGTTTGCTTCCATAATTGGGAGTATGTCATGGCCTTGAGCATTTCATTTCTCTATTTAATCACCTTGTAATTGGCAAAATTGTTTGGTTCGGTTGCTTCTTAAGCCAATTTTGTTGTATGAGTTCTATCTAGAGAATCCTTGGAGGTTGAAGAAGAGGGATATCCTATGAAAATATCATTTTATCTTGTAGAAACATGAGGGCCTGTCATCATTATAGCTTCATTTTCTTTACCTCCCTACTGGAATATTAGTCCTGAGTTAGTCTTTTTCTTTTTCTTATATATTAGAAACCCATTATCTCCAATTTATGTTAAAGGAGAAGATTTATCTTCCCTTATCATTTTCTCTTATTTCTCTTGAGGTTTAGGGGTCTTATAGGTAGTTGTAGATATGAAATTTTCTTCATCTTCCTGCAGTGTGTTCTCCTCCCACTGAATCTAGCTCATGAACTATTCTATCCATGGCCTAGGAGTATGGGTGTAAGGAGTGGTCTTCTGCTCCAATATTAACTTGTAAACGAGGCCAAAAGGATCATAAGACCAAGTGAAACTTAATTTCAAAATAATTTTCTTTAGGAGAAAGTATGCCTCTTTACCTGCTACTCTAGTATTGCAAACAAATGGTCGAATATGCGCCTTCATCTTGAATTGCGCTTTCCGCTTAGCTGCAAAAAAGTGCAATTAATCCATGTGTATCATTTTCCTTATGTATTCCAATGAAAATTCTTGCATGGTAACGAAGTTTGGGATCCTGTAGGGTGGAAATTCACACCCATAAACCCCAATATCAATATAGTTTTGGTATAAATACCAATCCACTATCTTAGTTTGATCACTTAGATGCAACAGTATTTTAATTTAGGATCCTATTATGGGTTCTACATCACTGTTCCATAGACAAATCAATGTGTAAAGGAAATCATCCACATAATTTGTAAAAGTAAACTCGGTAGTACTTTTCCTTACCAAGGAGGTCTAATGAATGACTGATTATGGATTACCCTGCTTAGTTGACTTCTCCAAAGAGAATGAAAACATGTCTTCCTGATGATAAATAATAAAAATAAATAATATCTAGGTATACTTGAAATCTCCCTTGGTATGAAACTTTAGAAACTTTTCATGCATTTCCTGTAATGAAATCATTATAGTTTAAAACAATAGTTTTTTCATGAGATGTAAAAATTGATAAAAAAACCTGCAATAGCCTCATCAATCCATTGGTTATTTGTTAGGTCCCTATATTATTAGTGAATTCCCTTATTGTTGTTAGTGTAGCCCCATTATTGTTATTGTTGTACCCTTGTAACCCCCATATTGTTATTCTTGTGACCTGACATTATTATTGTTAGGTCGGCTAGGATTATATTGTGATCCCATGGACTCCTATATATAGAAAAGAGGTTTTTTCATTTGTATCATCCAGGAATTTCTCATTTATGTATTTAAAGGAGGTTTCCCCCTCTAAGTACCTTATTTATAAGGAATTTAGCTCTCTTTTCTTCTTTTTTTGGAGATGGTTTCATAACATTTAGTATCAGAGCTTTTGATTCTAGGGTTTTGCTACTTCAAATAAGTCATCGTGGAATTTTCGCTATAACTTTTTTCCTATGAGGGTTCAGACACTAAAATAAAAAACCCATTTCTAAGAAATCTCGAGGAAGTTCTTATTAATATTTCAGATCCTTTTTTTCAATGTTTTCAGAGATATGATCTGTGGAATTTAGGGTTTTTGTAGGATCTGAATTTCATCTAAACGATGCAACCTTGGGAAAATCATTATAACTCCCTCTCATAGCATTAGATTGGAATTCTATCAAAAGCATTCAAAATTAAACAGAATTTAGTTTCATGTATATCAATTTCATATATGAAGGAGGAAATAATGACATGTGGCATGCCGTACAAGTTCGCTCTATGGAATGAGTCTATAATTAGGTCATTTTGGGAGATTGGTCATAACTTTGCCTTGAAGAATCCAAATCAAGTCAGACATATGGCATTGGAAATAAGATTCATAAGGATACTACAATATTGAAGATAAAATATTAGGGATCTGAAATTATAGAGATACATCAGTTTCAATATCGAGCTCCTCAAAATGAAGAATAAGGTGTGTATTTTTTTTCGAATTGCGTAAGTATTGTTTGAAAAATAAATTTGAAGTGATTCCAAGGGCATATTGAAGCATAGATATCAGCATTGGGTTCTAAAATTCCCCCTAAAAATAATTCAACACCCATTAAACCCTCCAAATACTCTACTATGACTCATGAAGAGGAAGAAGTGCAAAATGATATATCAAAATTACAAAATCAAGTGCACCAAATTTCGCTCTCGCAAACAACAACACAAAAATGAAATAGAAGCTTTGAAGAAAGGAATGGAATCTAAGATAGATGGTTTGAATAAGGTCTTGGAATCTAATATGGATGGTTTGAAGAAAGGTGTGGAAGCTAATATCGATGTTATAGAATAAAAAATGAAAGACAACATGGAAGACATGAAGAATGATCTAAAAGAAGACATGGAAGGTTTGAAGGAAGTTTTGACAAATTTGATACAAGAAATGATTCCTAATAGAGAAAAGATAGTAGAGGAAACTCGTGATGAGAACAAAATAAATGTTAATAGTGCTTTCATAAACTCTAATGTTGGATTGAAGGCCCACTATATTCCAAAGATCGATATGAGGAAGTTTGATGGCAAGGATCTTGTAACATGGATACTACATATGGAGCAATATTCTGATCTCAAAAATGTTAAAGACACACAATATGTGTGCATTGCAACTTTATATTTAGAAAAAAATACATTTGTATGGTAATTATGGATTTTCTCCCGCAAAAAAGTTGTCACTGGCTCAATTTTTATGGAGGAAATGATAGCACGTTATGAGGATACAAAGAGAAACACCTTCTTTATACAATTGATAAATACAAAACAAAAGGGTTCAGTGGTGGAGCACACTGAGGACATCCAAAAATTGAATATAAGGGTAATTGTTATTCCAGAGAAACACAAGACTGATGTCTTCATAGGGATTCTAAAGGATAACATCAAACATGAGGTTTAACTTTGCGAACTTGATTCATTGGAGAAAGCATTCAGGTTGGAAAGAAAATTTGAATTTAAAATTAGGGTGACAAGGAAGCCTACCACTCACATCTATAAATATGGAAGTGTTTCTACTCCTAGACTTACACAACCTATAAGGTTGACACCACAAAAACTGGAAGAAAAAAAATAAAAAGGGCTTCGCTACATTTGTGATAGAAAATACCCTAAAGGTCATAATTGTGCTGAGAAGAAATTATCTTACATAGATTGTGAAGAGGAGGAAGAAAATGAATAAGAAACTTCAAAATAAGAGGATATACACCAGGAACCAACCCTACAGAAAGAATAAATGAGTCTGACCATATCATGTAATGCATTGGCAAGAATTACCAATCCTCAAACTCTCAATATAGAATTACATATCAAGAAGAAAAAGGTAATAGTGTTGATTGATTTGGGTAGTACCCATAATTTTTTTCATTGTAAGGTAGCCAAGGAATTGAATTTCTTCCTATAGCCAACACCAGAATGTCAAGTTATGGTTGCAAATGGAGGAACTATAAATTTCTCTGGAAAATTCCATAATATCAAGATAACCATGGAGGAATATGTATTGAATAGTCCAATCCTTTCCATTCCAATGGGAGGTACTGATGTTGTACTAGGTGTACAATGGTTACAATATTTGGGGACAATAGCTTTTAATTTTAAAGAAATTTTCTTGAAAAAAATATCAGAAGGAAAGGAAGTTAAATTACGGGATATTGTAGGGAAGCCGAGAAATATAATAAACTCTAATGTCATGAAAAATATTTGGAATAAATAACAATGAGGCATACATGCATAACTATGCTCACTAGAAGTTCCAACATCAAAATCATCTATTTCTCCAAATCTCCAAAAAGTATTGGACAATCATTCCAAGGTGTTTGAAACTCCCAAAGGACTCCAACCTATTTGTGATCATGATCATGCTATTAATTTGATTCTAGGAAGTTTTCATCCAAACATCAAGCCTTACAGATATCCTTATGTCCAAAAGATCAAAATTGAACGTATGATTGCAGAACTGTTAGAGGCTGGTATAATTCAACCTAGTCAAAGTTCTTTCTCTGCTCCAGTAGTATTGGTGCACAAGAGAGATGGATCATAGCGCATGTGTCTAGATTATAGGGAGCTCAATAAGCTCAGTATTAAAGATAAATTTCCCATTTTTGTGATTGATGAATTATTGGATGAATTACGTGGAGCAATTTTACCAAGTTGGATCTCTGTTCAAGATATCATCAAATTAGAATGAAGACTGAAGATATTCCAAAAACATCTTTTTGAACTCATGAGGGTCATTATGAATTTTTGGTCATGCCTTTTGGCCTTACCAATGCACCTTCTACATTTCAAGGGTTGATTAATTCAATTCTCAAACCCTTCCTTAGAAAATTTGTGTTAGTATTTTTTTAGGATAGACTAATCTAGAACAGGTCATGGGAGGATCATTTTCAACATGTTGACAAGGTGCTCAAACTATTGGAGGACAAACAATTATATGAAAAACCCTCCAATTTTTTCTTGGGAGTACAAGAGGTGGAATATCTGGGTCATATTGTATCTCATGAGAGTGTTAAGGTAGACCCTAATAAAATTAAAACCATTAAGGAATGGAAATCCCCCACAACCGTAAAGCAGTTGCGAGGATTTCTTGGGTTAACAGGGTATTATCACAAGTTTGTTAAGAATTATGGGAAAATAGAAGCACCTCTAACAACATTATTGAAGAAAGAAGCATTTTCATGGACTCATGAAGCAACTAAGGCCTTTTAGCATCTTAAAGACGCAATGTTCCTAGCACCAATCTTAGCTATTCCAGACTTCATGAAAACCTTTATTGTGGAATGTGATACCTCAGGAAATGGAATTGGTGTTGTTTTAATGTAAGAAAGAATAACCTTTGCTTTCGAAATTCATCCAATCAAAGGAAATAATTTACAAAAATCTATTTATGAGAAGGGAATGTTGGCAATACTACATGCACAACATAGATGACGAACTTACCTAATGAGAAGACACTTCTAGGTAAAAAATAATCACAATACTCTTAAATAATTTTTGGAACAAAGACTATCTTCATAAGAGGAGCAACAATGGGTGACAAAGATGTTGGGTTATGACTCTGAAATCATCTATAAAAAAGGGAAGCTAAATGTTGTTGCAGATGCAATGTCAAGAAAGAAAGAAAAGGTGGAAGCATTGCTTTCTACCATTTCTATTTTCCAACCAGATTGGATAACCGAAGCAAGGGATGAAGGAAGAAGGAAGAAGAGGTGTAGACACTCATTCAAAAGTTGCAGCAAGATCCTAGTACATATGATGCATTTATTTGGAAAAATGATTTCTTATGGTACATATATCGCTTATATATTTATAAGAATTCCCAACTAAAAAAAAATAATCATTTGGAATTTCACACTTCTCCTTTAGGAGGACACTCAGGATTTTTAAAAAATTACCATAGTGTGAAGTTGTTTTTTTCTGGGATGGCCTTCAATCTGATATTCAAAATTTTGTGACGGAATGTTTGGTTTTCCAGCAAAATAAAGTTGCGACAATTAAGACCCTAGGTCTTCTACAACCTTTATCCATTCCAAGTCAATGTTGGGAGGATATTTCAATGGATTTTATTATAGGTTTACCTAAGTCCGAAGGAAAGAGTATCATCATGGTGGTAGTTGATAGAGTTACCAAGTATGGACACTTTTGTACACTATATCATCCATTTAAAGCAAGTACAATTGCTAATGCATTTATGGAAAAAATTCAAAAGCTACATGGAAACCCAAATATTATCGTAAGCAATAGAGATCCCTTTTTTACTAGAAATTTTTTAACATAATTATTTTCTTGTTTGGGTACTCAACTAGCTCATAACTCCTCTTATCATCCTCAATCTTATGGGAAAACTGAGATAGTGATTTTTTTTTTGGAAGGATATCTTTGTTGTTTTGTATCTGATAAACAAACATAATGGGTCAAGTGGTTATCTCTGGCTGAATGGTGGTATAAAATTTTCTTCCAAAATGCAGCAAAAATGACCCCATTTATGGCACTTTATGGATATCATACACCATCCATCACATCAAATTTAAGAGAAAATTATAAGGTTTAAGTACTGGAATATCACATTGAGCATCAACAATAAGTTCAACGACTCTTAAAGGATAACCTAAATTTGGCACAAAATCAAACAAAACAATAGGCAGATCAACATCGCAGTAAGAGAAGTTTTGATGTAGGAGACTGGGTATTTTTATGGCTACAACCATACAAACAAATGTCCCTCAAGCAAGCTAAGAAGGACAATAAATTATCACCAAAGTACTATGTTACTTACAAGGTGTTGCAAGAGATTGGTACTATGGCATACAAATTGGAGCTTCCTGCTTCTTCTCGAGTCATCCAGTTTTCCAAGTTTCATGCTTAAAGAAGGTTATAGGTGAAAAACTTCTACTTGAAACAATATTGCCAGAACTTGATGAGAAATGAAAATTCATATTGGACCCTGAAGCAGTCATGGAAACAAGAACTTGATAGCTATGAAATCAATCAATTTCAGAGTATCTCATCAAGTGGAAGAACTTACCTACTGAAGATTCTACATGGGAGGAAGAGAATTTTATACAGAAGCATCCAGAGCTACTCAAGTGTTGAGGACACCACTTTTTTAAAGGAGAGGGGCATGTTAGTTCCCTATGTTACTAGTGTATTCCCTTATTGTTGTTAATGTATCCCCCTTATTATTATTGTTTTACCCCTATAACCCCATATTGTTATTATTGTGCCCTTGCATTATTATTGTTAGGTCAGATAGGATTATATTATAACCCAATGGACTCCTAAATATAGAAAGGAGGTTTTGTAATTTGTATCATCCAATAATTTTTCATTGATTTAATTTAAAGGAGGTTTCCCCCTCGAAGTGGCTTATTTATAAGACGTTGATCTCTCTTTTCTTCTATTTTTGGAGCCGGTTTCATAGCATCATAATAGTAACAAAGTATGTAGGAAATGATGATAAGGATTTTCTTAGTCATATCTGGGAACATGGAGGATGAATATGGGGGAATTTTCTTGGGTAATTGTGCATCCTTGAGGAGAAAAAATTCAAAAAATTTGGCTCTCTGTGGAAAGGTCATATTTTTATCAAGTCCTATGAGAGAATATATTGAAAGTAGCTTTAGGGAATCAATATTATGTAACTGTAGCATCTCTGAAATGGATTCAATAATTATGGTGACAATAATTTCACCATTTTGGATGATAATTTCTCTATGGTTGGGGACATATCTCTTTTGGCACCAGGATACCAGTTGTGGGAAGTGGAGAGTTTGTGGGAACATGAATTAGGGCAAGGATTATTCCCACAGGCCCAATTCACCATTGAGATCTAAATAATTGTACTTCAACTAATTGTGAAGTTTGAACATGTCGAATTCACGGTTGGTTTCATCAACTTTGTATTGCAGGTCAACTAGTGGTAGGTGGTCAAGGTCGATGGCATTGGGCAGCATCAGATTTTCCTCAGGGGTTTTAGCTTTGTTCTTGGGGTTCTTTCCTTTGGGTGCCATTTTAAAAGTAGAAAAAACTAAGGAAGCTAGGATTACCCATAATAGGTAGGTGAAAGTAGGATGATGAAGTGGGGCTGAGGGCATTGGTATTATTGCAGTAAATTAACAGTTTACGGGATGCTGAGGGAAATCTTTTAGCTTGGTTGTGCACTTTAAATTTTTCGATGACACTATAATAGTAAACAAAGGGGGTGAAAAAACCTTCTGGTGGTTTATATGGAAAATCATGTTTACCATTTTTTTATTACCATTAACCAAAGCGGGTCCCTTTTTGCGAGAGCGAGAGGCATTTATTCATGTAACAGTTGATTTTCATGGATGGGATAGTTCCAGGTGGAAGTATTTTACTGCGAGAGGAGGTGATTGTGGGGAATCAGTTGATGGAAGGGAAGTGAGGGAATTGGGGTCCATAAAGGTGAAGTGGTGGATGAACAGTGGAGGAGGGACTATGGTGGAGGTGATGGTGAGGCTAGGAAGTCATCGTGGCTCGGGTTTATTGGCGCAAAAGCAGAAAATTCCACGGTCAACAAGGTGATTCTTTTTAGAGGGGGTGCGAACTCATGTAGTGTTGCTATGTTATCAAGTAGGTCACACAATTTCGGACCTCCCCACCCTCGTGAATAAATCCTAAAGGAGCTCAAGGGGGGGGGGGGGGGGAAACAATCCCCTATCGTTGATACAAGCATGGTGGATCGAGGCCATTGAAACCATTTCTAATTTTATTACATAGAATAAAGCCTTATGCCCAAAATTTAATTATAATTATGATAATCACAATTTAAAATTTGTGATTAAAATAATCTAACACACATTTGACTATCCTCTAAAACTACTTAATTATCTTCTAAACCTTCTCGATTATACGCTAATGTTGCATTTTTATTTGCAAGCCATTTTTAATTTTTTTCCTTTGATTTGTCAATTAACCACGTTTAAACAGTGTGGTTAACTTAATTTTTATTTTAACTAGCCTAATTTAATCACGATTAAACTATGTGATTGATCATTCACTAACCAGCTAATATAACTTATTTATTTAAGCCTAATCACATTTAGATAGTGTGATTAAACTAACTATTCTACTTCTCCTATTACAATGTGGCATTTTAACTAGCAACACATTTATTCAAAAATTTCAAAGTATTTATCGATTTTTCATTTTTTGAGTGGAATTTAGGTTTCCTCACTCTTATAAACTAAATTTTTTATGGGTTATTTCATTCATTATTTTTTTCTCATGTTTTTTGATTTTTTGTTCTTTTCACATATCCATTTTTATCCCCTTTTACTTATTATTTATTTTCTTTTCTTTATTTTTCTTTTTGGGAATAAAGTTGTAGAATGGAGCATTATTTACAACATATCATGTACAAAATTACAACTAAAATCAAGTCATCTTATAAAATATAGGACTCTAACATATCTCACAGCCTTTGAATCCACCATTGTTATGGTTCTTGTTAAAGAAAAGGATATGCACAATGACATGTTGTTTATTATCTTATAAAATTCCTCATCGGTCCTGAGTTTCGCTATTCCCACATATGAGATGTTGGTTTTGGCGACTTTTTGTGATGTTGAACATTTACAACATTAAATACTCTTATGAAAAAAAACATTCGTTCTTGACTCAAACCCCATGAAACTTATCCAATTGAGAAATCATTTCGGTAAAATACTTGAAGTATATTGTAATGATTTAAGAGTTTGACATATACTTCATGGTGGACAAATCTAAGAAATATTTGGCACTCGTTGAGTTAATGTCCAATTTAACCCAAGTGGATGAACTTGTGGTTGATTACTCATTATCTTAAGAATCCTTATTCCTCATTAACTTTATTGATTCATGGTATGGAGATATCCTACTCAATCTACAAACTCAAAAAAAAATTATCCAAATTGTCTCACAATGAACATTATTATATATGCCATCATGATAGGAGTTATGTTATTATAAATTATACTCTCTATCACCATGGATTTGATGTGGTGTTGCATCAATATATAACTCATGAATAGGTTGAACAAGTATTAAATGAATACCACACTAGAGCATGTGGTAGTCATATATTTGGGTTTTCCACTACTAAAAAAAAATTGTGCACATAGTAGTTTTTGCCTTTGATATTTAAAAATTGTATCACGATGGTCCAAAAGTGCCAACCTTGTTAATTTACTAAAAATTTGTGTGCTCACCATACTTCGCTTAGCCCTGTGGTTTTTGTCAGAACCTTTAGAAAACAATAAATGATTTTATGCAATGTAAGCCAAGCTCAATCAATTGACAACAATACATTATTGTAGTAGTGGACTACTTTACTAAGTGTGTTTAGGGAACTCCTATTTTCTATAACGATGGCACCACCATGGCATTATTCATATTCAACCATATTATTACTAGGTTTTGGGTACCCAAGAAGATCATGACAGATCATAGTTATCATTTTTGTGATCATATTGTTATCAAAAAATTAGACCTGATAGGCTACTCATCAAACCAATCTTGTGCAACTATTTCAAAAAAATCTTTTGGTTGAGACTTAGCCTCCTCAACCTGAGAGGGCTCTCTCAAGGGTTTATGATTTTTGATAAATATGTAGATGGCTAACTCTATATGAAATAAAAACAGATAAATGATGTAAAATGGTTGTAAATCACATTAAAAAGTGTTCATT
Organism: Pinus albicaulis; assembly: GCA_034641835.2. Lineage (NCBI taxonomy): Eukaryota > Viridiplantae > Streptophyta > Pinopsida > Pinales > Pinaceae > Pinus > Pinus albicaulis. The sequence continues at coordinate 530,382,084 of CM076584.1, forward strand.
GGTCTTATGGAGCCATGATAGCTTCAAAAAAATCAAGATAATCTACCTAGAATGGAAGTCAAGGCATATTAGAGTTCAAGTCAAGGAAAAAACATGTAGAAAAATGAAACACACAGTCAGCTTGCTTATGAAGGAAGTCAGAGCATCATAGATGAATTCTGAGTAACATAAGAAAACACCACTGCAATAGAATATTGGAAAAATGCCATTAGAACAAGAACATACAAGAAACGCCTTATGAATCTTGAGTTATCAAAGTAGAAATTCTCTATTAGGCTAAGAATAGTCACTTACATAAAAACAGAGTCGTTTTGCTAACAAATATCCAACCCTTTCTATTTTGACTTCTTGATCTTTTATAGATCCTTTACATCATGAGATAAGCTTCTCCATAACTAGAGGTTTCAGGCATGATGGTATGTTCGGATAAGTATTTTACTTTCTACGTGAAGAAAGAGGATGAGGACCATAATGAACTGGGGAATATATTTAACTTTAAAACATCAAGACTAAGTGAGGGACTGAGTTATCTGGGCTTTAGACTGAAGCCGCTGAGGTATTCAGTGAAGGATTGGAAATGTTTACCAGAGAAATTTGAGAAGAAGATTAACCTATGGTCCTCGACATGGCTATCAAGAGGAGGTAGGTTAACTTTGTCACAAGCTGTCATACAATAGTATACGGTTTATTGGGCACACATTTTTGTTATTCCGAAGTAGATCATAGAAGAGATAAATAGACTTATGGCTAGATTTATATGGAGCAGAAGTAGTGACAGAAAAGCAATACATATGGCTAGAATGGATTGTATAACGAAGCCGAATGAGAAGGGAGTGTGGGGACCATTGGACATAGATATTTTTGGGAAATCCCTGATGTTTAAATCATTATGGAGAATCCTTACTAAGGATGTTTTTTGGGCAAAGATCATCAGACTAAAATACATAGCACAGAAAAGTCAAGAAGAGGCTCTCTTGTCTGGTTGGGAAGTCTCCAGATGTCGATCTGAGATATGGAGGGGTTTTAGCAGATGTTGGCCAATTCTCAATGAAATTTAATGTGGAAATTTGGTAATGGGAATAAGATTTTGATTTGTGGCATAAAATTATATGGAGTAGCCCAATCGCATAATTTAAACGCTGATATTATGAAACAAATTAACCAAAAGGGCTTCTTTTTCATGGGCCAGATGATTAAGGATTTTTAAAAGGGGATCCCATTCTGGAAAATTTATAGGGAGATGGGGATTGAAGAGATGTATAAGGAAGAGTGGGATAATCATATCGTATCCCTTAAGCATATTGGATTGAGAAGGGAGGCAACGGGGGATAAAGTCACTTGGGAGGGAACCACACTAGATTAGAAGATATCGTTGAAAATGGTATATCATTTATTGACAGAGAAAAGACTGGGAAGGAAGACAGATTGTTGGTTTAAGAAAATATGAAAGGTACAGGTACAAGCTAAAATGATCATATTGGCGTGGTTGGTCTAGAAAAATAGGAATCTGACGTGGGATAACCTACATAAGAGAGGGTGGCAGGGACCGGCGAGATGTCTGATGTGCTATCTACAGGAAGAGAATAATATTCGTTTGTTTTATATTTGTCCTTTTGTGCAAGAAGTATACTGCTCATTGTGCTCTCACCTAAAATTTCCTATTCTGATTTTGTTATCTACAGCAGATTGTTTCAGCTGGTGGCATGGAAAAGGGAGAAAGCTAAGATCGATCCCAATTCTAGTATACTAGTAGATTTGGAGAGCAAGGAATAGGATTTTTTTTATGACAAAGAGTGTACACCATGGGATGTTTGCTCTCAGGTTTACTGCTCATTGGAGAATCTAAAGATTAGTGATAAACCTCCTCGAGACTGGTCTATAAAGATGAGACTTGTGGAAAAGATTTTTCCTGTAAGTTTCTTTGATGGAGCTTCAGAGTAAAAAAATTGTGATTGCAGGGCATGGTTAATGTTGTCGCTAGACTGCCATTATAATATTTTCTGGAATGGTGGTAGAGGTACTAACATGAGAGATGAAATCATCGCGCTGTGGAGTATTTTATGGTTTGCAACTCATTTATATGTGGAAGAAATATGGGTGTTCGGTGATTCAAATGTCATAATTGATCATATGAATAAAGGGACAAATCTGAAGGCCAGAGCTCTTTCACATTGGATAGATCGGATCAAAGACTTAAAGAGATACTTTAATATTATCAATTTTAGTCATGTGTTCAAGGAGAAAAATACAGAAGTAGATACAATTTCTAAAAGAGGACTAAATGGGAGGTTTTGGGAAATGTTTTATGAGCTCTACAACATATCAGGCATCAGAGCGGAGGGTAAGGTAACTGTTACACCATTTTTTGGTCATCTAACTTATTATCATTAGATGGACCCAAGTACACCATGTAAGACCATTTTTACCCTAAGTAAAACTGCTTTCACTATGTTAAAACAGGAAACCCCAAAAGGAAATATTAAACAAACCTATATTTGTTTGATTTTCCTCATGGAATAATTAATTAAACCATAATTTAATTATTATTCCCAGTCATGTTTAACCAAAAATCAAAGAAATTAATTAGATAAACCTTTATTTATCTTATTATTTTCTAGGAATAATCATTTAAACCTTATTTAGATGATATTCCTTGTTAAATATGACCAAATCACCCACAAATAATTAAATAAAACACTATTTATTGAATTATCTTTCAACCACCTCCTTAAATAATTAAATAAATCATTATTTATTTGATTATCTTCTAACCACTTCCTTAAAAAGATAAATAAATCATTTATTTATTTATTTTTAACAAATTAAGGGATTTGACCCAAGTCAAATACCTTTTCCGTCCAACAAATATAATAAAATATTCCATAAAAAGTGGATCTAGATCTGGTTAACCCATGCACCAAGATCTAGAATGACCCAATATTTTGTTATAAATAGGAGGGTTTTTCCTACCATTCCTCACCTTTTGTTGCCTATTAGATCACTCTGGATCTATACACTTGGTCACCATTTTCCGCCATTTTGCTCCCTTTGAGCTCTACTCTTTGCATTGGGTTTTCTACATCAACTAGAGAGAAGAATCTTAGATCTGAAGTGCTGAGGACTTCCAAGAACCCATCCCATTGAGGGGAATTGGATACTCCTTCTGGTTTTCCTCATAGGTGCCCCATTAATACAAAAATTCTTTCAAAAATTGTTCTTGTCTTGTCTATTGGTATATGGAGCAAACCCTTACTTTTTCTGCTTAATGTCTTTCCATGCATAGATCTGGTTTTTTGCAGCTCTTTTCTGTCTAACTAACCGCAGATCTGAAGATATTGGCAACCACTTTTGTTGTTAGGGCTATTAGTTATGCGTAGCTAAAGTGGTCCTTTTTCGTACACTTCGACAAAGGATTCATACTAACAAATGGCGACTCCACACGGGTTTTAAATTACGACCGCCGTCGTTTTTCATATTCCTGCATATCCAGCTACTTCAGACCCTAGGGTTTCTTTTCAGCTGTTTATTTTTCCTATTTTTATGTTGTTTTTCTCACATAAAACCCTAAAACATTCAAATTTCTAACTTCCGTGTGTTTCTGGCCCTATTGCGCAGGTAAGCGACACCAGCCGCAACTGAGACGGCAACTTTTCTGAAAATCTGTTGCCGAGACAACCGGAACGGGGGGTCGCACTTTTTGGCCCAAAAAATGCGACCTGGACCTCCAGGTCACACTTTTTGGCCCAAAAACTGTGACCTGGACCTCCAGGTCGCACTTTTCTACCCTTTTTCTGCGACCTGCACTAAAAACAGGTCAGAAACTGCGACCTGCCAGTTTTTCAGTGATTTTTCTGCAATTTTTCTGGGTTCTGCTGCAGCTTCTGTCAGGGTTTTCCAGCCTCTGTCTTAGCCTGCTTTGATCAAGTTCTGATCTGTTTTTACTCATCTAAGTGGGAACCTAGCCCCCTAGGGCTTTAGTACCCTCCACTTTTTATGGAAGAGTTTTAGCTGTTTCAGCCGTCTGTTTTTCAGAGCTTCACCCTCCTTTTTTCCAGATCTGTTACCTCCCTTTCAGATCCTTTGAGATCAGCCTTTCTTCCTTTCAAATCACCTCCTGTTGTTTTGTTTGGACCTCCTTTGAAGGCCTCTGCCTTGCCCCCTTCGGTTTTTGCTGATTTCCTTCCTTTTTCCAGCCACCTTGCCTCTGTCTCTTGGTTGTGATCTGCACCTCTTTTCAGCAGCTTTATCCTTTAGATCCCTGTCCCTTTTGAGCTTAGATCTATTGGCCCCTTTTCCGTGTGTTTTACATAGATTTTTCCCTTTCTTTTCAGATTAGTTTTGAGAGACCCACCTTCTTGGGTTAGATAGATGCACAAGTAGCTCTTATTTTTCTGTTATTTCAGCATTATATACTGTTCTCTGTAGGTTTATTTTCAGCTACGTAGCACACTTTTTTCTTGCTCTCAAAATGGAAAGGGTTTAAAAATTAAAATTAATGCATGCCACACACTGACCCTAAGCGAAGAAGCACCTGGTTAACACCGCCTAGCAAAGACTCTAAAATCAATCGTCACTGCACCTTTTCTGCCCTTGACCTTAATTGATTCTGTCCCTTTCTACCCCTATCGGTTTCCTTCTTCCTGTCATCATTGCGCCCCCAAGGCACCTTTCCCGGAGACTTCTTGGCCTTCATCCTCAGTTTCTGGTCGATCGACCTGCTCTTCCCCGCCGTCGTCGAGCCAGTCCTCCTTCGAGTCCGTACTCCGACTCCTCTCCTGATCCATCGGGTTCTCCTTCTCCTCCTGGTTCTCCCCCTGTCACCTTCACTATTTCTGGTCTAGGGCCTAACGCTAGTGGTTCTCCCGACCCTAATGCCGGCCCCACTACTAGCGGAACCGCCACAGGAACTACCCCAGCCACCCTTGTGCTGCCATACATTGCAGGCCTCAGCCTCCCCGATTTCCATCAGTTGATCAATGACCCCATTCACCACAATGCTAATTGGCCCGCTATGCCAACCAAGCTCCCCTCCGACATCCCTAAGTTTGAGGGCCTTAATGGCAAAGATCCAACCAATCATGTCCGATCTTTCCACATGTGGTGTTCCTCCAATTCCATTACCGATGATTCCATCCATCTTCGTTTGTTCCAACGCACGCTTACCGGCAAAGCTTCTAAATGGTACGTCGAACAAGCCACCTCTACCCATACCACCTTTGAGACTCTTGCCCAAGCCTTTTTGTCGTACTTCCAGCTCCCTCTCTGATACGATACTGGCACGGAGCTCTTGAATTCCTTCAAGCAATCCTCTTCAACACGCCTTTCCGCCCATGTTCAGGAATGGCGAAGAAGACGGAGCTTATGTCGAGCCCCTCCCTTCAAAGATCGGGTTTACATGGACTGGTTCCTTCGCACCCTTCCCGCTCCCATCGGCAAAGATGTCGCCTCTCATTTTCCTCAAACTGAAGAAGCCGCCCTCCAAATAGCCTTGAAATATGACCTAATCTACACTCAATCTGGTTATGTTTATACCGTTCTTCCTGACCTCCCCAGGCCCGGTGGCGCTAATGCCCCGGGGGCATCTCATTCCGCCGACGGTATCATTGGAGCCCTTTCCCATCCATACGCTCAACCTCCTATGTGCTATGGTCTCCCTCAGGGAGGGGCCAGCTCCTCCAGCACTCTTCCCCCTCCCGGTAGCATGTATCCAGGATACGGCATGCCTCCTCCTTTTGCCCAACCTCCTGCTTACCTCAATGTTGCCCAACCTACCCATTACCCTTATCCGTAGCCTGGTGCGCCAGCTCCTCCAGCATATGCGCTTCCTCCTCCCTTGCCTCCTCAACCCCAGCACCAGCACCTACAGCCCCCTCCAGGGCAAGTATTTGCACAGCAAGGCGCGACTAATCCCCCTTCTTCTCAAAGAAGGCGGAGAGGCAATCCAAACCAATCTGCCCCTGGTACCCGTGGACCCAATCCTGGTGTGGACCCTAACACTGCCAACCAGCAACAGGGCACTCAGCCCAAGCCGGACAAGCCGCTTCGCACAAGTAAGCCTTGTTCGTGTTGCGGTGTTTATGGTCATTACACCCACGATTGTCCCCTATTACCCCAGATGCGGCAGATGTGGGAGTCTCAAGCCACATTGCACGGACAACACGCCTCCCCTCATGCTCCTCCTAATGTGGCCACTACCCAGCCAGCTGTGTTTACTGATCCTTTCCCTCAGCAAGGATTCGTGGCCACCCAACCGCCCGACAGCCAGGTAGCTGCCCCCCCTTCCATTTCTGGTTCCTCTGATTACCAGATCCTTATGATGCACTCCGATCCTACCCCCTCCGTCGATCTTCACCTTCAAACTCGGTCTCGCCAGTACTCCAAGCCTCCTGCTCAGTCTGCTCCCGAGCCTCCTTCTTCAGGTTCTCCAGAGCCTCTTTCATCACCCAGTGGCCCCTTACATATCCCTCAACCAAAAGTTGAGGTTCATACCAAGATACCTAAGGGCCCACTACATCGAAACGCTGCTCCCAGTCGAGCTGCCCATTCGTATAGCATAGTAGATGATTTGGCGCAATCTCCTGCCGCCGTTTCCACACTGGAACTCTTCCAGTCATGCCCTTCCCAAAAGAAGGCTCTACTATCTGCCTTGGGCGCTGTAGATCCTGCTGACGACCAAATGATTGTTTTCGACGCCACTCAATCAGACCATCCTCCTCTCCCTCCTTCCGTCGCCTTCCAAATCCCAGTCAAAATCCGGAACGCCAACGTGTCCCGATGTATCATTGATGAGGGGGCATCCACATGCGTGATGTCCGCTTCGGTTTGGAAGCAACTCGGATCTCCTGAGCTGGCCCCTTCCACAATCACCCTTCGAGCGTGGGATGTTCATGCCTCCCAGCCCATTGGCCTGTTCTGTAATTGTCCTATCACCCTTTCCGGTAAGACTGTTTGCGTTGACGTCGAAGTCATCGACGCCCTGCTAGATTACAACATTCTACTGGGGCGAAGCTACACCTATGCTATGTCTGTTGTCCCATCCACGGTCTTTCGCAAGATGTCTTTCCCCCATAATGGAAATATAGTCACCATTGACCAGTTGACATATCATGAGCCAAAATCTCAGACCTCCCCTGAGATGACTATCTCTTCTGTAGCCAACAAGAAAACCGTTGATTCCTTGACCAGTGTCTCCCCTAGGGTTTACAAATATTCTTCCCTGCTTGGAACTTTCCCTAACCTTCCCCCCCCTCCTATCACCGATCCCAGCTCATCGAATGTTTGCATGATGCAATTGTCTCAGGCTTCTCGTAAGCGGCCTGCCTCGGCTAGTCAGCAACCTCCTCCTCGCCCTCCGCAACCCGCTCCTAGCCATTCATCTCAGCCAGCCGGACCTCCTCCTTCTGGTCCTACCCCTACAGCTGGTATCCCTGAACCCCTTTATCCTCCTGGATCGGTTCTTCCTGGCCTTAACCATCTCGAAGCCATCCCTCCTGGTCATTACCCTGCTGGGCAGATCCCTTTCCTAGCTCCCCCTCCCAGAGTATATTCTGTCCTCGTCATGGCCACCCTCTCTCTCCCTAACTTGACCTTGGGCATACCGGTCTGGTACCTTGATCCCCCAGCCGGCACCCCTCCTGGTCATCCCAAGCCCTACATGGCTTTGACACCGGTTCAACCGGTCCCCCTAGCTTCCTCCATTGCCTCTGTGCCCCCAGCACCTCCACAGGACCCTTCTCTTGTTGTAATGGCACCCGGGAAGAAAGGCAAAGCCCGCAAGGGGGCACCCAAAGAGAAGACTACCACGACTGACCCGGCCCCTCCGCCGCCCGCGAAGCCTTGCGCTTTATGTGATGTCACTGGTCATGCCACCCATGCTTGTCCCGAGTTGCCCCGTATTCAGCCCATGGTTAAAGTCACGTTCCCCGAGTCTACGGTCCCTGAAGCCCCCATTCCTTCTCCGTCCGTAACCAAGAACCCCAAGACTCTCCGCAGCAACAAGCCTTGTGCTTTTTGCGGTGTTCATGGCCATTACTCCCACCATTGCCCTCACCTGACGCACTACCGCGCCTCTTTAGAGGTAATCTGAGAGTATGAGGTTGAACAAAATCAATCCGCCTCTCCTATCCTCGCGCAGTATGCTTCAGGTCAGCCTGAGGATCCCCTTTCTCCCATCGACATTACCCCCCCTGATGTTCAGATGATGGAGTCTACTGTAACCATTATTTACCTATCCTCCTCTGCGAGACACTCAGAGCCTAGCCTGTCTGCATCCTCCCCTGTTGTGTCCCTTGATCACCCTTTTCCTCCCCAGACACGAGATCACTCCACCTGTGTCTCTGTTGACCTCCGCAGCCCGAGTCCTCACCATGCTTCCAATAGCCCTCATATACCACCCTGTATGAGTCATGGTCATCCTGCCCCTTGCACTCCCTCCTGCGGTTGCCGCCCGATGACTTCTGTACACTCACGTTGCCGTCATTTCCTTTCCTCCCCTCATTTATTGTCTTGTCACACCATTCTGCAGGACCCCCCGTCCACACCCTTTATCGGTTACGCCGATGGTGCAAGTCGCTACTCCAGGAATCTAGCCTCGGCAGGTTGGGCCATCTTCACCCCCTTGCATGCCCTTGTTCTTTCTAACGGGGTATGCATTGGTTCTGCCACCAACAATCAGGCCGAATATGATGCAGTGCGTGGTCTCTTAGCCGATGCCCTCTTTCATCGCATCCTCCATCCGCACGTTCGTTTGGATTCCCTACTTCTTGTAATGAAACTAAATGGTGTTTATCGTGTGCATAACCCTGTGCTGTTTAGACGCTATTTACGAGTGAAAATCTTGATACGTGCATTTGAAACCATAACTTTCAACCATGTACCTCGAGAACAAAATCACTACGTAGATAGTATTGCAAACCATGTTCTAGATTGGCATTTATCACACACATTTCATACAAGACAATAACATTAATAACCATCAAAAAACGATGCATATCCATAATATGTGTCGCAAAACATGTGTTTAGAGTCCATTTACTCTGATACATACGACATGCCCATAGCATGTTACAAACAAAACCCAAAACTAGGGGGCACTACATGCCCCACCCCTAATCACTATCTGGAGGCTCCCGGGCCAAAGGCTCTGCCCCTGCAGCATGTAGATCGCGCATAGCCTGACCAGCCATCGCCATGCGCCGCATGACACCTCGCCACTCTAAGGGTAGACCAACACATGGCTCTATGAACTGATCGTCTAAGTCCTGCCACCCGCGCTCTGATACTCTGGTCAACAACCTTTCGCATCTACGGTGGATATCCTCCAGCAGGGCGGCTGCATTCTCATTTTGCGCCGCTCTCGACCCACTTGGACCTGTAGCTCCAGACGCTGCCGGTCGTCCCATATATCCGGCCGGTTTTACCGGTGCTATATCTGCATACCAAAATTACATGAATCAGTACCATCAATTACTATTCAAAAACTTTAACATGCCCACACAAGAATAGATATTTGTCACTTACCATCGGGCCCCCAGACTCGAACAGGTGGAAGTGGCAGATCCGGATCTCCACAGTAGCTCATCCCACTATAGGGATAGTCGTCTATGTACAATGGCATCTGATCCCAATGGGCAAAAAACTCCAGTCAAAACACCCGCCCGACCGCCCCTCCTCCTCCTCTGCACAGTAGCCATCCCCAACGGCGCATCTTGGGCTCTCTCGGGCCCCCATCTGGAAGTTGTACACGAGGCCTCAAGGTCGGGATCTTCTCAAAGAAGAAGGTGCACAAAAAAGTCCCATATGAGCAGTCATGGTTCACCTGCCGCCTGCATAGTGACAACTGTCGAATCCTGGGCATCCAGGCGTTCCATCACATCACTGGGGGGAAGATGATGATAGTGGAAAGTGTGTTGGGTGGGACCTACTATGGGTAGGCCCAGATGTTGTCACTATGCAGTCGGGATCTTGTCAAAGAAGAAGGTGCACAAAAAAGTCCCATATGAGTAGTCATGGTTCACCTGCCGCCTGCATAGTGACAACATCTGGGCCCACCCATAGTAGGTCCCACCCAACACACTTTCCACTATCATCATCTGCCCCCCAGTGATGTGATGGAACGCCTGGATGCCTAGGATTCGCAGCACAGCTGCGAGCACTGCACGAGTTTCTAGCCTCTCTAGATCCCCGATTGGTATTCGAGTCCCCTTGACTTGGAGACCCGGTCGACAATGGCGTTCCACGAACTCCATGATATTCCGCCCCCGCGGCAACACTGGCTGTGTGTTTCCCACCATCCCCAGTGGCGGGAGACCAGTCAGGAAGTACACATCCTGGACCGTCAGCTCGATCCTGTGCCCCTGCACTACAAAGATCTCCTGATCTGGATCCCAGTAACTGATAATCTGGGCCAGTAACGGTTCCCCTGCTCTCATCAACGGGTTCTCCAAAAACTTGAGAACCCCAAATCTGGCCAAAACACGGCGGACGCCCTGATCCGCCTGGATCTCTGTCCGTAGTGTCCCCAGATCTCTCTCTCTCCAGTTGACCCGTAACTCTGCCATACCTGCACAAACACATCATTTTTGTCAGCATACAGATCGGGAAAACCATAACCAAACACCAAACCCCAACTTCCAGCCATAAAACAGCACCAAAACCCCCTCATCTCCCAGGTCGCAGTTTTCTGCTCTTTTCTGGACCAGGTCGCACTTTTTGCCCTGATACCTGCGTCCTAGGTCGCACTTTTTGCCCCAAAAAGTGTGACCCGGCCGTAGAGATGAAGGAGGGGCTGTTCCTGGATTTCTGGGCCCTAAACTGACAATGTAATCCATCAAAATGCAAGAGAAAAGTTAGACCTCTTACCTGCAACTGACGGATCGCGATTCCAATGGTCGGTTTGTCCGCTACGTTCGCCGCAAGATTTAGGGCCTTCTCTCCTCTCTACATTCACCACAGCAACAATAGCAAATGAGTGATTTTGGAGGGAAAACTGCCTTATTAAAAGAGAACCCCTGTTTCTTCTTTCGACTGCTGTGACCACACCGTAGCCCCGTTTGACGAACCGTCTGCACCGTTGGAAAGCTCTCACCGAGCCCGCAAATGGGTATCTGTTAGTTTTTTGAGATTTGACACTACACCAGGACAAATTTTGTCCAAGAAGGGTCACTTCACCCCTCCTAAAAATCGAATTTCCTCACTTACGACACTTGTACTTAATGCACCATCTTGCCCCTTTACTTGTCCTTGTTCGTGTCAATTTTCGTCATGAGTTCCCATCATGTACTCATGGCCTTTACTGTGTGGCAGCACCATCGAGTTGCCCTTGTTTATAGCATCCAAGTCGAGTCATCATTCCCTCCATGGAGTCTATATCGAGTCCTTTTGTACCCCACTATAGCCCTCCATCCTTCATTGATTGGTCTCTCTCTTGTGTCGCGCATTATGACCTTTAGTTCCATTGTCCCCCATCCCTGATGATGTTGTGTCAGTCGCTGCCATGTCATTCATGCCCTTTATTCTCTAGCAAGGGAAGTCGTCCATTAGCTACTCAGTCCTTTCCGCTTCACTATCATCATTAGTGTCAGTCTGTCCGTCGCTCTACTCTTTTCTCTCGTGCCTTAGTTGAGGGTCTCTCATTGCCTCAACTATGGCGGACCTCCTTCTGTCGACATCAGCTCATTCATTCCAGAAGCCAGGTCTAGAGGGCGGTGTACCTTGGTTCCAGCTTCCACTCTTGTTCGGTGTCTCGGATCAGGCAAAGGGATATCTCCTTTCCCTTTGGCTTGATTGTTTCTCCAGCTCCTTCAGCATGATCGAGATTCATATACTTGATGGTCCAGTGATCCAGCAGCAGCTCTTGATGATTCCCGAGTGTGTGTGAGATGTTTCAACCCTCATGAGGGGGTGGCCCTGCAGGTAGCCCCCCACATGCCCGGATGACCTCTTCTTTGCAGCCTTCGATGCAGCTCCAGATATTTGATGATGTTGGCCATAGCCACTTGCAGCGCCTCTTTGACTTGCATGTATCAGTCAGATTTTGTGAGCCCTTCCCCATTTACAAGGGGGCATTTGGGTTGTATTTGTATCTCATGTACTCAGATATTATTGTACAAGTCCTGGCTGTTATCCCAGGCACAACATGTATGTGGCATTCCTCATTGTATTTTTATCTGGCTCATGATTATGCCAGCTGTATCTTACGGTTCGGTCCCTTGTTTACTGGACACACTATTCTTTTGTACTTTGTCTCGGCGGGCATAGGTATGCCTCCCCCGCCGCCTTCAGCACAGGTACCCTCTCATAAAATGAGACTTGTTGCACCTGCGAGTCTCGTCTCCTCAGGGTCTAGTCCTTCAGCACACTATCTACCTCACATTTCTCTCTCTGACACCCCTTTTGTTGTCTAGTGATTGTGTTCTTACAACGTACTTCGGTCATACGATTTGCTCCTGACACTCGCACGCTGGGGGGCAATCTGTTACACCATTTTTTTGTCATCTAACTTATTATCATTATATGGACCCAAGTACACCATGTAAGACCAGTTTTACCCTAAGTAAAACTGCTTTCACTATGTTAAAACAGGAAACCCCAAAAGGAAATGTTAAACAAACCCATATTTGTTTGATTTTCCTCATGGAATAATTAATTAAACCATAATTTAATTATTATTCCCAGTCATGTTTAACCCAAAATCAAAGAAATTAATTAGATAAACCTTTATTTATCTTATTATTTTCTAGGAATAATCATTTAAACCTTATTTAGATGATATTCCTTGTTAAATATGACCAAATCACCTACAAATAATTAAATAAATCACTATTTATTTAATTATCTTTCAACCACTTCCTTAAATAATTAAATAAATCATTATTTATTTGATTATCTTCTAACCGCTTCCTTAAAAAGATTAATAAATCATTTATTTATTTATTTTTGACAAATTAAGGGATTTGACCCAAGTCAAATACCTTTTCCCTCCAACAAATATAATAAAATATTCCATAAAAAGTGGATCTAGATCTAGTTAACCCATGCACCAAGATCTAGAATGACCCAATATTTTGTTATAAATAGGAGGGTTTTTCCTACCATTCTTCACCTTTTGTTGCCTATTAGATCACTCTGGATCTATACACTTGGTCACATATCTCCATCATTTGCTCCCATTGAGCTCTACTCTTTGCATTGGGTTTTCTACAACAACTAGAGAGAGAAATCTTAGATCTGAAGTGCTGAGGACTTCCAAGAACCCATCCCACTGAGGGGAATTGGATACTCCTTCTGGTTTTCCTCACAGGTGCCCCATTAATACAAAAATTCTTTCAAAAAATTGTTCTTGTCTTGTCTATTGGTATATGGAGCAAACCCTTGTTTTTACTGCTTAATGTCTTTCCATACATAGATTTGGTATTTTGCAGCTATTTTCTTGTCTAACTAATCGCAGATCTGAAGATATTGGTAGCCACTTTTGTTGTTAGGGCTATTAGTTATGCGTAGCTAAAGTGGTCCTTTTTCGTACACTTCGACAAAGGATTCATACTAACAGTAACCTTCAATTAAATTTTGTGCTTAGGTTTTCATTATCTTTTTGGAGCTGTGTGAACGGACTCTCATTATAATAGGAAGCCGAAATTTTTGTAAATTCTATCGCGAGAAAAGTAGAACTATAGTATGATCACTGTATTTTTGATGTGTCGAAGTAGAACTAAAAATACTGACATTGATAATGTAAGAATCAGTGAAGGAGTTTTTTTTTGTTATGTGCCTAGCACACTATATATACCAGTGGTATTTTTCTGACTGAAAAAAAAAATGTAGATTTTTTGAAATAATAACAATATTAAGATTTTAAAAAATATTATTAGATTATTAGATTTAAGATTTTTGTAATCTATAATTTAAATAAATGTTTTTAGAATTAATTATATCATTAAAAAATTTTAATGATATAATTAATAAAAAAATATTTATCAAAAAAAATATTATTATCTATCATTAGTGAGTTTTCAAGTATAAATCTTTGCATAGTCTTTTTTAAAACACAAATCTAAGCTATGGAAAAAAAAAAAGAAATTGCATTTAAAGCAATATGTCACTAGGCCAACTATAATTTCCATTCATGGCCTGGATTGTCCAGCTATCCACTATGACGTTCTGTTTTAGTATGTGAATTTAGCCCATGTTTTTCTATGCGCGATTGATTTTTACTTGATTTCAAAACTAATATAGTGCAAAGTCAAGTTATGTGGAGAGAAATTTGACCAACATTATTAGAAATAAATAAAAAATTAAAAAAAACACCTTCGCAATATTTATGAAAATAATTAATAATACCTATTATTATAAAACTTTATTTGATGTTGAATTTGAAAATAAAAAAACTTTTTGTTTTCAAAAATCCTCACATTCCTAAATAATAGACAATCAACTATGCTATTAGAAACATGGATCTATATTTCAAACCATTCCTCCATGCAGGTTGAAGGATCATTCCACATATCCTTACCATTAGTTAGAACCAAAATAGAACCAATTGATTTCAACCCTATGGTAATGTTATGCTTTATTTTTCTTCTTATATACTTAGCTAGAATATACACTCTTTTTTTGAATCTCCAATATCTCAAGTGAGAGAGGTGCTTATCTTTTGAGGGTGTTCTAAATATACATATTAGTATTAGTATTTTATTATTTTAGTGAAGTTATTTATGTGTATATTAGGTTTTGGAAGTCATTTTTGTGTAAATTAGGTGTTTTTCAACTCCCATCACTAATGAAGAATCCTAATATTCCATTGGCATGGACATGATATGGATAACTCTTTTATTTTATTTGTTGTGTTATGTATTTATTTAATAATGTATTTGTTTTGTTTGTATTTATTGATTTTTTTTTACCAAGCATGTTTTATGATGTTTTACTAAACATGTTTTATGATGTTTTACCATCATAGAAGAACATATAAATTTGGTAAAGACGTTGTTATATCACTATAAATTTTGTATTGCAACCTTTCAAAGGAATATTAGAAAGGAATAAAAAAAAAATTAGAAGCATTTTATAATTTGTAATTTTTAAATTAAAAATAATACACAGTATCATATCATCTGCATAGACCATTGAGAGTATGTCAATATGAATAGATACCTAATATACAAGCATTAAAAGGAAATAGCATGAAATTATAGATGAGGAAGTCACTATGAAGAATATTAATACCATAAAAAACAATTTCACACCTAAATTTAAAGACAAATTATGTTACAAATATAAAGGATAAGAGAAATGCTAAAGCAAACCAATTAATTCCTTATGTTTTTTCTCAAAGTCTAATAGGAAAAACTTTTCCTCATGTTTTTTCTCAACGTCTAATAGGAAGAAGTTGGTATCCAGGTCTCCAAATTTGAGCCACATTACAACTATTTTGAATTGACACTAGCTCATTGATATGTTAATACAACAACAATTTTGAATTTACACTAGCACATTGATATGCTATTACAATAATTTCAATGTATACAACAACTTTGAATTGACATTAGCTCATTGATATGTTATTACAACAACAATTTTGAATTTACACTAGCACATTGATATGCTAATACAATAATTTCAATTTATATTGACTTTGATATAAATATATATACCCATAATATATAGATAAAAATATAGAAATGAAAATGAGAAATTATAATTTCAATGTATATTAACGTTGATACAAATATATATACCCCCAATATATAGATAAACATATAGAAATGTAATCAAAATCAAAATGAGAAATTATAATTTCAATCTATATTAATGTTTATATATAAATATATATACCCCCAATATATAGATAAACGTATAGAAATTCAATCTAAATGCAAATAAAAATTTCATACAACAATTTATATAGAGAAATGCATAGTGTAAACAGGATTGTTAATCATCTATAACATAATACGTATTTTGAATAACAAGTTACACCAACCTTTTGTTGATGTGTGATATTCCTTATAATCATAAGTGTTGTTTGGCCATTTTTTTATGAAATAGGCCATCCCCATTATAGGGCCATTTAAGCATAAATACTAATAAGACTCTTTGTCCCTTAACTCGATTTTCCACTAATTACCCAGCCTAACCTTCACACAACCATCAAAATCACCATGACTCTTTTTTTATTTAGTATGCACAACCCAAGATGGGGTCCTCTTCCAAACAATATTTTCACCTAGGATATCACACCTCCTTTTGGGCTTCAACATAGACTAACCATAAAAATGTCAATGTTGAGATCTATAATGATTTCTAGTGACAATTTCCATAACATAATTACATCACAATTCAATCTTTGCTACGAGCATTGAGTCCTTACTATTAAATTACATATTATTTAGAATGACATCTCATTCATGGAAAGAATGACTAAACAAATAAGGTGAGAATGAAACCAAACTTCCTTGAAACCAAGGATTATGTATGCATGATTTAAACTTAACATTTGGCACTCTATGAACTCCACCTAAATTCCCTAGTGCATAGTCCAAGGTAACTTATTCGTCTTTTTTACATAAATTAAGGTAAGGTACTTTGGGTAAAATAAAATATCATTATTTCATGGCTTTGGTCCCTTTTGTCCCCCTAAGCTCCCTCTCGATCCTCTCTTCTGGAGTCATAGCCCCACATTGTTTTAGTCCTATTTCTCTCATATTTAGTGTTTTATTTATTTTTAATAATAATTTTATATACATTATATACATTACTTGGCCCTTATCCATACTATTTGGCTCACAACCTAATTCACACATATAAACATAATGTCATATTTTGGGAAAAAATATGGGGTTTAATATTCCCCTCCCTAATATTTTTCCCTTTTACTTGTACAAATCACCATATGGGTGTTTATATATATAATGCCACATCAAAATCTCAATATAGCTACATGTATGATTCCTGCATTGCATCTTCCATCTTCCATGTAGTATCTTTGAGGATGTAGTAATTCTATTGAACCTTTACTTACCTAATGGATTTGTTCCAAAGAATTTTGAATTTTCAATCCAAGATATGGGCTATCTCTACCTAAAATCTCCCTCTAGGATCCACCTAAATCATAGTGTAATCAATGACATTGTTAGGATCATGTACATATCATTTCAGTAAGGACACATTAATTATATAATGTGCATGCATGAATGTAAGAAATACAAGCATATATTTAACTAGCACTATCTTGTCCAGTATCTCCAATGCTCTACAATGTCTATCTGTAACTTAATGAAACTTCCAAACTTTAGTGGAATTCCCATTAGCTTCACTTTCAAAATTTCATTTTCTTCTACTTGGAAATATTTGGTTGCATTTTATTCTTTTACATCCTTTTTCTATATTTCCCAATATGATTTTAAATTCTATTTGATTTTAGTCATTCAACCTTCCATTTATGATTGAGGAATCTCATCTAGCCTAGGAAAACAATACATTTTCTGATAGATTATCGCAACTCACTAGATACTTACTGTTCCTACCATACAATGCTTCAAATAATCTCATTTTTAATGATACCCAATACCCATTATTTTATGTAAATTCAACCAATTTTATATACTCTTCCCAATGTTTGGATGAATTCTCCATCACATACATTATCAGCATGTCCTAAATTACTTGGTTAACCATCTCTATTTTCCTACTCGATTCTGGGTGAAATGTTACGATAAAATTTAATTTTTCCATATCTAATAATTCATTCCAAAAACTTGAAGTAAATTTGAAAACCTTGTGACATATTATTAGCTTATGCAAACCATGTAGCTTGAAATTTCCCTTCATGGAAATATCAACAATGTTGGTTCTTGGGTGTGTGTTATATCCTTTATATGAGGGCGTTAGCCCCCCATGTTATTGCATCAAGTGCAGTAGGGAGGCAGTAGCCCCCTACATGGGGTTTGGGGCAGCACCCTGAGAAATTTTTTTGGACCCCATATTAGGTGGTCAGACCTACCTATAGTTTTGTGCATGCATTTTTCACATGGTTTTGGGCATCATGGTTTTCTTTCCATGGTATTTTGTAGATCCATTCAAGGGAACTACAGTTATGTTCTAATCTAGGTTTAATTGACCGGGGTTTATGAATTCTTCGACATGTATATATCTGTATTATAAAATTGAAAGAAATATAATGAAAATTCAATATCGTAGTCCCACTTTTGGGATCTAGGAGAAAATATTTGTGTATATGTGTTTTATTTTTATGTTCTCGCCATTTTTTATTTTCTAGTTTTAAGAATTCATTTGCATGTAATTTTTGTACAAGGTTAAAACCTACATTGGCTATGTTTTTTTTTTTGGTAGTTTAGACTAATCCTAATATTTCCATTTTTTCTCCTCCCATCCCACCCACAGGTTTTGAACCGATGACCCTGCAGACGGAATGCCTTAATAGTGCACCCCATCACCGACTGCTCTACACCATGTGGGCTTACATTATCTATGTAATGTGTGAGCTTCATTAGAATAAAATAGGTTTCCTTTGTGAGCTTATTTACCACTACAATGATAAAATCGTGCTAATTTATAGTCCTAGGAATTTTGGTAATAAAATCAATTGAAAAAACTTCCCATTTCCACTCATAAGTGGGCAATGGTTGTAACAATAAAATGAGATGTCTGTGATTATCCTTTGTCTTTTGACATTATAAGAACTTGGCTATATACTTAGCAACATACTTCTTTATTCCTAGCTAAAACTATTGGCCTCTTATGACCGTAATTGTCATATAATATCATAGATTGAGACGGGAAAGAAGTTGAAGTGTATGAGATTAGAAAATGGAGGTGAATATTGCAGCAAAGAGTTTGATAGGTACTGTTCAGAGCATGGAATTCGCAGAGAGAAGAAAGTTCCAAGAAAACCACAAGAAAATGGTGTGTCAGAAAGGATGAACAGAACAATCATGGAGTGTGCAACATGCATGAGATTGCATGTAGGATTTCCTTTAAAATTTTGGGTAGATGTTGTAGATATTGTTTTTTATCTAATAAATAGAGGACCTTCAAGTTCCTTGGATGGGGGTATTCCAGAAGAGGCACGGACAGGTAAAAAGGTAAACTACTCTTTTTTAAAGCCTTTTGGTTGTGATGCCTTTTTCCATATTAATAAAGAAAATAGAAGAAAGCTTGAGGAAAAATCAAAGAAATGTACCTTTATTGGATATGGTGTTAATTATTTTAGTTATCGATTATATGATTATGAAAATAAAAAATCATTAGGAGCATAGATGTAATATTCAATGAAAATTTCTTGTATAAGAATCAGTTGTGCGAAAAAAACATGAAAAAGAAAACAAAGAATACACAGTTCTTGATGAGATCACAAAAAAAGTAAAGGTACTAGAAAATAATAATAATCAACAACCACAACAACAAAAACCACCAAAACAACAACGGGCACCTCAAACACCTGAAAGTTTTGTCAGAAGATCTACCAGGATAAGTAGACCCCCTGAATGATACTCTCCTTCATTATACTATTTATTATTGATTTATTCTGGTGAACCCGAATGTTATGAAGAAGAAATGCAGGTCAAAACCAGGAAGAAGTGGGAGGTAGCCATGAAAGAAGAGATGGAATCCTTAATACATAACCAGACTTGGGACTTAGTCAAGTCTCCTGTAGGTAAAACAACATTGCAAAACAGATGGGTTTACATGCTGAAGGAAGAATATGGAGGGAAAGAGAGGTACAAATCTAGACTTGTGGTGAAAGGGTTTTCACATAAGAAAGGTATTGATTCTGATGAAATATTTTCTCCTATTGTTAAGATAACTTCAATCGGAACTATTTGAAGTATTGTAGCAGCAGAATATTTTCATCTTGAACAGTTAGATGTAAATACAAAATTTCTCCATGGAGATTTGGAGGAAGAGATATATATGCAACAACCCCAAGTATATATTTCTAAAGAAGGTTATACTACATGTCAGCCTGAGAATTGTGTTATCTGAAAAAGAAAAATGATGGAAACTATATTATATTGTTATTGTGTGTAGATGACATGCTTGTTGCAGGAACTAACATGCAGGAAATAAATGTGCTCAAAATAAAATTGGAAAACTCATTTGCAATGAAGGATTTGGGAGCTGCAAAAAAAATCCTTGGTATGATAATAACTAAAGACAGGAAAAATCGCAAATTAACATTGTCTCGGAGTGAGTACATGCAAAATGTGTTGAAAATATTTAATATGAAGAATGAAAAACCAGTTAGTACACCTTTTTCTAGCCATTTTAAACTTAGGAAGGAGATGTGCCCCAAGACCCAAGAAGAAATGGATTATATATCTAAAGTTCTATATGTGTTAGCAGTTGGAAGCTTAATGTATGCAATGGTCTGCACAAGGCCTGATATTTCACATGCGGTGGGTGTTGTAAGCAGGTACATGAAAAATCGAGGAAAATAACAATGAATGGAAGTGAAATGGATTCTCAAATATTTGAGAGGTGCCACAAATAAATCATTATGCTTTAGTGGTTAAAACATTGCTCTATAGGGATATGTTGATGGAGATATGGTAGGTGACATAGATAACAATAGGATCACTACAGGGTATGTATTTACTATAGGTGGAATAATTGTTAGTTAGGTTTTAAAAATCCAAAGTGTTGTTGAACTTTCAAAAATAGAAGAAGAGTATGTTGTTGCTACAGAGGCTAGTAAAGAAATGATTTGGTTAAAAAGTTTTATGGATTAATTGGGTAAGAAGCATGAGATGGGCATGTTATACAGTAATAGCCAAAGTGCCACTCACCTTGAAAATAACTCAACATTTCAATCGAGAACTAAACACATACATCTCAAGTACCATTTCATATGGTCAGTATTGGAAGATGGACAATTGAAACTGGAAAAGATACACATTAGCTAAAATCCTGCAGATATGCTAACAAAATTTGTAACTAGGGAGAAACTGAGATTATGCTCAGTTTCAATTGGTCTTCAAGTATGATGTTGAAGATGAGAAACAACAGGGTATAAAGTGGAGTAATTGTCCAGCAAATGAAGTAGTAGAGGAATTGCTATAATCAATCTCCAAGTGGGAGATTGGTGGGTGTGAAGCCTGATTATCTTCTTTATTTTGTATCACATCATTGGACCCCTGTTATTCATGGGGAACCAACACATCTTGTAATTGAATGCTGCCTGGGGGGTCCATGGCGGGGGGGCAACTGTGACTTTATGGAGACCCCCATGGCGTCGGGCTTCGAAGGAAGTGACCCCAAAGCTAAAAAAAAATGTAAAATTTCATTGTAAAAGTATTGTAATTTCTATTCAATTTGGGCCGTTCATTAGGAATATGATCTAACAGTGGCAGTTATGTTTAATTTAAGGTTTTTTCCCTAGAAGGTAACCCCTCATTTTGTATGAGGGTATTGTATTGTGACTGTGTATTGAATGTGTATTCTTAGAGCGAGAAATAGATAGGGAGACTGTGAGAGAGAACAGAGGACTATTGCATTAGATAGGAGAAATTATAGGGTACTCTTCAGAGCATGGAATTTGTAGCGAGAAGATAGTTCCAAGGACACCACAAGAAAATGGTGTGTCATAAAGGATGAAAAAAACAATCATGGAGCGTGCAAGGTGCATGAGATTTCATACATGATTTCCTTTACAATTTTGGGAAGATGCTATAGATACTGTTGTTTATCTAATAAACAGAGGGCCTTCAATTTCCTTGGATGGTGGTATTCCATAGGAGGCATGGATAGGTAAAAAGGTAAACTACTCTTTTTTTAATCCTTTTGGTTATGAGGCCTTTGTCCATATTAATAAAGAAAATAGAAAAAATCTTGAGGAAAAATAAAATAAATGTACCTTTATTGGATATGGTATTAATGATTTTTGTTATTGCTTATATGATTATGAAAATCACAAAATCATTAGGAGAAAATATGTAATATTCAATGAAAAGGCCTTGTGTAAGAATTAGTTGTAGGAAAAGAAACAGGAAAAAGAAAACTAAGAATACACAGTTCTCGATGAGATCACAGAAAAAGTAAAGGTGCCTGAAAATAATAATAATAATCAACAACCACAACAACAACATCAACAAGCACCTCAAACACCTGAAATTGGTGTCAGAAGATCTACTAGGATAAGTAGACCCCCTGAACGATACTCTCCTTCATTAGATTATTTATTCTTGATTGATTCTAGTGAACCCAAATGTTATGAAGAAGAAATGCAGGTCGAAACCAGGAAGAAGTGGGAGATAGCCATGAAAGAAGAGATGGAATCCTTAATACATAACTAGACTTGGGACTTAGTCAGGTTGCCTGCAGGTAAAACAAAATTGCATAAAAAATGGGTTTACAGGCTGAAGGAAAAATATGGAGGAAAAGAGAGGTATAAAGCTAGACTTGTGGTGAAGGGGTTTGCACAGAAGAAAGGTATTGATTTTGATGAAATATTTTCTTCTGTTGTTAAGATGACTTTAATGAGAACTATTTTAAGTCTTGTAGCAGTAGAATATTTGCATCTTGAACAGTTAGATGTAAAGACAACATTTCTCCATAGAGATTTGGAGGAAGATATCTATATGCAGCAACCCCAAGGATATGAGGTCAAAGGGAAAGAAAAATTAGTGTGCAGGTTAAAGAAGAGCTTTTATGGCGTAAAACAGGCTCCAAGGTAGTGGTATCTAAATTTTGACAGGTTTATGTCTGAACAAGGTTGTAATAGATGTCACTTTGATCATTGTGTTTATCTGAAAAAGAAAAATAATGGCAGTTATATTATATCGTTATTGTGTTGAGAGGCGCTCTGTAGCCCAGTATATAGGTATGTGTAGATGTAATGTGTGTAATGTACAAATTTTATATGTCGGACTGTATATAGATGTGTAGATGTAATGTGTGTAGATGTCATGTGAGTAATGTAAACTTTTGATATGTCAGAGTGTATAGAGATGTGTAGATGCAATGTGTGTAGATGTCATGTGAGTAATGTAAACTTTTGATATGTAGGAATGTATAGAAATGTACCACTTTAATACCATGGGTTGGATACCGTGGGCCAAATACCATATTTATAAAAGAGCTATGGTAAATAAATAAAATATAAATAAACCATAGATATGGTAAATAAATAAAAAGTCTTTTATATTTACTCCATAATCCTATTTATATTTAGGAACTCTCAAGTGGTTTTATTTAGGTGAATCCTCAGCTAAATACCTTGGGCCAAATTATTATTAATACCGTGCCAAAAAAACATTATTAACCCTAATATTAATATTAATATTATTAAATTTAATTAATGTAAACTTTTGATATGTCAGAGTGTATAGAAATGTACCACTTTAATACCATGGGCTGAATACCATGGGCCAAATACCATATTTATAAAAGAGGTATGGTAAATAAATAGAATATAAATAAACCATATGTATGGTAAATAAATAAAATTTATTTTTATATTTACTCCATAATCCTATATATATTTAGGAACACTCAAAAAGTGGTTTTATTTATACCATGGGCCAAATTATTATTAATACCATGCCAGAAAAACATTATTAACCCTAATATTAATATTAATATTATTATTAATTCTAATATTCACATTATTATATTATAATATTAATATTATTAAATTTAATAAAATTGGATCACTTAGGTTGTTATTTTAGTACACTATATGCATTGCCTATCTCAGGTAACAATAAACATGTAAAGAAATGATTTGTTCGAAAGTGGTAGTAATAATATTTGTGGGAAAGGATTTCAGGGTCAACGAACTTATTTGGATTGATTTGGAAAATAATATTTTTGGGAAGGATTTCAGTGTCAACGAGCTGCAATTGTTTTTTAGGTTTGATTTCAATTGCCCCTGCATTTTATTTTATTTTAGGAGAGGAAGGAAGGTGTGAGAGGGAGGTAGGAGAGGAATGGGGGGAGAGGAAGGAAGAGAAAGAGTAGGAGAGAGGGAGGGATATAGGAAGTGGGGGGATAGAGAGATGGATTTGGAGGGTGAGAGAGGGAGGGAAGAAGAAATACATAGAGAGTGAGAAGTGGAGAGAGAGAGGGAGTGACAAGGGAGAAATAGAGAGTATGTGTATGTTTGGGGGTGAGATAAAGAAAAAAATAAGGAGAGATGGAGGGAATGGGGGGAGAAGGAGAGAGGTAGGGATATAGTAACATAGTTGGAGAGCGAAGAGTGGGAGAGAGAGGGAGATAGAGAGAGAGATAGACATGGGAGAGAAAGGGATAGAGGGGAAGTAAGAGAGAGAGAATGTGAGAGAGTGGATAGATGGAGGATAAGAGAGATGGAGTCGGAGGTGGAAGAGAGGGAAGATTATTTCTTGCAATAGATGCATTGATTTTAGTGTGGATGGTGATTTCTAATCCTATTTTATTTCTTGCACTATATGCATTGATTTTAGTGTATATGTTGTGATAGAGAGAGAGAGAGAGTATGTGTATGTTTGGGGGTGATATAAAGAGAAAAATAAGGAGAGATGGATGGAATGGGGGGAGAAGGAGAGAGGGAGATAGAGAGAGAGAAAGACATGGGAGAGAAAGAGATAGAGGGGGAGGAAGAGAGAGAGGATGTGAGAGAGTGGAGAGAGGGAGGGAAAGAGAGATGGAGTTGGAGGGGAGAGAGAGGGAGGGAAAGAGAGATGGAGTTGGAGGTGGGAGAGAGGGAAGATGATTTCTTGCACTCGATGCATCGATTTCAGTGTGGATGGTGATTTCTAATCCTATTTGATTTCTTGCACTATATGCATTGATTTTACTGTAGATGTTGAGAGAGAGAGAGAGAGAGAGAGAGTGGTGAGGGAAGAAATAGGATTGGATGGAATATATATATATATATATATATATATATATATATATATATTATATATATATATATATATATATATATATATATATACCGAGAGAGAGAGAGAGAGAGAGAGAGAGAGAGAGAGAGAGATGGAGTTGGAGGGGGAGAGAGGGAGGAAATAAGGAACACATAGAGAGTGAGAAGTGGAGAGAGAGATGAAGTGAAAAGGGAGATATGGAGAGAGTGTTTGTACGTTTTGGGGTGATATAAAGAGATAAAGAAGGAGATATGGACAGAAGGGAGGATAGAGGAGATATAGAGGGATATAGTAACATAGTTGGAGGGTGAAGAGAGAGAGAGAGAGAGATAGATGTGAGAAAGAAATGGAGAGAGAGGAAGGAAGAGGGAGGATGTGAGAGAGTGGAGAGATGGAGGGAAAGAGAGATGTAGTTCGAAGGGGGAGATAAGGAAGAAGATTTATTGCACTAGATGAATTGATATTAATGTAGATGTTGGTTTCTAATCTTATTTTCTTACTTGCACTAGATGCAATGATTTCAGTGTAAGCACACAAAATTATTGACAATGTACATTAATATTTGTGTTATAGTAAATCAACCTATTAATATTGAAGAGCAAGAGAGACAATGTATGATGTTTATTACAATAGTTCAAGCTAAATATTTAAATGGTTTCTGATTTCAAATGTCCTTTTCATATAATCGAAATGAAAAGATAAAAAAAATAACAAGGGTGACAATAAGAATAGTAAAAGAAAATAATTTGTGATTAATCACAATGAAGAATATTTGTAATTGACTGCATTCTTATTGTTTTCATTTTCTATCATTCAACACTATTAAATTTTCACTTTGCATTAAAAAATTTTAGTAACAATATTTATCATTGAAAAAAACTGAGGTAACTAAGAAAATTTTAAAATTAAAAGTACCAGATAAATATCAGACATATTTATCATATATAAAATGATTATATTTATATTATATGTATTTACATATTATTGATAAAATTAATCATATGTTCGATAGATTTTCCTTGGCCGCACATGACTGAAACCAACCTAGATCCATCTTAACTCTGGATCTATCAAGCGCCAAAGGGATCAAATCTCTCAAGGTGCAAACTTTCCTCAAGTTTTGCACTGAAAAATAGGTTTTCACCACAAGAGATTTGATCCCTCTCAACACTTGATAGATCCAGAGTTAATAGGGATCTAGGCTGGTTGTATGTAGATTCCATGCTTGTTGTAGAGCCTAACATGTAGGAAATAAATGTGCTCAAAAGAAAATTGGAAAATTCATTTGCAATAAAGGATTTGGGAGTTACAAAACAAATCCTTGGTATGAGAATAACTAGAGACAGGAAAAATTGCAAATTAACATTGTATCAGAATGAGTACATACAAAAGGTGTTGAAAATAATTAATATGCAGAATGAAAAACGAGTTAGTAAAATTTTTTATATCCATTTCAAACTTAGTAAGGAGATGTGTATGAAGACCCATGAAGAAATGGATTATATGTCTAAAGTTCCATAAGCATCAGCAGTTGGAAGCTTAACGTATGCAATGGTATGCACAAGGCTTTATATTTCACATACAATGGGTGTTGTAAGAAGGTACATGAACAATCCTAGAAAAGAACATTGGATGGAAGTGAAATGGATTCTCAGATATTTGAGAGGTGCCATAAATAAAGCATTTTTTTTTCTAAATTAGTTTAATCTATTAAGAAAAGAAAAATATTTTACATCTTGGCTTCAGCCCTATCTTTGCCTATGAGAGAGGCATATTCAGTGCACAAAACAGACTACCCATGATGGGAAACCAGTCCAAAATAGACATAAATCTCACATATTGCCCGCGCAAGGGCGACGATAATGCAGTCCACTCTAAAGTTCCAAGTTGATAACTGAGAAACTAAGACTACTAAAGTTGAAAACAGGAAAGACAAAAACAATCCCATCCAAATGGGAATCCTGAAACAAAATAAAAACACTGATGAATATACTAAGCATCATGTTGAGGAGAGGTTTCCTCCAGGATAAAACACTTGTAAGCCTCCATACTATCTTCTTCCTGTTGCTTGTCTCACCTGGGTCGTCACTTTTCTTGGAGCGCTTAACGTCAGCCTTCTCCTCTCTCGAAAGTGATTTGCCTTTATCCTTGGGCTCCTGCTGCTATGGCTTGTCCAATTCCTGAAAAAGAATAGAAGAAGCTCCAGTTTGAAACTCCCTGGGAATAGCTTGTTGGGGTTCTTCCAAGAAGACAACTGAAATCGAGGCAATGATACGAGGCCTATTCAGAAAACAATTAAAGAAAAATTGGGCTGTTTGAGGAATGTTAGATGACAGATTGACAGGGGGGTGCTGAGCAGGGTGGACATGGTGGGATCTCCCTCGCCCACTGCGACTGTCTGGATATATACTAGAAAATTACTCTGAGGAGGGCATAGAGGAATCCGAGTGTTGAGCCCCAAATATGTCCTTCCCCTTCACCAAATTTTACTTCATTTCCTTTGTCCCTTATCAATTACAGGCTTAAACGGTCAATAGGATTGGTTAAAGACACTTTAAGAATGTATATAATGAATAACTTGCTACACTTTTATAGTTTTGTTGTTGTAGTAATTTTTGGCTAGACTTAGCTACATAATGCATCCATTCTATAGCTAGTTACCGATTCCACAGATGTCTTCATGTTCTCACAGGTTCCAGGTGTCACCTCAAAGAAAAATGCATATGGGTGAATTCTAGACTTCATCCACGTCATTCCTTGCTCCCTACGAAGTCTGAGCAGAATTCTACAGGTGGTTATGCACGTGGGAAACCAAAAATAAGAGATAGACTTCTAATAGGACAAGGACTGTACAGATGTCTTTAATCACAGTACAAGACCTCCACCAGAGTTCTAATTTGATTTTATTTTGGAAAGACATTTACTCATATTTTATCTCAAGGGGAGTTATGTAATTTTCTTATAAGAATGACTCGGGAGACCGAGAAATAGCTAGCTAGATTGATGTTTTGTTGCTAGATCTCAAAAGACCGTAATACTCTGTTTTTGAAATACTTTTTCTTTAATGAAAGAAGCACCACTTTATTGCAATATTTGAGGCAATATTGAGGATATTTGTATGTTAATATGGTGGTAGAGGGCCCCTACTGCACGAGAAGCTTTGTGCACATTGTTTAGATAAGTAACTTTAGCCTTGTTGAATTCCTAGTTTAAGCAATTTTCTGAACTTTGTGTTCTATACTCACTTGCATTGGATGCTACAGTCTAGTCTTGTTCTCACAAATTATTCCAAAATGTCACTAATATTGAATGAGATATAACTGTAGTATTTTAGGAATTAGTTTCCTTTTTCTAAACTTTACGTTTTTGTGTTCAATTACATCAATTGTTACAGCTAGACTTGTTCTTCCGAATTGTTCCAAAATATCACTAATACTGAACGAGATAGGGCTATAATATTTTATATATTAGTTGCATTATAGTGTAGTTGTGATACTCCGGAGATTAATGGCACACTAGTTCAGTTTCTGTTCACTGTATATCAAGTTAGATTAATGGCACTCTAGTTCAGTTTCTATTCATTGTATTTCAAGTTAGATTAATGGCACTCTAGTTAAGATTCTGTTCATTGTATTTCAAGTTAGGATAATGGAATTCTAGTACTGTTGTGGTCACTGTATTAGAAGTTTGAATGATTTCATTTTAGTTCAGCTTTATCTATTGTATTTTTAGTTTCATTAGTTAGTTGTATGCTAGTTTTGTTCCATTAGACTTCAAGGCATTCATTATTTACAAACTACTCTTTTTATTAATCTCTTCCAACACATCATCATATGGACAGGAACTAGTGATATCAGTTCAAGGCCTTGACTATTCTGCAATCTCTTATAATTGTACAAATAGCATTTTTCCCAAAACTATTCCAAAAGACTTCTAACTTCCAAACAAGGCTTACTAGTGACAGTTTAAGTTGCAGAATGGATTAATTTCAGTGTCATAGGTTAATTTAGAGTAGATTTCCTCACTATGTTGCACACTATCTTTTCCAAATATGTTCCAACAAATTTCTAGCCATGGATAATATTTTCTCTGTGATCTTGTAGGTGGTTGTTTACTTAGAAGAACCTCATGGAACTAACTTATCCTTTTCTCAAGCTATTCCAACATATTTCTGATGAATGAATTGGACTGAGTTTATGTTGTGAGTTATTGAGTTCATGTTGTGAGTTATTTTCTTGTCAAATTTTTGCATTTTCTAAGTGCCATACATAGTTTAGAATAGTTTTTGCTCTGTTTTAGTGTGACCAACAACTTCTCTTTTCCAAAACTTAGTTCTTTTCCTCTTAGAATAAAAACACAAAACTAAAAACATTGGAAAAACACTAAGCACAACATAGTGAGAAACAAATACCTAGGCACATATAGTGCACTTCACTTCAACAATTTACTGGCCCTGGTTGACAATTTATGACCTCAATTTAGGAACACTAAGTGGAGCAGACATTTTGGCGCCGTAGCCAGGGAAGTGTAACTAGGTAGCCTTGTTTCTTACCTCCAAAAACAATGATATGCATAGAGAAAGAGACTCAAGGGGTAGATTCATATGAAGCAGAAGCTTGATTCCTAGAACACCACTTGTTTCACCAAGACCAAGAGTTAGCACACCTGCAACTCAAACCCACATTCCATACTTTACTGATCCTAGAATTCTAGAGGACTTAAGATCAGATATTCCATTAGAAAGGCCTTGCACTTCATCCACTGAACCTGTCTTAGAAGAAGATTCAAGGACCTTTGCTAGAGACCTAAACTTTTCAACTTCTACAGAAGAATCAACTATGGCAGAAGAAGGGGGAGGAGGATTTTTTAATGGATAACACACACTATTTGGAGGGGGCAGAGGTAGAGGTAGAGGAGAAGGAGGTAGAGGTGCAGAAGGAGAAGGAGGCAGAGGAAGAGGTAGAAGATAAATGGGAAGCTCTTTTGGGTTTCCTATAGTAGATGAAGAAACCAATGCAACTATGAAAACAATTTCACCCTCTATCCTTCCAAAATTTTATGTACTTAAAACTGAAGATCTTGAAACCTTCCTATTTGAATTTGAAGTCCTATGTAGAACCTATGACTACTTGCAAGATTCTCAAAAACTTAAACTATTCCCTTCAACATTGAAAGTAGCAGCATTAAAATGGTTTATGAGTTTGATCAACAGTTCTATTAGGACATGGGAAGACATGAAACAAGCATTTATAGAGATGTATTTGGATTACAGTATGCCAGTCAACCATAAAGAGGAAGTGTTTAAAATGTTACAAAAAGAGAATGAAAATTTGGAAGATTTGTTGGAGAAGTTTAGCTATAACATCAAGAGGGAAAAAATGGAAAACTTAGACCAAGACACCTTGAAAGCTCTCTTGTTGAAGACAATTAGGGATGAATGGTTAGATATCCTTAAAATGATGGGAAAAGGGGATATGTCTCAGCTCACATTACCTGAAATAGCTGAATTATGTATCAACCTTTCAAGAGGGAAATTTAAAACTATAAAAGGACCAAGAGACCCTGCTCTTGCAAGGGCAAGTAATTCTGCTTCTAGGACGATAAGTAGGGTAGAAATAGGACATATGCTTGATGAATTCAAATCTGATATCTTGGGAAGTCTTAGTGAACAAATATACACCCTTAAGTTACAAAACAAGCAGAAAAATGAATCTGATGCCTTAATAATCTTTTGTCCCAAATGTAGAAAGAAACATGCCTTGAGAGAGTGCCCTTTGGATGAAAAAGTTGTGGAGACTTTTGTAATTTGTTCAGAAAAACATGAGACCAAGAGTTGTCCTTCATTTCCTGGTCTTAAAGTTGTCTTTCAAGAAGAAACTCCTACAATTTCCACAGAATCTCTCAATTTTGTCTCCAGGAGACCTTGGCAAGGACCTCAAACACAAGGATTTCATGATCAGTTGTATAATCAACCCCCACCAAATTGGAATTCTTGGCAACAACCTTGGCCCCAATTTCAAAATAAATCACAAACTTGGGCACAAGGAGCATAAAATCCCTATGGAAGATACTCTCAGTATTACCAATATCCACCATCCTATCTTTATATTCACATTTTCTTCCTCAACAAAACTTTCAATGAAATCCTCAAAAAAATCCACAAAATCTACAACATCACAATCAACCACTTCCATTACCATTTCCTTAGAAAAAAAATCATTTTCCTGCCCAACCCATACCAAACCACAACAATAAAAATCCTCAGAACACATACATGATAGAAGGCCAACAGTTTCCAACTTATTTGATCACTCCTTTAGACCTTAGTGATGTTCAACTTAGGTCTGGAAGAATACTTGAAAAGAGGAAACCTTATGCAATCATACAAGAGCAAGAAAATTCTGAGGATGATTCTCTACGGATAAATAAAAGTCTTGAAGAGAACACATCTTTCCAAGACCCAAACATTGAAAAATAAAAACAAAAAGAACCAATAATTTCAACTCCTGTATTAGAGCAGCCATCAACATCCATTTCTACACCTCCCTTTCCAGAAATATTACAAATTGATAGGGGTGTAGAAAAACAATTTATGGTGCCTAATTATGATTTCCTGGATGAGCTGAGAAATGTTTGTATTAAGATCCCATTATTTCAAGCTATCAAGGAAATTTCAATCTTAGCAAAGACAATAAAGGAGTTGAGCATGAAGAAAACAGGAAAAAGAATAAGAGAGATAAAGAAAATTCAACTGCCAGGAAAAATAGCAGATATTATGATGGGTAAGATCGCTATTCCAAAGTATCTAGACCCAAGAAATCCATTTGTTAAAATTCACATCAATGGAACTGAAATCCAAAACACACTTATTCATTTAGGAGTAGCAATCAATATCATGAGTAGACAAATCATGGATAAACTGAAACTTCTTAATATTATTTTTACACCCACATTATTATAATTAGCAGATAGATCTATGATCAAACCTGATGGGGTAATAGAAGATATTCCAGTGTCCCTAGATTCTTGGGAGTATCCTGTGGTTTTTATGATCCTAACTCCTAAGAATAATCTAAGAGGGCATCGTATTATATTAGGAAGACCTTGGTTAGCTACAACTGATGCTTTCATTAGTTTTAGATCCGGTGATATGTACATCTTTGATGGTAGTTCAACCAAGAAATTTACCTTGTATCCTCCAGCAAAAACAATTACAGAATTGGATGATATTCAATGGATAGAGGATGAAGAAGACTTACAACCTCTCTTCACAATTTCAGAAATTAGTGAAGATAGCCAGATTATGAATACCTTGGAAAACTTGAATCCTCTTCGGAATACAAACATGAACAATTTAAAGAAGAATCCAACATTGAGTTTTTATCATCAAGACAGATGTCTCTCTATTCCATGGATAAATTTGGTAGCTCTACAATTGAGATATTTCCAGGCAAAACTTTAAACATAAAAAAGAACCTAGAGAAATCTCAACAAGCAGAGCTAGTCAAGATATTACACAGACATTCTTCTGCATATGCATGGGAGTACACTGATATGAAAGGGATAAGCCCCAATACATGCACTCATCACATCTATATAGAGGAAAATTGTAAACCAATCAGACAACCTCAAAGACGGATGAATCCAAATCTTAGGGAAATTGTTAAATAAGAATTGCAGAAATTGTTAAATGTTAACTTTATCTATCCCATTTCAGATATTCAGTGGGTTTCTCCTTTGGTAATTATTCCAAATAAAAATGTTAAATGGAGGGTATGTATTGACTACCGAGAATTAAAAAAAGCTACTCTTAAAGATCATTTTCCTCTACCTTTCATAGATCAAGTATTAGATACATTAGCTGGAAAAAAGTACTTCTCATTTTTAGATGGGTTTAGTGGTTATAATCAAATCCAAGTAGCACTTGAAGATCAAGACAAAGCCACATTTACCTGTCCTTTGGGTACCTATGCTTACCGAGTATTTCCATTTGGATTATGCAATGCACCTGCAACATTTCAAAGGGCAGTACTAGGAATTTTTTTCAGATCTAATACATGATTGTGTAGAGGTATATATGGATGATTTCATAGTTTATGGAAACACATTTGAAGAAGCTTTAGAAAACTTGGAAAAAGTTTAAAGAGATTTAAAGAAGAAAATATTTCACTAAGTCATGAGAAGTGTTTTATGATGTTTACTGAAGGAATTGTTTTAGGACATCACATTTCAGGGGATGGGATTAGAGTTGATGAGTCAAAAGTTGAAGTCATCTCTAACTTATCTATTCCAAGTTGTCAAAAAGATGTTAGCAGTTTTCTAGGATTTACAGGATATTATCGAAGGTTTGTAGAAAACTTCACCAAGATAGCATCTCCACTTTTCAAATTACTTACCAAGGACTGTGAATTCAAGTGGAATCCTGATTGCCAGTTAGCCTTTGAGACCCTGAAAACAAAAATCTCTAAAGCACCTATTTTAAGGGGACCTAACTGGAAGTTACCTTTTCATATTTCAACAGATGCCTCAGATACAGCTCTAGGAGCAGTATTGGGACAAAAAGACCTGATTCCTTATGCCATCTACTATACCAGTAAAAATTTGACTCCTGCAGAGTTAAACTATACTGTAACTAAAAAAGAGTTTTTAGTTGTTGTTCATGCCATAAACAAATTGAGACACTATATAACAGACTATGAAACTTTTGTTCACACAGATCACTCTGCAAGTAGATATCTAATGAATAAATCAATTACTAATGGCAGAGTCATAAGATGGTTATTAATTTTACAATAATTCAACATTACCATTCTAGATAGGCCTAGAAAACAAAACACAGTAGCCGATTTCCTATCTAGACTCCAAAACATCGAAGACAATACCCCAGTTGAAGATCAATCCCCTGATGAATATATTTTTTTAATTTCTACTCAAACTCCTTGGTTTGCTGACATTGCTAACTATTTATTTTCAGGGAAATTTCCTTCAATAATGAATGCAAGAGACAAAAGAAATATCATTTATGACAGTGCAAAATATTCATGGGTTGCTAATGAGTTATACAAAATAGGTCCAGATTTTATCATTAGGAGATGTGTTCGGGAAGGTAAGATGCCTGAGATCCTCAAGGCATGTCATGATGAACCTTGTGGCAGACACTTTGCTGATAAAAGAACAACTTATAAGATCCTTCATTTAGGATATTATTGGCCATCCCTTTTTAAAGATGCTAAACAGTATGTCAAAAGGTGTGACAGTTGCCAAAGGGTAGGGAAACCTTCCTTCAAGTGAGATTCCATTGCAGCCTTAGTTACATATTGAACCTTTTGAAAAATGGGCTTTAGATTTTGTAGGACCTATTAGTCCTCCATCAAGACAAAAGAGATATATATTAGTTTGCACTGATTATGTTACCAAATGGGTAGAGGCCAAGCCATTAATTTCTGCTACTGAAGCATCTGTAGTTAATTTTCTTTTTGAGGATATTTTTACTCATTTTGGTGTCCCAAGGGAAATTGTTACAAACCAAGGAGCTCAATTTACATCAAAGCTAGTGGAACAAATGATGGAGAGGTACAAAATTAGACACAAAAAATATACACCTTATCATCCACAAGCAAATGGTCAAGTGGAATCTACCAATAAAGTCATTGAAGGGATCCTAACAAAGACTGTCCATTTACATAGAAGAGATTGGGAAAACAGGCTTCTTGGAGCTTTGTGGGCCTATATAACTACATGGAGAAGCACAACAGACCATACTCGTTATGAACTTGTCTATGGAAAACAAGTTTTTTTTCCCATAGAGTTTCAGATTCAGACTTTTAAAATGGCATTTCAGCTAGGACTTGATCTAATAGAGGCACAAAAGCACAGATTGGAATAGATTAATGAATTGGATGAGATCAGACAAGATGCAGTTCAGAAAATAAGTATAGTCCAACAAAAAAGGACTAGATAGCATGATAAGTACATTAAGGAAAATAAGTTCAAAGAAGGTGAATGGGCTCTCTTGTTTGATTCAAATTTCAAGGATTTTCAAGGTAAATTCCAAACACATTGGCTTGGGCCATATGAAATTATAAGGATTTTTGACAATGGAGCAATAAAAATCAGGACAATAGACAAAGAGAAGGTCACTTTTCTTGTAAATGGTCATAGATTGAAGTTGTATCATAAGCCACTTTCAAGAGAATAATTTGTCAAGAGATTCCAGGAAAACAGTGATGTGAAGTTAATGAAGAAGAATTTTTCTTCTTCATCAACTTAGTTGAATTTTCTGAATTCAAAAATATATATATATATATATATATATAATAAAAAAGATAATAAAGTATAAACATGAAAAATAATCACTGATTAGCATGTTTATATAGAAAAGATAAAGTGAAAATCAAAATCCTTTTAACACTTTAGCTTTTCAAATTTGTTTTTTTTGTGTGAGCAATCATTAAAAAATCATAAGTTTCACTCCATTATGTCTCACTTCATTCATATTTCATTCACTCCATTCATTGATATTTCATTCATTCCATTCATCCATATTTTATTCACTCCATTCCATTGTCCATTTCATTTCCATCTCAGATTTCTAAATTTGATCTCTTTCTATAGATTAAGTATTGCAAATCATGAGTTACATGCCACTTTTTATGTTTCATTCCATTTCACAATTGTGATTCATTTCATTCCATTACATTTCACTCCACTCCTGATCCATTTCACTCTATTTCATGATCCATTTCATACAAAATTCCATTCCATGTTTCAAAGTTCCTACAGGTATATTATGCAGCCACTCATACATTCTGCAGCTAGCTAGACATTCTGCAACCAAATATTCAGAAGGAAACTATCCAGTAATCATTTGATTAGCAGAAAATTGATCCTGCACACCTATGACAACAAGAAAAATCAAAGGAGTTGTGAAAACTGAAGAATCAATGATTTTCAAAGGAGGACAAAGCATATCAAAACCACAAAGAAAAAAAAAAAAAAATTAAGGAAAGGCAAAGGTAAAGTTGTAAAATTATTATGATGACAGAATATGAAAGTTATAGTATAGTTAGGTCATGTATGATTCAAAAATTTGTTTTAACTATTCGTGTTGATCATTCCTATTAAACCTATCATAGAAACTTTGGACAAAATCCCTTCCACTCCGCCATTTCAAATCATCATTTAAAACTTAACGGTTAAAGTACTGGGTTGACGTATTCGGTCACGTCACTAGCTGAAGTATTCAATGATGATTTTGAATTTCTCACAAAATGTTTCCACGGTATTTTCTCCCATGATGACTCTCAAACTCATTAATTCGTGTAAATCACCCTCACCACATTTCACTCATTCTATAACCTCTTCATATCATCCTTCCGTAGCTAATTCCTACTACATAAACATAGAAAGCACCTTTGCGGTAAAAACAAATCTTTAACAGCCATTTTCACCATGGATAGAAGAGAAATAAATTGAAGGTTGAGAAGAGAAGCCATGGGTCTCATAGTAAGATCCAAACCAGTTGGAACCAAGTACTTAGAGGGTTACCCACAAATTAGAGAAATGCTACAGCAGGCTGGGTGGTTACAATTTTTGGAAAAATTCAATGGTTTTCATAAAGAGGTAACTAAAACATTTGCACGGTCCTTCAATGGAGCAAAATTCGAAATAGGGGATGTTAAATTCACTATTACAGAAGTTTTTATTGCAGAAGCAGCGGAATTACCCAGGCAAGGAGAACAGTGGTTCAAAAATAGGGAATTTCATAATGAGGTATGGAGACAAATGCTTAAAACACCAGGTATGGATGTTTCAATTTTTAAGAAGGGTATTCCTAGCTCAGCACTGAAGAATAAATGGCGGAATCTGTTGCTCATTTTGCAAAAGTTTATAACTTGTGAGGGAAGGTTTGGTACCCTCTATGTTTATCATATTCGGTTAATGATGCATTTCTTAGATGAAGAAATCAATTTACCGTTTTTCCTACTTCATAGTTTGAAGAGAATGGCCTGTAATGTACAAAAGAGGGTTCAATTCCTGGAAACCACTTTGTACCACCACAGCCTAGTTAAAATCCTAATTGAACATCATTTGAGAAAAGTGGGAGACAATTGGAATGAATTTCTAGTGAGGAATCACTTTGAAGAACCCAAGGAACCTCCATCTCAAGGCAAGCTTATAAAAAGAAGCAGGAGAAGGAAAATTTCCGAAGATGTTGAAACTGAAACTGGTAAGTCTATATAAGAGGGCAGTGAAGAGATAATTTCTGAGAAATTAACTGAAATTAGGAAACAACTTAAAAAGGAGAAGATGATAAGAAGGTATGCCAAGGAGAGAGGTGAAAGACCATCTCAACCAAGACGAAGCCACAGACTTAGAGGTATATTGAAGAAAACAAGGATTAGACAAACGGGAATCATAAACATTGAGGATGAAGAGGCACCAACTACTAGATCACCTGAACACCAATATGAAGAGGATCTTGATGAAGAAACTCCGGAGGTAGACCCAGCTCAACAACAAATTAATAATTATATTGAGACATTAGACAATAGAGCCTCAGAAAGTAGAGACAGAACTCCTAGCCCACCAAAATCTACAATTGATGTACTAAGAAGAGACAAATATGAGTTAGAAGTACTCAATAGGCATATCAAGAATGAGAATGACATTTTAAGGGAGTAGGTTAAGCTGAAAAGTGATATGAATACAACTCTCTCCCTACAAAGGGAAAAGTTGTACAAGGCTAATGAGAAACTGAAGAAGAAAAACAAAAAGTTGAGCAGGGAACTTATAAATTTGAGATTCAAGTTGGTCATTAAGAAGCCCAGGAGGCCATTAAATATCAGGCAAAGCTGAAGAAGGAGCCTAGATGTCCTAGCAGAAGTCTCAGAATATATGAGTTGATTGCATGAGGACATGCAAAAACTTTGCAGTGGGGGTATGTTGAGCCCTAAAGATGTCCTTCCCCTTCATCAAATTTCACTTCATTTCCTTTTTCCCTTATCAATTACAGGCTTAAATGGTCAATAGGATTGGTTAAAGATACTTTAAGAATGTATATAATGACTAACTTGCTACACTTTTATGGTTTTGTTGTTGTAGTAATTTTTTACTAGACTTAGCTACAGAATGCTGCCATTCTGTAGCTAGTTGTCTATTCCGCAGTTGTCTTCATGTTCTCACGGGTTCCGGGTGTCACCTCAAATAAAAATGCATACAGGTGAATTCCAGACTTCATCCACATCATTCCTTTCTCCCTACAAAGTCTGAGCAGAATTCTATAGGTGGTTATGCACGTGGGAAACCAAAACTAAGAGATAGACTTCTAATAGGACAAGGACTGTACAGATGTCTTTAATCATAGTACGAGACCTCCACCAGAGTTCTAATTTGATTTTAGTTGGGAAACACATTTATTCCTATTTTATCTCAAGGGCAGTTATGTAATTTTCTTATAAGAATGACTCGGGAGACCGAGAAACAGCTAGCTAGATTAATGTTCTGTTGCTAGATCTCAAAAGACCATAATACTCTGTTTTTGAAATAATTTTCCTTTAATGAAGAAGCACCGCTTTATTGCAAGATATGAGGCAATATTGAGAAGATTTGTATGCTAATCCGGTGGTATAGGGCCCCTCCTACCCGAGAAGCTTTGTGCACATTGTTTAGATAAGTAACTTTAGCCTTGTTGCATTCCTAGTTTAAGCAATTTTCTGAAATTTGTGTTCTATACTCACTTGCATTGGATGCTACAGTCTAGTCTTGTTCTCACGAATTATTCCAAAATATCACTAATATTTAATGAGATATAACTGTAGTATTTTAGGAATTAGTTTCCTTTTTCTGAACTTTACGTTTTTGTGTTCAATTACATCAATTGTTACAGCTAGACTTGTTCTTCTGAATTGTTCCAAAATATCACTAATACTGAACGAGATAGGGCTGTAATATTTTAGAGATTAGTTGCATTATAGTGTAGTTGTGATACTCCGGAGATTAATGGCACGCTAGTTCAGTTTCTGTTCATTGTATTTCAAGTTAGATTAATGGCACTCTAGCTCAGTTTATGTTCACTGTATTTCAAGTTAGATTAATGGCACTCTAGTTCAGATTCTGTTCACTGTATTTCAAGTTAGGATAATGGCATTCTAGTACAGTTGTGGTCACTGTATTTGAGGTTTGAATGATTTCATTTTAGTTCAACTTTATCTATTGTATTTTTAGTTTCATTAGTTAGTTGTATGCTAGTTTTGTTCCACTAGACTTCAAGGCCTTCATTATTTACAAACTACTCTTGTTATTAATCTCTTCCAACACATCATCATATGGACAGGAATTAGTGATATCAGTTCAAGGCCTTGAATATTCTGCAATCTCTTATAATTGTACAAATAGCCTTTTCCCCAAAACTATTCCAAAATACTTCTAACTTCCGAACAAGGCTTAGTAGTGACAATTTAAGTTGCAGAATGGATTAATTTCAGTGTCATAGGTTAATTTAGAGTAGATTTCCTCACTGTGTTGTAGACTATCTTTTCCAAATATGTTCCAAAAAAATTCTAGCCATGGATAAGATTTTCTCTGTGATATTGTAGGTGGTTGTTTACTTAGAAGAACCTCATGGCACTAACTTATCCTTTTCTCAAGCTATTCCAACATATTTAGGATGAATGAATTGGATTGAGTTCATGTTGTGAGTTATTGAGTTCATGTTGTGAGTTATTTTCTTGTCAAATTTTTGCATTTTCTAAGTGCCATACATAGTTTAGAATAGATTTTTCTCTGTTTTAGTGTGACCAAAAAATTCTCTTTGCCAAAACTTAGTTCTTTTCCTCTTAGAATAAAAACACAAAACTAAAAAAATTGGAAAAACACTGAACACAACGTAGTGAGAAACAAATACCTAGGCACATATAGTGCACTTCACTTCAACAATTTACTAGCCTTGGTTGACAATTTATGACCTCAATTTAGGAACACTAAGTTGAGCAGACACCGAGTTGGAGGTGGAGGGTGTGCAAAGGGCTCGGCCCCTGGAGCTTCCTCTTCGACATCTCATGCGATGTCTCAAGCACGGCATGGTGGAGGGCGAAGACGAAGGTGACAAGCGAGGTAGAGTGCCAGAGTTGGACAGGGAAAGGGTAAAATCCAGAGTGAAAACAAATCTATTGCAATGGCCTGTGCAGGAGAGGTGGAGCCCGTCCCCAATATCAATACAGCAGCTGAGATGGCTGCGTTTGCTAGTGGCAGTGCGAACGGAGGGTTGCACTGCCAAGGCCGAACAAATTCTCTGCAATGGTGGTGGAGGAATGTCGCGACCTCAATTGCCAACGTCCATATTTAAGCTCTGAGTGTCTCTGTCTCAAGGCTCTCCCTGCCTTGAAACCTCATTAAATTTCGCAACTTTGATGTGCAGAGCATTCATAACAAAGGATTGAGAAATTGTATAGGAATTATCTCAACTTCGGCTGGGCATTAATGTTGTATCGTTAATTACGCCTAGAATGATCTCGACTTGAATTCCTGTATGATGAGCGAGCCGGCTTAAACTAGTGGCGGGATCGACGGCGGCCAAGTGGCTTCCCCACTTGCTATACCCATTTCCCATCATCCCATTTTCATATGTTTGCATCTGCATCCGGGAGATCCATATCAGACTGAACCAAATTGTTGCATTCCTGTAATTGATCATATTCATGGATTATATTTTGAGAGCCAACAAGAAGGGTATGATCACTGTTCATTCCAATATTGGCTAGAATGTTTGCCACCTTATTGCCTTCCCGTTTGACATGTTTGAATAGGATTTCTCTATTTGTGTTGAGCATTTGTTCGATCAAAGCAAATCTAGCCTCTAATCTCTAGCTTTTCGCAATTTTGTTTGCATGCGCCCCCTTCAGTAGTTGATTGGCCATATTGATGAGCATTTATGAGGCCCCCTCAATCTCTAAGCGAAACATATCATGCTACTAGGACAAAGAGAGACCCTGCCATAATCCTTCTAATTCAGCTGAGTTGTTCGTATCCCATCCTATATTTCCCAGAAAGAGGAGGAGAGGTTTGCCACTGTGATCTCTGAAGATTCCCCCAAACCCAACGATACCGGGATTGCCCTTGGAAGCACCGTCAAAATTAAGTTTTAAAGTACCCGGTGGGCGGGGGGGGGCTTGTTGCATGGCTCTGTGGAAGAATTGTGCGGAGGGCCGGGAGGTTTCATAATCTAAGGGATTTGTAGATTCCAATTGGCCCAGATAGCCTGCTCTTGGGGCGTAGTTGGAAAATATTCAGCTTGCCAATTTTGGAGCACCAAAGTCTCCTGAAGATTGAGACAGAGGTGGTCCAGATGGTGTCTGGAGGAGTACTTTGATTCCTGAAGATACGTCGATTTATTTCCTTCCATATTGTCCACATGATAAGGCTAGGAATAATCCACCAGAGTTGGTTGAGAAGCTCACTTTTGGAAGGAGATTGCTACCAGTTGCAGATTGAGTTGGTTATATCCTCTGATATTTTGCATATTTTTTGAAATCTAAAGCTGGACTTCTCCGAGATTTGGTTGGCCAGAGAAAAGGTGTCCAGGAGATGTTGTATGGTCTCTTCCTGTTGATTACAGTTGGGAAATCTTGATGGTCCATGAAAATTCTGTTTCCGTAGGTTGTCACAGGTTAGGATTCTCTTATGACCAATCATCCAGAGGAACATTCAAACCTTATGCCAAATTCTTGGAGACCAAATTCTACTCCAAAGTGGATCGGGAGTCATTGGCTCAGTGCAAATAAGTTTGTATGCCTCCTTGGTGGCAAAAGATCCTCTTGTGGTGTATCCCCATCTTAGAATATCCCTTTTGTCAAAATATCTGATTTTTCGATTTGGTAATTCAGCTTCTAGCTCCATCATTGTGTGCTCTGCTCCATTTCTTATCAATTGTTCTTCTGGGCACCATTGTCTATATCCTTGATCTAAGTTTCGAGTCTCGTATTTCTGAATAATTTCCTTTTTTTGTTCTTCCCACTCCTCACTTGGTGGAGGATTGTAGATATTGCAGAGCCGAGGTTGTTGTTGCCATGAATCCATCCAAAACCGATTTTTGTTTCCATCTTTGATTTCCCAAAAATTGTGTTGTTGGATTAGAAGAAAGTGTTGTCTAGCTGCATTCCATATTAAGGAGCCCTTTTTAGTTGGCGTAAATCTGATTAATTCTTCACGGGGCCTGTGATTAGCATATTTGGTGGTCCAGATTGTTGCCCATGGGGAGTAAGGAGTTGAAAGCCATTGCCACCAAATTTTGCCTCCCAATGTGGCATTACTATGATGGGGATCTCTCAAACCTATGCCTCCATGCTCCTTGGGTTTACAAACAGTTGTCCATTTTACCAAGGCGCATTTGCGATTTTGTCCTGTGGCTCCCCAGAGAAAATTACGTTGTAGAGATTTGATCTTCTTGAGAACCCACTTTGGAGTGGCTAATATTGAGAAGAGATAGAGTGGCATAGCTTGTAGAACAAATTTGACAAGAATCAATCTACTCGCTATGTTGAGAGCTCAGAAAGTCAAAGAAGAGAGAGAGGCTTCAAGTTTTTCAAGAAGAGAAAGCCAGGAGGTATGTTTTATGGCCGAGTCAGTTAAGGGTGCTCCCAGATATTTGGAAGGGAGAGACGCTATGGAGAAGTCCAAGATGTGAGCTATAGCATGTTGGGTCATGGGAGGAGTGTGAAAGAAGAAGGTTTTGGATTTAGCAGTGTTCATGCAAGCTCCGGAAGCCTCTGAGAAGTCATCAAGAAGCGATTTTTATTTTGAAGCTTCTTGTACAGAGGAATGGCCAAAAAGCATGTTATCATCAACAAATTATTGGTGGGTGATAGAAGGAGAGTTATGGATGGAGATGCCCCTAAGGTGCTGAGAATGCAATGCCTGCTTGATATGACGTCCTAGACCTTCAGCCATTAACACAAACAGAAAAGGAGAGAGAGGGTCTCCTTGCCTTATACCTCGGGTGGGACTAAAAGGATGAGATGGTATGCCATTGATGAGGATGGAGAATAAAGGGGAAGAAACCAGAATCATGACCCATCGGATCCAAGGGGGGAGAAGCCAAAGGCTGCCAACATTTTTTGAATATAAGTCCAGCTTAATTTGTCGAAAGCTTTGGAAAGGTCTATTTTGAGAAGAATACCTGCCTTTTTTGAACATTTGAGGGATTGAATAACCTCATGGATGAGGATTATTCCAT
This sequence comes from Pinus albicaulis, assembly GCA_034641835.2. Taxonomy (NCBI): domain Eukaryota; kingdom Viridiplantae; phylum Streptophyta; class Pinopsida; order Pinales; family Pinaceae; genus Pinus; species Pinus albicaulis. The sequence goes on from CM076584.1 coordinate 530,425,179, forward strand.
CCAAAATTTGTCTTCCTTCCACATATCCTGATTTCTCGGGCGAAATGAAGAGGGAAAGAAGTAGTTTCAGCTGAGCAGCAATGACTTTGGATATGATTTTGTAAATCACATTGCATAGTGCAATTGGGCAAAAATTTTCCAGCGTGAAAAAATGGTATTCTTTAGGAATGAGGGCGATGGACATCGAATTTAAAGAAGGAAGTAGCCAATTTTGAGTTCTAGATTCTTCCACCAATTGCTAGAATTCCTCTTTGATGAGATCCCAAAAAGTGTGGAAAAAAGTGGAAGTGAAGCCGTCCAGACCAGGCGCCTTCCCTTCCTTGAGTTGTTTCATAGCTAGTTATACTTCTTGAGGGGAGATAGGCCTTAGGAGGAGTTGGTTATGTTCCTCTATTATGATTCTTGGAATGGTCTGAGTGATTTTTTTCTATAGATGGCAACCTGTTGATTTGGGGCTCCTGATGAACCGCTTGGAAATGATTGATAATCTCTGCCTCAATATCTTCATGAACCTCCAACCTATCCTCTTTTTTATTCTAGATGTGACAGATGGTATTATGAATATGCCTTTGAATAGTAGTTATGTGAAAGAATTTTGTGTTTCGTTCCCCCTCTTTCAGCCATCTGACTCTGGATTTTTTCTTCCATAGAATTTCCTCTTGCTTTCTCCTCTCCTCCAGCTGAGTTTGAATCTGCCTTTCCTGTTCCAAGGTCTCCTCTGTTCTACCTTCAATGATGATCTATTGCTGAAGGGCCATCATTTCTTGGGATAGGGCCTTCTGATCCAGAAATATGTTCCCAAATTTGGAATGATTCCATCTTTTGATATGCATTTTTAGAAACTTGAGTTTCTGCTAGAATTGGTACATTTTAGAGCCCTCTGGGGGAGAGAATTTCTTCCAATTCTTGCAAACTAGGTCGTTGAAGGAAGGGTGATAGAACAAAAATGCCTCAAAATGAAAAGGTCACTGTGAGGAGTTGCCCAGTCTTTTCCATTGAAGAGTAATTGGCCAATGATCTGATCTAAAGAGGGGTAAAATGGAAGACGAGAAGTTCCCTCCAATATGAATGGCATTATCAGAGATAAGGAGGCGATCAAGTTTGGAGGCAATATGCTGCCTACCTACTCTGCAATTACTCTAGGTATACATTCCATTGTTGAATTGCATATCTATTAACCAGTTGTTTTGTATGAAGTCTTTGAAGTGACCACTTTCAATCTCAAGCTTGGCTCTTCCTCCCTATTTTTCCTCAAGTCTGGTGATAATATTGAAGTCACCTCCAATGAGCCATAGAGGGTGAATCCTATTGGATTTGAGCTGTGCAACAGTGTCTAGCAGTAATGTCTTGATACCAACGTCCTGAGGGAAATAGACGTTGTTAATATGTCCATGAATATTTGTTCCTATGATGTGGAATGTCGGTTGGATGATATGATGATAGGCATGAAAGTCAGAGAGTGTTGTAGCATGCGTATTCTAGGCAATGGCTAACCCTCCATATGTGCTCGAGGCATCCACTACAACAGAGTGACATCCTGGCCAAGATTTCGTTAGAATGTTTCCAAGAGTGGTACTATTGCATTTTTTCTCTTGCATGAAGAATATTTGTGCTTTCTCCTGCTTTATCATGTTTTTTATCATTCAAAATTTTCCAAGACTGTTTAGCCCTCTTAAATTTCAATATGTGTGCTTCATGATTCACTATTTGATAGGGGTTTGTAGTACTTAGTCAACTTGGAGTATCTTCCTGACTCCACCAAGATCTTGCCGACGGTGATGGTTCTTTGCAAATCCATCTTTCTTCCACACTTCTTAGAGTTCTTTGGAAACTGAGATCCATCCCATTGACTACCTGGTTGAATTCCTAGTTGGCGCTGCTAAAAATATCTTGAGATAATGACCTCCAGGTTATCTATTTGGTGATATTGGATTTTAACGAATTCTTTTCTTCTGCAAGCTTGCTCTAGACTCAAAATTTCGAGTCCTCCTAGATCTATAATCTCGAGCTCTTCCTCCATATTTTGCACCTGATTTTTGCAATCCGTAGTTCCATTTGCGGGTTGTGGCTGGTGGGTAACACAATCTACATCCATTCCATTTGGTGTCCAATTCGGATCCATCATTTCCAAGTGAGGTGGGGTTTCTGATGATGACAGAGGAGTCAGGATTGAGTCAGAGGGAGGGATGGCTTGGGTGGATTTGGGAGGGGCGATTTCTTGCTGGTTGTCTGATGGGGTGGAGTATGAATCCTTGCCAAGAGCCTCAAAGCTATTACTGGTAGATGGGATGGAAGAAGTATCATGGAGGAATATTTTCCCGGAGGCCAGTTTTTTATGAGTCCTTTTTTTAGATGTGAATTTGGTGAACCCTTCAGGATTAGGTTTATTAGATGCATTAATGGTCTGAGGCTTAACATTTAAGGGCAGTCACGGAAGATATGGCCATGGACATGACATTTTTGGCATCTGAAAGGCACATATTCATAGTCTAAGGGCTGAATCCATTCAAAGTCACCATGATAGAGACTTACCGACTCTGGGAGGGCTCTATCTAGGTGCATGTATACACATATGCGAGCATATGAAGTGTATCTACGGATCTTTGTTTCTTCAGCTATTTTGATGTACTCTCCCAATAACTTTGCTATGTCCTTCAGTGACTCTTCATCCCAATATTCCAGTGGAAGAGAATACATTCGAATCCACACAAGAGCCTAGCTGAAATCCTCTTTGTCTGGGTTAAACCGTTCCACCCAGACCATAAATATAAGCCGGCTGAGTTGTAAAAATATGGGCCACCATCAAGGACTCTATTATGATATTCAAGACAGTAGAAAACCACCATGAAGAATCCTTTTAGTCCAAGTTGCAAGTGCACATGTCGTTTGGGTTTCCATTTTGTCGTGATCCAACCCTGAAGAGATTTTTTAGTCAGCCAAAATCCGATAAATTTTTCGATGAGCACATGGTCCTTCGTAAACTAGATTTGAACATTTATCCTATGTCTTGGCAGTTCTATTTTGGGCCGTTCAGTTGCTACGGGCTTACAGGTGGTAGATGTCGTCGTGGGCATATCCTTGGGAAAAGCAGTGTCTCCCTGATCATCACTTGACTTGTCTATCGAATCTTGAGAAGTTTTTGGTGGTTCTTGGGACGGAATGCCTTGTCTTCCATCATTTATTTTGGAGGATATATTTGTCGTATCCATGACCATATTTGAGCCAGAGGCAGATGGGGGAGGTTTTGAAACCCCCCCCCCCAATGGAATCGTCATTACAGGGAACCCTTTGGAACATAACCTCTGTCGAACAATCTAACATGAGGGGTCTGCAGAGGACAGAATGGGTCAAACTTCTTCGTTGCAGAAGCTGACAGAAACCCTAGTTGAAGACTAGAGCGCGATGTAGCATCCACCTCTTGTGGATTTTACCACCATAAATAAAGCATTAGGCTTTAGTGGTTCAAAAATTTCTCTACAAGGATATGTTGATGAAGATATGGCAGGTGATAGAGATAACAGGAGGAGCACTACAAGGTATGTATTTATTGTATGTGTAACAATTATCAGTTGGGTTTCAAACATCCAAAGTGTTGTTTCACTTTAAACAATAGAAGCAGAGTATTTCGCTACTACAGAGGCTAGTAAAGAAATGATTTGGTTACAAAGGTTTATGGATGAATTGGGTAAGAATCATGAAATGGGCATGTTATAAAGTGATAACCAAAGTGCCATTCAGCTTGAAAATAACTCATCATTTCATTCCAGAACTAAACACATACATCTCAAGTACCATTTGATACAGTAAGTGTTGGAAGATGGACAGTTGAAGCTGGAAAAGATACACACTAGCCAGAATCCTACAAATATGCTAACAAAAGTTCTAACCAGGGAGAAATTGAGATTATGCTCAATTTCAATTGGTCTTCAAGTATGATGTTGAAAATGAGAAAAAACCAGGACCAATGTAGAGTAATTTTCCAGCAAATGAAGCAGCAGAGGAGTTGCTACAATCAGTTTCCAAGCAAGAGATTGTTGGGTGTGGAGCCTAATTATCTTATTTATTTTGTATCATAGCGTTGTACCCCTATTCTTAATGGGTCAACAACGCCTCCCGTAATTAAACACTTCCCAGGGGATCCATGGGGGCGCGACTACAACTTTATCGAGCCCCCCTCCCTCTCCCCCCACCCAACCCTGGCGGGGGGTTTCAGGGGCAACGCCCCTGAAGCTAAAAAAATATGTAAAATTTCCTTGTAAAAGTATTATAATTTCTAGTCAATTTGGGAAATTCATTAGGCAGATGATTTGATGGTAGAATTTATGTTTAATTTAGGGTTTTTTCCCTAGAAGGCAGCCCCTCGTTTTGTGTGAGGGTATTGTATTACATCTGTTTATTAAATGTGTATTCTCAGAGAAAGAAACAGATAGGGAGACTGTGAGAGAGAACATAGGATATTACAACGGATCTGCTGTAGGTTGTGTCTCTTCATTTTGCTAGATAATATAAAGGAAGGACTGGCTGTTCAGGGTGGATGTAGCCCAAATTGAGTGAACCACATATATCTGTGTCTCTCTTGTTTTATATGTTTTCTATGTTTGTGTTTCTGCATATTTTATTTGTTGCATTGCACTATAATATATATAGTTTTCTAACAAGATATGCATTGCAGGCTCTCTTGGTGTCCAGGTCCAATTCATTCCAGACAATGAATTGTGAGTGAAAATTGCATCCAGTAAATAGCGAGACATGTAAAATTTGGCTTGTTTTACCTTGGATGGATTTCAGGCATTGGCTACATGGATCTTCAGTTTTGGGGCCAAAAAATATGACCATTTGAATGGATTTACCTCATTCACTACTTGGTTTAGTAAAAATTCCCACCCTTCAGGAAAGATGTTGTAGGTGTTGGTGACATTCTGATGGAGCTTTGGTGGCTCTTTCACCTAGCTCTTAACAATATACTTTTTTCTCAAGTATTTGGTGGTCTCATATAAGTAAGAAAAAATGAGCGATTCTATATCCAACAAATGGTACATGAGATGGTAATACGATGACAGAAAAGAAGAAAGCCTTTTCCTGTTGGCATTGTTGAGACTCATAGTCTTTGTATCTATATGAGACAATATCCAGCTGAAAATATATGCACATCAAAAATTTGGATACCTACATGCAACCTTATATAGTCATGACCTCTATAAATTGACATACACATGTCAATATTCAAGGTATTCTTTGAACCTTCTTGTTGAAAATTCTTCATTAACTTTCTTCCATGTGATATATGATTGCTTCTCTATGAAAATATGAGTATTTGAGTAGATTGGAAAGTTGAATGTGGTACTCGCAACTTCCTCCACAATGTTTCTTTTAGTGGTTTCCTTTGAAAAATATCTCTCTTATGCCATGATGATAGTGACTGATGAAGGCAAGTGATAAACACCTACAATACTTGTAGGAGGAAAAACACTCATGGTAGACATGAATTAGCTTTAGAAAATATGAATTTCATAGTAAGATCAAGAAGAAACCACGTGAATGGAAAGGAAAATTGTGCAATTCTTAAGGTGAAGGGAGAGGAAATTCCTTCCTGAACTGTGCATTATGCAATCCCAACAGCCAGTGATTCAGATTGAGGCTAGAAACTACACAATGCATAGTTTAACCTGGGCATACTAAAGGGGTATTGTGCATTGCACATCCTCATTAGACAAGGAATGGGGTTTAAACATTGGAAATATACAATTCACAGTTGGGAAAGTCAGGTACTATGCATTGCACAATCTCAAAGGCTAAGTATACAACTTGAGCCTTGGACTTGCACAATGCCTAGCTAGAAAAGGAAACTACTCTCTAAGGGAAGGGCAGATCTGCCCAGAGAGGGTATGGGAAACAGGAATATATGTGTAAAGGTGAAATTTTTAGTGCATATATGAATACGGATAGATATATCAATGCAATTGAAGTACAAAAAACCAACATGCAAAAGGAAAATCAAACATGTAGAAGGAGTCGTTGAAACAATGACTGTTAATGAGAAAAAACATTAAAACTCATGCAACACTTGTAAAAGTAAAATAAAGTAATGAAACAACACTGTTTCAATCTAATATAATTTAAATCACCAACTACCATGAAAATAAACAAGCAAAAAAACACTCATAGAAGTGAGACAAAAAGCAACAAAAAAAGTAACAAAAGTCGACAAAAGAAAACTCACCCAGAAAAGAACTACAAACTCTACTGAAGGCTCCTTGATCTACTTTGGAATGGTTTAGCTCCAAGATAAAATGTGAAAATTATCTCTAGAGGCACCTATTATATAAATTTATATTTATTAGGGTTTATGATGCACATGCCTAAAATCAAGGAAAAAGTGAAACTTGGTGGAAATTTCCTAAAATAGTAAGTGTGCCACCTTCAACAAATAATTAAGGACAAACTATTTTCTATGGATGTTTTTTTCTTCTGCATTTTTTCTCTTTATTAGGAAACCAGACATGCGCATTTCCAAGGATGATTGTGTAGTTCCCAAGGACTGGGAAATTTCTCAGCTCAGTGCATTATGCAGGTTCTAAGCTCAACGAAGGCTCTGTGTTGTTTCTGAGCTTAGTGTTCGTATGCCATCAATAATTGCATAGTTTTCAAGCTCAAGGATATTCTATCATTCTATATTTTGTATTTCAAATCATCAAGGTTTGTTTTCCATCCTAGCTTGCACATTTTCTCGAGGCAAGCCCAACAATGTTGCAAGTTCAAGGCCGAAGGATACTTGTGACTTAAAAGGTTTATATATGAATCAAACAAGAAAAAAACAAACACATATTGAAAATATAAGTATATATCACAACATCAATACTTGATGGCAGTTAAATATTAGCTTCTGAGGACAGAAGGGAGGCTCCAAAATCAAAGCATGAAAATTTTTTGGAGGATGGTTTTAGTAGCTACAACACTTGGTGACACATTGGTAGAACTCCAGCTCTCTATATGGATCTTAAATCATGTAAATAAGGTATAACAATTCAGTTAGTATTGTTCAATTCATTGATTTCCATAGCTTGTTTACTTAGTTTACCTTAAAGATTTAGTCCCTACCATTATATTCATTGACGACACACCACAAAGACAATTCAAACTTCAGTTGTTTTGATTGGGCATGAGGACTATATATATACACAAGTGAAACATGATTTCCAGAGTCTTAGTTCTCATCTCTAGTGTTGCTCTGCTACCCACAAGCCTAGAAAGTACCCCGATAGAGTAACTTCAAGGAAAAACATGTCTTTTTTGCTCGCAAACCTAGTCAATACCCTGATGGAGTCACTTGATTCACCTCTCTATGTATAAATTATTTCTCTTATTTCACCTTTTATTATTTTTTACATTTTTTTTCAATAATTATGCATTGGCACTTATTGATTCCATGAGGCGGAAGAGGGATCCTGACTTATTGACAATAGAAGAGGTTGTCCCTTTAGAGAAGGATTTTTATACACCTCTAAAATACAGTTCAATTATTAAAGTTTCCTCATCTCCTTACAATACTCAACTTAATTGACAGGAAAAAACTGAAAAATTATTAAAAATATCGATTAGATTAGGTGGTATTGGTTATATATTTAGGCATTTTGATTCCCCCATGATTATCTCCGAGAAATAAATTATTTTCCATCAGGGTATCATCGACTAAAAGGTGAAATATATATGCAAAGGGAGGGAATAAACATATAACCAAGCATTGACAATAGCACAACATCCCCTTGAATTTCACCATGCTTCCTTCAAGAACCAAACAAGGACTCATGCAGAAGATATCCTAAGACAAAAAGGAAAGGAAAGGAAAGGGGAAATACAAGAAGTAAAAGAAACAAAAACAAAACAAAGAAAAAAATAAAACTACTCCTACTCCTAAACTAATGGACGATAGGTCAGGCTTACGTAAAATGAAATTTCCAATGTAACCACCAATGCATAGGTTTATTTATGGAGGGGAGGGAAAAAAAATCAAGAAAAATATTCAAACATAAAAACAAAGAAGAAAGATAGATCGATGCATGCCACAAAATTTGAATATTGAAAATGCACGCAGAAAAATATGACAGAAAATCACATGCAAGACATTATATGGATGCATTATGATATTTGTGCACATTGTGACAATAAGACATACAAGAGCCATCCCTTGAATTTATAAACCTTGAAAACATAAAGAAATAGGAAAACTTGCACTTTGTAACAAATATTTCTGGGTATGATTCCTTCAATGATTGAGATAAAGGACCATGCAAAGCCATCGAAGGATGTGGAGAATGTGAAACAAATTTATTTTCAATTTGCGTGATTGAATGATGAGGATCCTTGAAAGATATATCAATATCTTAATCATGATTGGAAATTTCCTCAAGACTGCAATAACCTAACATAACCATTAGATATCTTGTGGTGGTTCCAAGACATCGAATGATATATCATGAAAGACTGATGGCTTAGAAAAATCAATAGCATAAAAATCAGAGTGGTGACCAGATGAAACGATGAATAGATCATGACAACCATGATAAGAAATATCAACATCAAAAACAAACTTCAACCTCAAAAACAAAGGAATCCTCATGATCTGATGAATCATAAATATGGGAGGACTAAAAAAATTTATTCCACCCTCAGTTTTAATAGAGTGATTAGAATATGGATTAGGGAGAGAAGATTTCTCCTCTCCATATTCATACAAAGAAATAACATTCCACGAGTTTTGAGTATGATTAGTTGCTTATTTTTCGAACTATTCAACGGGAATGAAAAAATCATAGAAAATGTCAAGAAATGAGGGAGAGGGGAAGAAGGAGAAATATCAACTTTCATTGTAGATTCTTGTTCAGAAAAAGAATCCCACACATAGTCACCACAAATGACATCAAAATTTGGTTGGTCAACACCAACTCCATCCTAATCTTGATCCTCATGAACATAAAAAAAAAAAACAATTGAAACTTATGAGCACAATAAGTCACAATAACGAAGACCAACATAATCATTGGATGGAGGACAAGGGGAAAGAGCATCACCAGAAAAATCAAATTCACGGTCTAAATTTGGATTTAAATTATAAATATGTGGGGTTGCAGAGGACGGTTGTAGATAAATAGATGAATTCTCAAGTTCTCCAACCTCAACCTTAATAAATGGAGTTGTTAAAAGAGGGGAAGACAATGATTCATTTAGAATAGAAAATTACTCCATCGCAAACTTAGAATCTTAAAAACTTCTATATGTTAGGAGACTTTCGAAAGATTCATATTCTTTTGGATTCATCGAAATATGAAAAAGGAATTGAAACTTCCCTTTCATTAAATTCCAATCAATATCGTCGTCAGAAAATTCATAACATAAATGAATGAAATGTTCATGAAAATCATTAAGTGATTCATCAAGTGCGTTTCTTAAACGCATGTTTTTCTTGAAAATGCATTTGTAATCATACCTTTAAAAGGCATGGTAGATCCCTTTGACAAGATGTTCAAAAGAGTCAATGGGCATTGTTAGCAATGTGTAACACCATTTCTTTACGCGTGCTTCGAATGTGAGAAAAACAAACTACAAGAAGTATCCTCAAAGAGAATGTTTTGTTGTGTGAAAAATTCAAGGAAGCGAGAAATGTGCTCAAGAATGGTTTTTCCACCCTTGCCATCAGACTTTAGATGTGACAAGTCATTGATTATTCCCACGGGAACTTTTAGATTTGCGGTTCTAGAAAAAAATTTTGAGGTTAAGATATGGGAAGAAGTCATTAAATGATATGGAAAGCTCAAACAGACTTCATGGGCTCATCTTATCATCCGGTAATCCTTCAAGTGCCAGAAACTTTTACAATGTTTGACCCACCAACATTCAAGGGGTCTCCCTGATATGAAGTCCCAATTAGACATGAAATTGTTTGGAGTAGGAGCCCCATCCGTAATATGACCTAGTTTCAGAAGTAGTGGATATTAATGATGTGCCTTGGCTGCAATAACGCATAGAGTGGTGTACTTCTGACTTTGGTGAAACAAGTGTGAGACTTTGCATAGGGTCAAGTGCATTGCATGAAGGGTTATAAAAAAATAAGGGTAAAGTGAGTGAGCCACTTAGAAGGCTACAATAGTACGCATCTTGAAAGTAACACAAAAGCATAAAGACATCACAAGCTAGCCTACAAAATAGTTCATAAGTTAATCGTGATGGAAATATACAACATCATGAATTCAAAAATATCCATACTAATGCAAACAAAATAGTTCATAAGCATTAGCATGAGTGAAATAACATACATTACAAACATAACAAGAATAACCCTTCTACATTCACAACATATGAATGAAAATGTGTCAGCTTTGAGATTTTATTAAAGTGAAAGTTCCAACCATAAATATACAATTTACAGACCACTAGCTTCAATAGTGGAACATGAAGTCTACACCTGCTCCTCCAAATAAAGATACTCCCTCTATGCTACATAGAATCCAAGGCTCTCAAAAGAATCCCAAGCCCCTAATTCTAAGTCTAATCGTAACCAAAAGCTTGGCTCCAAAAATCCCTTTACATGAGTGATGAGGCGACTCTTCACTTCCCATTTATGACTTCGTGGCTCCCAAAATCCCTTTAAAATATGGGTGAATATTCACTTCCCCTTTGTTACTTTCAGACTCACCTCATGACACTTAAAATTCTTTACAATATGACTCTTCAACTTCTTTACACATCAATATTCACATTCCACATTTGAAACTTTGAATTTCACATGAAAATTAATTACAAAATAATATTTCAATTCACTCATACCCATATAAGAAAAAATTGGGTAGAGCCAACTAGATAGTCTAATAAGAAAAAAGAAATTAAGCTTGAGTTTGGGGAAACTCTAGCTCAACAACTTCCACATTATTTTTCTCAGTCATGTAACGGGGCCAAGCTTTGTAATTGACGATGAAATCCCCAAATTATGTGATGGTGTCAATATGGAAGAAAAATTTATCCTCCATGACATCTGCGTATAGTCATTTGGAGCCAGACTGAGTTTCCTTGTAGAGCAGGAGCAAAATTTTATTGACCTAGACAAGACAACCAACGTACTTATGCATATTATTTCTTTTCACTTCAATATCCTCCTTGGTGGAAATATGTCTAAGTTGCTCCAAGTATTCTTCAATCTCCTTCCTAACCCAGTTCCTACTTTTAGCTTCAGTGAGTGAAACAACTGATGGGATCTTGTGTGATTTTACCAAGAAATCCATGTTGTTGTATAATTGTGCATATGAGGCCTGAATGTTGACAATGACCCAGGCGAGTTGTTTATTATTCTAGATGAGCATCCACACCTTTACTTTCTCCAACTCTTCCTCTTTCATTATTTTATTTCAAAAATCAAGCTGTGCCATTTTTTATTGCATTGACCAATCAAGCACAACAACAATATTTATTTTCACAACCTTGAAAATTTTGACATTATTCTTACAATTCTGCTACAATCAGACAACTACTTTATGCATGGTAACAATATCCTCATAAAAAATTTGCATGGTCTCTTCCAAAGTTGATACTTTGTTTAGTATCATTATCTTCAATTCCTCCAGATAGACCTATCTGGGAACTGTGTTCTTGATATATGTGTGGAGTTTTTCAACTTCTTGCCTCGCAGCTTGTAATTTATTTTCCATTTTTTTGTTCTCAGCCATCAAATAATCAGTGTTCGACTTTACTGCTCCAGCAAAGACCAAGTTGGTTGTGGCTATGGAATTTGGATTTCTTCTACTGTCAGTCACAATCACCCTTTATCTCATGAATGCAGGAGATGTGAGTTCATATGGAAAAAATTTCTTCCTTACTTGTATAATCCTTTTATGGATTTCATCATAGTCGTATTGTGTGTGTCCATGACTAGACCATTGTCAAGAGGAGCAATTTCCTCTTCCTCGCTTGGAGCTTTCTCTGCTGCTGGAGGATAGGGGGATTCAATGTGTACTCGTTGACTGCTCAACATAAAATCAAAATCTTGATTCTAAAGATTTGGTTCCTCCTCCTGGTCATGAATTTCGATCAATTCCTCAATCTCTTGAGTAAGCTCTTTTTCCTACAGTTGTATCCTCTCCTCCTCTAGTTTTTGGTTCTTATATTTCTCCTTAACTTGTCTTCGTGATGATTCTTCTTCTTCTAATCTTCACAGTTCTCCTTCTTTCTACTTCTACTTTTCTTCCTCTTCCTTCTTCTGCATTTATTCTTCCAATATCCTCTTTTTTTTTCTTTTCCCTCTACTTATGTTCTACTTCCCGCATCATCATTTTCCTCTTCTTCTCTACTGTTATGGCCTCTTTAATTGTGATTGGATATTCTTTCATCTTACGGCTTCAATATCCTGTTGGGATATGTGCAACCTTCCTCTTACCCTTTGCACACAATGGCTTGTGCCTTTCTACTGGTACTTCCTTTGGAGTGCCTTCCTTTTTCGAAGTAACCTATGAAGTACATGCAAATATGACTGGCTCGTGGGAGTTGGAGGCATGATAAACATTCTTCCATTATTCCTCCTTGAGCATACAAAATTTCTCCCTTGGACACTGGAAATAAATTCTCACATAGTGGTCTCTACAAACATTCCTTGGACCGTACATATTGAATTAAATATGACCGAAAGAGAATTTCTCTTTTGCCTTTCCTTTGGTGTCTACAAATTTCAGGTCTTCATTTCGTACAATCTGATCTACATAGGAATATCGAGCCAAGGTGCTTTCTTATTCCTGTGCAAAAATACTAACAGCCCTATGGAGAGATGATAGGAAGATTCTTCCATGACTAACTTTTCAGCGACATACCTAGGTAAAAGATGTGGAGACTTATGTCTGCCAAACACTTTGAGGAAAGTGCTATCTGGTCAGGAAAACCAATCTTCTATCTCCAACATTTCTTCCATTACCCCATGTGATATGCAAGGTGGTTCTTCCTCAAAGATTAACTTATACAACAAAATGAGGAAGTGATCAGTCAACTTTTCCATTACTCGTATGTGGTTGCAATCTGAAGGAAGAGTGCACTAGATATGCATGATAGTCTCTCTTGGTGTCCAAGTCCAATTCATGCCAAGGAATTAATTTTGAGCACAAATTGCATATAGTAAATAGGAAGACATGTAAAATCTAGCTTACTTTCCCTAGGGTGAATTCAAGCATTGGATACATGGATCTTCAGTTGTTGAGCCAAGAATTCTGACTAGTTGAATGCATTTCCTTCATTCAAAATATATTTTATTAAAAAATCCCACCCTTCAGGAAAGGTCTCAGTAATTTGTTGAACATAGACTCTGCAACATAGAATTATCAAAAGCTTATAGGTGCTCCTGAGAGATTTTTTATTGTAGGTGTTGGTGGGAATCTGACAGAACTTTGATGGCTCTTTCACCCACTCTTAACAATATCCTTTGTGCTTAAGTAGCCGGTGGTCTCATAAAAGTAAGAATCCATGAGAGGTTCTGGCTCCAACAAATGATACATGAGATGATAATCCACTTTCAGAAAAGAAGCAAGCCTTTGTCCGCTAGCATTGTTGGGAGTCATATTCTTTGTATTTGTATGAGACAATATCTAACTAACAATTTCTACACATGGGAAAGATGAATACATTCATGCAACCTTATGTAGCCCTGGCCTCTGGACATTAACATACACATGTCAATATTCAAGGTATGCTTTGAAGATTCTTGCTAAAAATGCTTCATTCACTTTCTTCCATATGTTATATGGTTCCTTCTCTATGAAAATTTGAGTATATAAGTAAACTAACAAGTTGAATGTGATACTCTCATCTTCCTCCTAGGTTTTTATTTCAGTGGTGTCGTTTGAAGCATATCTCTCTTGTGCAAGAAGGAATTGTCGAAGATCAAATTTTTTCACTGTCGTGTCATGATGACAGTGACTGATGAAGATAATTTCTCAACTCCTGCAATACCTGTATGAGGAAAAATACTCATGGTAGACATAAATTGGATTTAGCAAAAATGACTTTCAAAGAAATATCAGGAAACAACCACATGACTGGAAAGTAAAATTGTGCAATTATTCAGGTGAAGGGAGAGATAATAGCTGCCTGAACTACGCATTGCACAATCCCGACATCCAGTGATTTAGCTTGAGGATAGAAACTGCACAATGTGCAATTCAACTTGGGCATACTAAGGGAGAGACTACACATTGTGCAACCTTAGTGGCTATGGAAGGGGGTTTGAGCCCTGGAACTACACAATGCACAGTTAGGTAAGCTATATACTATGAATTTCACATTATCTAAGACTAAGCAAACAACATGAGCCTTGGAATTACACAATGCCCAGCTAGACAAGGCACATACTAGCCAAGCAAAGGGAAGATCGGCCTGGAGAGGGTATAGGAAACTAGAAGATCTTAGTTATGGTGCAATTTTGAGTGCATATCTAACTAAGGATAAATATATTAGTGCAATTCAAGTGCATAAAATCAACATACAAAAGAAAAAGAAAATATGCAGAAGGATTCGGCGAAATGGCAACTGTTATTGGGAAAAACATAAGAAAATTGATGAAACACTTGTAAAATGTGAAAATTAGACTGAACCAACACTTGTAAAACATAATATAAGTTAAAATGACAAAAACCATGAAAATAAATGAGCAAAAAAACACTCATAAAATTGAGACGAAAAAAAGCGGAAAAAGACAACGAAAGAAAAGCTCACCCAGAAAAGTGTTGCAAAATCCATCAAAGGCTCCTTCATCTCCTTGGTAATGTTATAGGTCCAATATTTAATGTGAAAATGAGCTCTAGAGGTGTCTATTATATAGATTTATATTGATTAGGATTTATGATATGCATGCCTCAATTCAAGGAAAAAGTGACACTTGGCAAAAAGTTCCCAAAATAGTAAGTGTGCCACCTTCGGGAAACTAATTAATGACTCCCTATTTTCTAGGCATTCTCTTCGATTTTTTTTTGGCTTTCTTGGGAAACCGGGCATGCACACTACCAAGGAGGATTTTTCATTTCTCAAGGACTGTGAAACTTCTCGGCTGAGTGCATTGTGCAGTCTATGAGCTTAGTGTGGGGTTGCCATCCAAATTGTACAGTTTTCAAGCTCAAGGTTAGCCCATCATTCTAGATTGCGAAGTTAAAATCATCAAGGTTGGCTTGGCTTACTACATTGCACATTTTCTCGAGGAAATCCCAACAATGTTGCAAGGTCAAGGATGAAGGTTTCTTCTGATTTAAAAGGTTTACATCGGAATTAAACAAGCAAAACGAAGCACATAATGAGAAGATAATTCTAGATCATGACATGAATACTTAACGGTAGTGAAATATTAGCTCTTAGGGACAGAGGGGAGGCTCCAAAATCAAAACATGGGAAAAATTTTGGAGGATGGTTGTAGCGGCTACAATAGGTTGTTTTGTTTTTTTGTGGAATGGAAATGATGAAAATACGATTGACAACAAACTCTCTATGTAATCGACTAATAAATTTGGCTCGTGGGCTACATTAGAACAAAAACGTATCTCTGTTATGCTCTCTCTCTCTCTCTCTCTCTCTCTCTCTCTCTCTCTCTCTCTCCACACTTAGCTACTGTGCTCTAATATGAAACAAAATACCAAAAGATAGAATGGAACACCTTTTCGTCCTATTTTTCTAATTATATCACATTTTGATAGCCAACTAGGAGTTAAATTTAACCCATTCGATCCTCGAAAAGAGTTTCAATTCGACCCTCAAAAGAATTCTTGATCATCCCCACATGGTTATCCCATTTTCCATGAGTAATGGAAGTTTACATGGTATCCTCTCAAAATATGGTTGTCAATCACAATATGCCAACTTCTAAGATGCATATTTTTTCACTTAAACTCTAATTGACATCTTTCTTAGACCACTAGAAATATCTCTATGTGTAGAATAGCATTAGGGAGTGTATTGCAAGTAAAAAAGTTTTTCCCCAGAAAAATGTCATTGAAGACCTCAAAATGGGCAAAAATGTTTATGATCTCAATTCTCCAATCTGGGCCCCACCACTAAAACTACTCTTGTAAGTTGGTTTCTTTAATGTTTCTACTCTGAAATCATTGATATGGATGACAGAGAATATAATGATCCAATCCAAATTAATTGAACTCTAACCATAATGATTATATCCTTTTCCCCTTTTTTCAATGGTGGATAACTTAGATGATTCATTATTTCTTTAAAATTAATCTTTTCTTCATGTAAAAGACTTGGCCCTTAAATTGGTTATTTTCCTTTATTCATCATGCTAGATTTAAACATTTTATCATTGATCTAGTCATTTTCGATGTACATGTAGATTATTTTATTAACACATAATACTTAGATAATTTTACCATCTCCCTAATCCCTTGTTCAGAGAATTGAGTCATTCTATTAGTGGTACCAAGTTTCTTATCAAATCATCTTAGTATTTTGTTTGACATTTGCAACATAGCCACTTGTTCGCCTCTCTTGAGCACAACAATTTCTTTCTCCTGCTAAACATAAAATACTTATTGGTCATTAAAATCTTACTAAATCGATCATTAAACTCTTACTAAACCAGTCATTTTAATCTACTATTTGATAATCAACTATTTATTAACCATAAATTAGTTATGTATCAATAATTTATTTAGTTTTACTCAAATCAACTATTACTCCATACATGTTTTTTTTATTAATTTAAAACAAATTACATAAATATAACACTTTCTACCTAAAATAAATATATTTAACTTAGATTTTTAAATATATTTAACATAACTTACTAAAAAAAATAATAATTAAAAATCTAAACACAAGTACCATCCCAATTAGATTGTAACCTACTTAAAATAAATACATTTAACATTTTAAAGTAACTTTCTAAGTACATTTAACCTAACTTCCTAGAAAAATAATAATTAACAATCTACAAAAATAAATAACATCTCAATTAAATAATTACCCTACATTATATCATGTTATCAACGACAAGTACGTAATGGGACTCATAAAAAAGAAAACCTAAAATTCAAATTAGTTACCGAGGTAATCAACCATGCACTTCCCTACATACCAAAACCAATGATCCTCAAATATAAAATGATGCTCATTAAGAACTTAAAAAGCAACATACGTCCTCATGTTATCAACCATAAGTTCTCACACACTGTGATTTGAATATAAAACCCAATAATTATATGGTGATAGTTAAGCTACAAACAAAACGCTTTCTGCATAAGATACACATGCAGATATAATAAATAAATATAATGTTAACACAAAAAAGTTGCAGCTTAGGGCAGGGACTAAAAATGGATATAATAGTCAATCAATTTTGTATAAAGTTTCCCATCATTAAAAGTTTTACACAAAACTCCATTAATATTATAATCAAGAGTCACCTATAAATATACTTGTGTGCAAACATATACTTTGTACATGCTTCAATGTGTATGGCTGCTGGCATACAAATTTAACATGGTTAAATACAGGGCTCTATAATAATTTTGATTTTATAATACTTACTCAACCAATTTTTATATATAATTTAAGTGCAATAATATTAAAATAAATAAATAAATATATTTATTAATGTAAAAGGATAAGTAAATTATTTAAAATTATATAAACATTTTATTATAAGAAACCAGAGTCAGCTATAAAGATAGTAGTGCACAAACATGCCTCAATGTGTATGGCATGCAAATTTAACATGGTTAAATACAGTGCTCTATAATAATCCTAATTTTATAATGCTTACTGAACAAATTTTATATATAATTTAAGTGCAATATTAAAATAAATAAATAATGGTATATATTAATGTAAAGAAATAAGTAAATGATTTAAAAATATATAAATATTTTATTATAATCAATATAAATAAATTATACAATATTATTTTTTAAATTGATAATAACTATAAAATTTCTTCTAACATTAACAATTATCTATTGATCTTAAATAAATATGTTGTTTCTTAGGGTGACCCAATCAATATGCTTTTACAGGATTTAGGAATAGTAACCAAGTCAAAATCATATAAATAATATATATAAGATGAAACAAATATTTAGAAATTCATATCTTGATTTTGAAATATGGTTTGATTAAATTTTTTTTAAATATGGTTTGAGTATATATTTTTATTTTTTGAAATATGGTTGAGTAAAAATTTAACTTTAAGGTCATAGCCAAGCCAGACATCAAATTGATGTATGAGATCTCTTGTTTGTGAGATAAAGACTCACTCAGGAACAATTATTTGACTTCTAAATCTACCAAGGCATACATACTCTACTTTTCTGATTTTTGAAGCTATCACCTCTTATAAAGGCATACATACTCTACTTTTCTGATTTTTAAAGCTGTCACCTCTTATGAAGAAACACATCCTCTTAACCATTAAACCCACTCAATCTATAATATAACCCAATTTTAAATATATATCAAACTACACAACCAGAATTATCTCCCCCTGGACCTCCAAAGTAGACAATTTTACGATTTTGATTGGCTTCTTCAATTTTGACATTATAACATTCTGGTCTACCTGCCGTCGCGGTTCCTGGGATGTCAATTAACTGTCCATTATTGTCAGTAATTTGTATGTCCCTTATATGAGCACTACGACCATATCCTTCAGAGGGGAAGTGGCCACTGCCCATGTCTGTTGTAGTGAACGCTGATCCTTGAGATCCAGGTGAGAAAGCAACTTCCCCTCCAAAATCCACTCTATTGGACCCGGAACGAAGATTTGTAAACAGAGAAGCAGGCCACCAACCCAAAATTTGGTTGTTTACATATAAATTCCATCTATCACTTTCCTGCATATGCATGTAATAAAAATTTTGCAAATTATATTGCCCCATAAAACTAATATATTGTAATTTCTTATCATATAGAGAAAAAATGATCACTTACTTTAATAACCTTTATGGTTAACGCTAGTTGTTCTCCCTCATATGTGGACACGGAACTCAGTGCAGAACCTGGATATGCAGGAGCACCAGGTGCTAGCACAAACCCAGGGCAATTTAAGTTCCAACAACCCGTCTGATTATATCCATCATTCTATATTAAAAGAAATTAATAATTCAGTTATATATCTAAAAAAATAATAAGTGACTGGGAAGAAGTTCAAAAAAATATACTCAATTTTCTTACTAGAATTAATTTTTTGAAATTTGAATTCTGTAATCCATAATATGTATATAATAACTTTCTGTAATAATCACATATAAACATATTTTTATTGGCAAATTTTAAATCAGCCATAGAACAATCCTTTATACTTATATTTAAATACTAACTATTTATTGCAATTGTAATATATATATCTATATATATATATTCAATTGTAATATATATATATATATATATATATATATATATATTCAAACTATGTACTTACTGTCCAATATATGAAAAAGTGTGTATTGGAATCTCCATATGTACTTGGATTCACCTGCATTAATCATTAAAAAAAAAGTGACATAATTAGTTATTGGTTTGAAATAGTTGGTTATTAGGTTTCATATATATATGTTTGATTTATTGATTTCGATTTTTTTTTTTTTAATTATTTAACAAAGTAATTTTTTTTTTAATTATTTTTTGAAAAATGTAAAAATTAATTTGATTATTCATAATTAAATTTTGTAAATATTTAAAATGTAAATAAGAAACTTACTACCCATCCAACTTCCATGCTTTCTAATTGGTCACCGTCATATAAAATCCAAATTTCACATAGACTGAATATACCATCATCAGAAGTGTCCACATATGGTTGCCATACATTAAGTCCTCCAATTACTCCATGGATTTCCTGCCCACTAGGTAAAAATTGTGCAACACCATGCTTTCACAAAACGAAAAAAAACATGTAAGAAACTCAATTAAAGAAAAATACTATTAAATTTCTTTAAAAAAACAACATTTATATATGATATTTGACAAAATAATTATAACACTTTTTTTTTAATTTATGTTTAGTGAGATAAATATTTTCTCCCTATTCAAAAAGTCACAATTACCAGAGTTAACATATAACTTTAAACATTACATAATAATAAAATCGTGATACCTCATGTTCGTCTCCCAGATTGTCAATGACGCCTTTATTGTTTTCTTGGGATCCAACACTTCTTTTTTTGCTTATAAAGCGCGCCACAGATCCAGCCCTTTCTACAAGTTCTCGCTTTGTTTCCATAATTGCCACTGTGCCTTCTGGGCAGGTTCTTTCAACGCCATGGCTTGAAAAATTTAAGCCTGATTTCAACTTTTGATCATCCCTAGTCTGCGCAGACCGCTGCTCCAAACCCTTTGACAAACATGCATGCTCTCAGATTAATTTTTTCTAAATTGTGTAAAGGAAGCCAACTGCTCCCAAAGTTATTCAAAATACGTTGATATTTGGTTATGGATATCAACACATTTTGAGCACAATGACTAGAGAAAATTAACCTTTTTCTTAATGGTAATATGGTAATATTTTTTTCAAAAATAGCATACATAATTTTGCTCTGGATTGAAGTATAATGGGGAGTTGAATATATAAAAAAAAAGCTCTCATAATTATTTAAAACTGATTTATTATCAGAGACACATTTCATATTGATGAAAAGTTTTTATTGTTCTACATATTAATTGTAATTGTAAATTTGGAAATTTGATAATCAAAATATTTCAAGATATTCAAAAATTATTCTTAAAATCTAAACTTAATATAAATTTAACAAAATATTACTCACCATTCACCTGCAAAGATATTTGAAATATTCCCAAAATATGAACTTAATATAAATTCAGCAAACTATTACTCACCTGAAAAGAAATTTGATCCTCATATAATACGCAGAGAATGGTATGGCCATGTTTATTCTGCAGGATAATATATATTATCAAAAAAATTGTATACAGTAGAACATATACGATCTTTAAATTAGACAAAAATATAACCTGTGCTGTTGAAATATTAAAGATTTAATTAGATTCGAAAGTACCACAAATGTGTGCACCGCTGGAGGATTGATGTAATTTATATATTCGTCAATATTCATGTCCCGCACGTCAGTAAAAGATGCGACGACCGTAAGAAATGACAGCAAGAAAATGAGAGTCCATTGAGAATTCAGAGAAGTCATTGCTATGTTTTTTTCTTTTAATTGAAAAGATCTGGCTTGGAGTAATTCTCAAGTGTATATAATCCTGTTCAAAATTAAACCGCAAGACTTGTGAAAACCAACCTTTAAACAACAACCACAACCCTAAAACTAAGTCATTGCCAACCCTGAAACTAAGCCATTGCCATGCTTACTCTTAAACTTCTGTTACAAACCCCTGGGATACCAAGCTTAATATAAGGAAGTTTTTAAATATTTGCATGGTCTTTTTAAAACACAGGTCTAAACTATGAAAACCAATTTAAAAAAAAAAAAAAACCATTGCATTTAAACCAATATGTCGAGAGGCCAACTATAATTTCCATTCAAAATGATAAAAGTGCAAAGTCACGTTCAAATGTGTGGAGAGAAATTTGACCAACTTTATAAGAAATTTCAAAGAATCAAAGAATATCATTTCCCAACACTATATAATTTAATTTAATTTAAAATAATTATTATTATTATTGTTGGAATATGTAATTCCTACTTGTCTTCAGTTGTAATTCTCTCTATGTATAGAGTCTGTTCTTATTTTATAATTTAGTTCCTAGTTTAGTGTGAAGTTGAGATATTCCCTCAACCAACTTATTGTGCGTCCAAGATAGCTTCTCTATCTTAAGATTGTACCTCATGTATATATGTAACTTGATTTGGTTAATGAATTAGAGCTTGTATGCTCAGTTTCTAAGTTGGTATCAGAGCCCGTTTGGGCCTGGTCCTTGCCTTGGCCCCTCCTGGGCAGAGGGAAATAAAAGAGTATATGCATTGTTTTTAGTTTGTCCATTAGTATACATGCTCTGAGAATTGAGATGCGCTGCACTGTTGAGCCTGCCCTCTGCGTGGAGAGGTATGTTGCCCGAGTCTGAACACTTGCCCAACCCTGTTGAGCTCACGGCCTTGCAGCTTATGCAGGAGCAGACTTTCGGCGATCTTGTTCCATGAGCGATGTCCACGAGCAATCGTTTGCCATCCTCTCTCTCGGTTGAAGCATTGTATTACAGTTCCAAGTCTTTCTATGATCTGGTTAAGCAGAGATTGTTTTGGGATTTGAGAAGAGGAGGAGCATTGTTTATGACAATAATAGTGCTCCTATTATTTTATGACGATTCTCTGCGTCTTCTACTGGCTGTATTCTCTGCCTCGACAGTCATCTTTCAGGACCAAGACTAAAAAACGATATGGTGGTCAGCTTGCAAACGTCCCTGATTCTTGGGCTGCTCGAATGCACATTTCATACTCCAAATCTTGTTTCGCAGATATGTTTTTCCTGAAGATCTGTTTTTTTTTTTGGATGAGCAGGAGTCGGTGGTCGGATTCTTGTCCTTCCTTGGTGGCGGTTATTGTAGGCCTGCGTGTTGGATGGTTATGGAAACCCAGGTGGGCTAGTCTCGTTTGCCTAGGAATGAGGTCCAAGATTTCATTTGCATGGACTACCCGTCCTAGGTTTGGTGCTCGCCATCTTTGGTTTGCTATAACAACACTCACTTCCTTCCCTGTGTTGAGAAAATTGTGGTCTAATTTTAGCGATTCCAGATCTTGCCACTGGAAGAGTTCAAAAGGGGGCGACTTGGATTAGGGTTGTAGATTGAAGATGCGATGTGCATGTGAATATTTGGAATTAGATTGCTTGTGGGGAGCTGAAGTCGAAGGTTGTAGATCGAATACTTTCATGAGGCTAATTATGGCCATGCTACGTTGGAGATCATGAACCAAACCCATGCCTATTATTACTGGAACCGCAATGATGATGGTGCATTTGTGGCATCAGAGTCAATTTGGTTGCACAACCGATATTGTTCGAGTAAACTCCAAATGCATCCAAGGAACAGACCAAATGAAGTTCATGAAAATATCAATACTGACCCCCAGAAGATGCGGTCTGTATCATAAAAAATTTACCAAGAAGACCAAAGATTCTTTGGGGTATTGACGGACATGCTTTGAAGTTATGCGTATTTAAGATGCATAATTTTCTAGGTTGAATATATATATTGAGTTTATGTACAGTGCATTTTATGGCCATTCATTCTCTGTCCAATTGGACCGAAAGAAGTGATTCTTGTTAGGTGTTTAATGGCTTCTTCAGAATGGTGGGTGATTGGTGAACAATTTTTGTGGGAAAGAAGTCAAACGCTGTTGTGTTAAGGAGAGGGCGCAGATATCAGGAGCCTTGCAGGATCTCAGGATTGTTGTGTTAAGGAGAGGGCACAAATCTCGTGGTGCCCCAACAGAGAGTAGTTGCATTATTATTTTCCATTTTTTAAAGTTTATTCTTTATAAATTGTCATGTCATTAATGTAAATCTGGTTGAAAGAATTGAGTTATTTATTGTGACATTTAGTTTGGCCAACTACTATCATGAGTTAGAGTCTTTTTTGGAATTTTCCATTCCAGCAATAGACAAATTGATTTGCTACCAGATATGATGAATACATGACAATGAAAATGGCATATAAGGATAGTGCCTGAAGCTACATCATAAATTGGAGAATGATCGAGTTGGTGCGTGTCGAGTGTGATTGAAACAGATCTGCATGTTCAAGTGCGAGGATATTAGCTCACCAATGGGTCTTCGTTGTTGCATCCTGTCAGCGAGCATGAGGAGGCATGCTTGGAAGAAATTACCCTGCCTTGATACTGTGAACAGGGGAAGTGGCATTACCTTGCGATTCCAAGGGAGTTGGATACTGAAACAAAAACTTTTTGTGTATAAATTATTGAATTTTATGCATGTTGAATATGAATTTGTGGACGAAGCAGGATTGGACCATGGAGTCATGGCTGTGATAAGCCTTCGTGGCTATGGTGAGCCTTCGTGTCTGTGTTCAGCCTTCCTGGCTATGTTGAGCCTTCATGGCTGAGTTGAGCCTTCATGGCTGTGTTGAGCCTTTGTGGTTGAGACTTCGTGGATGTGGTGAGCCTTCGTGGCTATGTTGAGCCTTAGTGGTTGAGTTGAGCCTTGGTGGCTACATTGTATCTCCTCAAGGTTGAGCACCTAAGCAGTGGAGGTGAATTACTACTTGTCGAAATGTGAACTAGCAAGCAGGTGAAAGGGTGTTTCTCATGCATGTTCATGAAGCAACGTGGAGTGATCAGTTGTTAGTGATCTGATAGGGATCAGATTGAAGACAACATGTAGTGTATGATCTTGGATCTGCTCACAACAACAGTGTGGGAAGTTTTCTGGTGAACTGAAATTCAGGGCATTCTGTCCGCAACACTCAATGGTGTGGCCATGTGTTGTATTATTGTCATGGTTATCGCTTATGCTTATAGTGTCATTTGGTATTGTTTTTTTTTAGTATGGGTAAATGTGGACAAGTCTTGGAAATTTGTATAAATATTGAGATTTGCGACCTCAATATGATGTCATTCTGTTAGAATTCGCAACTCTAATTGATGATAGGTAAAACATGGAGACCAAGGTCAGCTTTCCAAAGTAAAATGAATATGCCAAAGACTCAAAAGTACAAAGCCAAAGTAATGGTGTGTTCTAGCATATGAATAGTGCGGTGTTTGTGGAGGTGAATGGTATGGTGAGCGGCAAAGGAGGATGGACAATCAAGTTTGTGAGAGTTTGTTTTGTGTGAGTTTCTTTGAACAGACTCATGACCATGGTAGAGTATGAGTCACAGTTTGTAATTAGAAGCAAATCTACATATCATTTGTACGTGCTGTAAGACCCAGAGAGGCATGCATAATCCTTTGTTATATGTTCCCTCTGTCAGAGATTTTTAACACCCTGGAAGAGTGTGTCATGCGGGATGGATACACTTGGGTGGGCCGTATTGGTTTTAGACTTCATAAGGTGAAATTTTATATCAAGAAGGAGTTAATCGAGAGGTTGGATGAACCATGTATGTGAAGGAATTCCTAGTAGACTGGCGGTTACAGCGGTTGGAACCCATGCATTTGGGTAGTTGTTCCTTTATATGGACATCAACAATAGCATGAACATGATACAAAGTGTAATTACCAAACAAAACCAGTGTAATTACCAAACAGGACTAGTTGTAGATTTTGCAGATGGATATTGAAACAAGTAGTCATTAAGGGGGAGTGTTGGAATATGTAACTCCTACTTGTCTTCAGTTGTGATTCTATCTATGTATAGAGTCTGTTCCTATTCTATAGGTTAGTTCCTAGTTTAGTGTGAGGTTGAGATATTCCCCAACCAACTTATTGTGCATCCAAGATAGCCTCCCTATCTTGAGACTGTACCTCATGTATATATGTAACTTGATTTGGCTAATGAATTAGAGTTTGTATGCTCAGTTTCTAAGTATTATTATAAAAAAATTATTTCATACTGCATTTGAAAATAAGGAATGTTTTTGTTTTAAAAATTCGTCACATTCCTATAAATAATAAGGCAATCTACTAAGCTACTAGAAGCATGGATCTATATTTGAAACCATTTCTCTATGCAAGTTGAATGCTCATTCCACATATCCTTACCATTATTTAGAGCTAAAATAGAACCAATTGCTTTCAACCCTATGGGAATGTTGTGCTTGATTTTTCTTCCTATATACTTACCTAGAATATCCACTCTTTTGTTGAATCTCCAATATCTCTAGTGAGAGAGGTGCTCATCTTTTGAGCCATGCCAGAAAATCCAGCATGGCATCACTCCTTTACTCTCCTTATAGTGAGTGGAATGGAATGAAGTGTTCCCATTATCTTTCTATATGATTTTCTGAATATACATATAAGTATAGTATTTTATCATTTTAGTGAATTCATCTATGTGTATATCAGGTTTTGGTGACTGGGATAAAGTGTTCTCATTATCTTCATATATGGTGTTCTAAATATATATATATATATATATCAGTGTTAATATTGTATCATTTTAGTGAAGTCATCTATGTGTATATTAGGTTTTGGAAGTCATTTTTGTGTAAATTAGGTTTTTTCAATTCCTTTTGTTAATGAAGAATCCCACTATTCCATTAGCTTGGACATGATATGGATAAATCCTTTATTTATCGTGTTATATTATTATTTAATAATGTATTTTTTGATTTTTTTAAAGAAACATGTTTTATTATGTTTTACTAAGCATATGTTATGATATTTTACCATCATAGAAGAACATATAAATTTGGTAAAGATGTTATTATATTACTATAAAGTTTGTATTGCAACCTTTCAAAGGAATAGTAGAAAGGAACACATTTTAAGGGAATAAACAAAATTTAGAAGTATTTCTAATTTGTAATTTTAAAATTAAAAATAATACACAATATCATATCATCTTCATAAACCATTGAGAGTATGTCAATATGACTAGGTACCTAATATACAAGCATTAAAATGAAATAAGAATAGACTAGAAAATCACTATCAAGAATATTAATAGCATTAAAAATACTTTAATTTAAAGACAAAATATGTTACAAATATAAAGGATAAGAGAAATGCTAAATTAAACCAATTAATTCCTTATGTTTTCTCAAATTCCAAGAATTGACACTAGCTCATTGATATGTTATTACAACAACAATTTTGAATTTACACTAGCATAGTGATATGCTAATACAATAATTTCAATGTATATTGAGGTTGATATAAATATATATACCCATAATATATAGAAAAACATATATAAATGCAATATAAATTCAAATGAGAATCTATAATTTCAATGTATATTAATTGTTAATCATTAGATCTGTCAACATACAACAAGTATATAGAGAAATCCATAGTGTAAAAAGGATTGTTAATCATTTATAACATAATACGTATCTTGAATAACAAGTTACACCAACATTTTGTGGATGTGGGATATTCCTTCTAATAAAAAGTGTCGTTTCACCATTTTTTTATGAAATAGGCCATCCCCATAATGGGGCCATTTAAGCATAAGGACTAATAAGACTTTTTGTCACTTAACTCGATTTTCCACCGATTACCCAACCTCACCTTCACACAACCATCGAAATCACCATGTCCATTTTTCTATTTAGTATGCACAAACCAAGAGTGGATCCTCTTCAAAACAATATTTTCACTTAGGATATCACACCTCTTTTTGGACTTCAACATAGACTAAGAATAAAAATATCATTGTTGAGATCTATAATGATTTCTAGTGACAATTTCCATAACATAATTACATCACAATTCAATATTTTCTACGAGCATGGAGTCCTTCCTATTAAATTGCATATCACTTAGAATGGCATCCCATTCATGCAAAGGATGATTGGACAAATAAGGTGATAATGAAACCAAACTTCCTTGAAACCAAGGATTATGTATACATGATTTGAACTTAACATTTTGGACTCTAAGAACTCCACCTAACTTCGTTTGTGCATACTCCAAGGTAAATTATTTTTCCCTTTTACATAAAGCAAGGTAAGGTACTTTGGGTAAAATAAAATATCATTATTTCATGGCTTTGGTCCCTTTGGTCCCCCTCTCAATCCTCTCTTGTGGAGTCATAGCCCCACACTGTTTTAGTCCTATTTCATCTCATATTTACTGTTGTATTTATTTTTATTAAAAAAAATATATACATTATATACATTACTTGGCCCTTAGCCATACTACTTGGCTCACAACCTAATTCACACATATAAACAATGTCACATTTTTGGATTAATGATGGGGTTTAATATTCCCCTCCCCATTTTTTCTTACTTTTACTTTGTGCACATCACCATATGGGTGTTCATATATGTAATTTCATGTCAAAATCTCAAAATAGCTATAGGTATGCTTCGTACATTGCATCTTCCATCTCTCGTGTAGTATCTTTGAGGATGTAGTAATTCTATTGAACCTTTACCTACTTAATGGATTCGTTCAAAAAAGAATTGACTTTTCAATCCAAGATATGCACTATCTCTACCTAAAATTTCCCTCTAGGATCCACCTAAATCATAGTGTAATCAATTACATTGTTAGAATCATGTACATATATTTTCAGTAAGGATACATTAAGTATATAATGTGCATGCATGAATATAAGCAATACAAACATATATTTAACTATCCCTCTTGTGTCCAGTATCTCAAACTCTCCACAATATCTATCTATAACTTATTGAAACTTCCCAACTTTAGTGGACTTCCCCTTAGGTTCACTTTCAAAAATTCATTTTCCTTTACTTGGAAATATTTCGTTGCATTTTCTTTTCTTGCATACTTATTCTATCTTTCCCAATATGATTTTAAATTCTATTTGATTTATTCATTTAGTCTTCCATTTAGGATTGAGGAATATCATCTAGTTAGAGGAAAAAAAATACATTGTTTGATAGATTATCGCAACTCACTAGATACTTACACTTCCTACCATACAATTCTTCAAATAATCTCATTTTTAATGATAAATACCCATTATTTTATGTAAATTCAACCGAGTTTAAATTCTCTTCCCAATGTTTGGATGACTTCTCCATCACATACATTATCAACATGTCCTCAATTACTTGGTTAACCCTCTCTATTTTCCTACTTGATTCTCGGTGATATGTTATGATATAAGTTAATTTGTCCCATATCTAATAATTCATTCCAAAAACTTGAAGTAAATTTTAAATCTCTGCGACATATTATTACCTTATGCAAACCATGTAACTTGGAATTTCCTTTCATGGAAATATCAAAAATGTTGGTTGTTGGGTGTGTGTTATATCCTTTCTACGAGGGTGTTAGCCCCCCATGTTCATTGCGTCGGGTGCAGCAGGGAGGCAGTAGCCCCCCTGCATAGGGTTTGGGGCAGCGCCCTAGGAATTTTTTTCTGGACCCCATATTAGGTGGGCGGACCTACCTATGTTTTTTTTCATGGGTTTTTCACTTGGTTTTCGGCATGATGGTTTTATGTCCATGGTATTTTGTAGATCCATTCAAGGGAACTATGGTTATTTTCTAATCCAGGTTTAATTGATTAGGGTTTATGAATTCTTCGACATGTATATATATGTAATATAAAATTGAAAGGAATATAATGAAAAATAAATTTGGTAATCCCAGTTTTGGGATATAGGAGAAAATCTATGTGTATATGTGTTTTATGTTTATCTCCTCGCCATTGTTTATTTTATGTCTTTAAGAATTCGTTTGCAAGTGATTTTTGTACAAGGTTAAAACCTACATTGGCTACGTTATGTGTGAGCTTCAGTGGAATAAAATAGGTTTCTTTGTGAGCTTATCCACCGCTACAATGATAAAATCATGCTAATCTATAGTCCAAGGCATTTTGGTAATAAAATTAATTGAAAAAACTTCCCATTTCCACTCATAAGTGGGTAATGGTTGTAACAATCCAATGATATATATATGTTTATCCTTTATCTATTGACATTCTAAGAACTTGGCTATATGCTCATCCACATACTTCTTCATGCCTGGCTAAAAATATTGGCCTCTTATGACCATAATTGTCTTATAATCTCCTAGATGTCTACCGTAAAGGATTTTATGTAATTATCTTGTCACTAAATTTTATAGACGTTGGGATTGAGACACATATCATTTCCCCTTGTAAATGACTATTCCATTCTCTTTCAACTCATATCATTTATATGTTGGTTGTACTTTCCATGCTACTATACTTCCTTGACTTGAAAATAATATTGGTTTATTGTTATATCTTTTAAAAAATTTATTTTGAAATTTGAACTTGACATTCTTAGGGATATAACATGCATCTCATGTATCCTCCTACTAATTTCATCAATTAATTTATTTTCCTTTACATTTATATTGATTATATCAAAGTCGTATTCACTTAGAAATTCTATCCATTTAGCTTCTCTAGAATTTAATGTTGGCTACTTAAACAAATATTTCAAACCACTATGGTCTATCCATAGCTAGATATTCTTACCCATAAGATAATACCTCCACATTTTTAAAATATGAACTATACCTACCAAATCTAAGTCATGAGTGTCATAATTCATCTCATTTTTTTTCTCCCAATTTCATTGATTTATAACATACCACATGTCCTTTTTGGGTAAGGAATCCCTCAACCCCTTCCTTACATGCATCGTTGCACACTAAAAAAATTTGTGTTTATATCAACGCTTTTCAATATTAATGCACATGTAAGTAATCCTTTCAAATGTTGAAAACATTCTTTACATTCATAAGTTCATTTGAATTTCACATCCTTCTTTTGAAAAAAATTTATTTGGTAAGTTATTTTTGAAAATTATCTAATAAGCCTCGTTTTGTGTCCAACTAATCCCATAAATGATTTATCCACTATAGCATTCCTTGGTGTGGGCCATCCAATAATGGATTCAATATTTTATGGATCTACTAGTATTGCTTCCTCTGAAATGATATATCATAAATAGTGGATCTATTTTTGGTAAAATTATCAATTACTTAAGCTCTCATGTAACTAATGCTCTCTTAACACATGTAACACAATCCTTAATTTTTTTCATGCTCTTCCTCTTGTTTGGAATAGATAAATGTGTCAGCTAAGAAAATAAAATAAAAATATCTTGGTATTTTATTAAAATACCATTCATCAAGAACATTGGTGAATTTGTTAATCCAAATGGTACCATTACAAAGTCATAATCTGACCATACCTTATCCTGAAGGCTATTTTATTTATGTATTTTTCGAGACTTAGAAATGTCATAATTTTAACATGTTTTTCCTTCTAGTTTTTTGTTACCTTTTTCCACCATTTACAACCACTTTGACTCTATTATTGTCAACAATGATGCATTTTCTTCAAGGTGATATTTTCCCATATATATTTTTTATTTTATTAATTTATTCTAGCCTGTTTTGGATAAATAGGCCTTTTGTACTCACCCATATAAAGGATGTATGTCAACCACTACTTTAATGTCACATGTGTGTTGGTACTCTTGTCTTATCATTAATATACTAGTCTAATGACATTGAAATGTTGCTACTCTAATAACACTAAAGTTCCACTACTCTCACTACTATTCCTAACAAAATATGCGATACAATTGCAACCCCATGCCCCTTGTGAATCTTAAAATAATATTGGTCTCCATTACAAATGTGTCTATTCGAATATAACAATGGTATCCATTTTAGATCTAAGGATTAGTCGACACAGTAAATCTAGATTTTTGGTAGGAACATAGTTGGTGTTGTTTTTGAACAATGATAATAAATAGGGCTTAGTTCTAACAAATGACATGGACAAGATTTAGTAAGGAAAAATAATGTATTAGTTTTTTGATGACTATTTGTAACCAAATTCTTATTTAATAAATAGTTAGAACCGTTTAAGAATAATATATTATCAAGAATACTCTTATCATGGTTTCTAAGGTTAGATAAGTTGAAAGATGTATAACAACTATGCCCCTCTCCTTGAGAGGAGGAGATCCATGACTACATTCTATTGTAAATCATTTTTCTAATTAATGAAATTTTTATTCATGTTGTTATTAAGTTGGTGTGTATGACGTTGTTACTTTCGTAGCTTCTAAAATCAATTCACATCACTCTATTACAAGGAGGCATGACCCACTCCAAAAAAACACGTATTGGATTAGTTATATTAGGTAGCTTTATAATTGATTTAATTTTGTAGATACCTATTGATTTGGGTTTAATTACAAAGTGGCTTGACGAGTATAGTATATTTATTAAGTTGGTAAGAAAACTTGTCTTTGGATGACATGGCCTTTAGTATTTTATATTATTTATCACCAATTATGCGCCAACATGTTTTTTTGTTGATAAATTACATATCAACGAACTTATGGTTCTTTATTTATGCTTTCTATGATTTGTATTTTATTCGTAAATATTTTCTATTTTATCATTTGATTCTCATTTCTTATTTTATTTTTATTAAAGTTTGAATTGTTGAAAATTTAGATAACTCATTTTCTTGATTTCTACTACAAGCATACATTAAATAAACTTTCTTTAGCACAAAATTTGTAATTTGCACATATTTTTCATAATAACTTAGAAAAATATTCAATCCTTAGTTTGATAAATAAATGACCTAGTGAAATAAATGTTTCCCTTTTAAAGCTCAATTATTCTAACCATGTTTATCCTTGATTCTCAATTGGTTGTATCGTGATCTCAAATCTATCTTGGAAAATACCATTTATCCCTTTAAATTATCAAAAATATCAAAAATATTTGGAAGAAGACACTTCTTATTCACTATGGATATATTTAGCTACCTCAATTCAATGCATAGCCTCAGGGTTTATTCCTTCTTTTTCGTAAAAAGTACTAGTGCTCCCCAAAGTGAGACAATTGAGCATATGTACCATTTATTCAATAATTATTCTAGCTACGTTTATAACTCTTTCAAATCTAGTGTGCTTATCCTATTAAGTATCTATATGTTTTTGGTGGAAAACTTGGGATTTCTCCAATTGCATCCTAAAATACTTGTATCCCTACAAAATCATCAATATTTTGACTCTTATTATTCATTAGATCTTCCACATGAGATGCAAATAATTCAAAACTCCTGAATCATATCTTCAATTGTAAGGTTAAAATTTCTCCTATATAAATGGTTCTTGGAATCCCTTTTACTAAGCTCTACTTTCCTTCTTCATAAAGATGTATAAATGTCTTGTTATGGAAATATAGGAAAACATAATGCTTGGACAAATTGTCTATTCAAATTAGGATATGATAAGCACCCAATGGAATGATATTCAAATCAACAATTGTATTAATTCCATTAAAATATATTAAATATATCCTCACAATTTCATCGATCCTTCTTTTGATTCTAGTGGCTAGTTGAACCAAACGTGACCTTTCAATATTACTCATTTTTTAATAAAATATATCCATGAATTTAGGATCAATATAGCAATGGCTTACTTCAAAATAAATTAAAATGGAAACAAGTTGATTGGTAATCTTACCTTCGACATCAATTATATGGGATTGATGTTCTACTTGTCAATTTTGTATAGTTCTAAATAAATTAAAATGGAAACAACTTTATTGGTAATCTTACCTTCCACATCAATTATATGGGATTGATGTTCTACTTGTCAATTTTGTAAGGATGAATATATCATTGGAAGGTTTCTTCATATGTATTCATAAGTAGTGACTTCCTAAAGGTTGTGAGAAGTTCTCATTTTTTCTTTTTTATGAGGGAATAAATCTACAAGTGATAACCTTTAAAACCTCAACATTTTATTGGTGGTGGTGGTTTTCCTTGAATATTCTTCCATCTTTGACTCACTTTTCATTGCCTAGTTTTGTTTATATATATTAGGAAAACTCCTAAAAGATGTGATAGGTTTGAAACTTTTCATCCTTTGTTCAACTTTTTCTTTCTTATTGTCCTTCCAAGACTTATGGAATGTTTATTTTCCTTTACTTTGATCATACATGTACTTAGTTTTCCTTATAGTCTCCTCCAAATTCTTTGGATCATTATGTTTTATTTTAGCTTTATAAAAAGTAGGTAACGACACAAAATATCTAAATTTTACTTTCTCATCCTTGATGGCATATCTCAACAACTCCAAAGACTTCCTCTTATATTTATCTATAGTCACATTTCTTAGCTTGAGTTCAAATAAATATTGCATCCTTTTGTCAATATAATGTTATGAAAGATAACGTTTTTTAAATATTTCTTGAACTACTCCCATGTGATCTTTCTTGATGAGTAGATAAAATTTTGAATAAAAAAAATCAAATTTTTCCATCTACAGTCCCATTTCCTCCACTAAAAATCCACAAAAGGTGGCCCAAAATAGTGTATTTTGTCTTGTTTTGACACCCCCACTTGAAACTCATTATAATTTTTCCAACCACTTCACTATGTATTTTCATGTATTCTTTTTTGACAAAAAAATATTATTAACAATAGGGATCCTACCACTAAGCACGATCTCATTCTTTAAATAGAAATATAATTGCCAATTTCTAGAGAATCAGTGCATAAATGGCTATGGTCCCTCACTATAAATTTGGTGGGCCTTGACACTTCAAACATACCCCATAAAATTTAATTTATTATAAGTTATTCTAGTATTGTTATGTCCAAATAAAAAATTTGGCTCCAGACTCTTTTTCTAAAAAACAGGAAATTTTTTGTATAAGTGATTCCATTTCACTCCTTGGTCACCCTAGCCCTTCCTCATCCATACAATGCTCTCTCTCTCTCTCTCTCTCTCTCTCTCTCTCTATATATATATATATATATATATATATATATATATATATATATATATATATATATATATATATATATATATATATATATATATGTATATATATATATATATATATTAAGTAAGATCAATATGGGTGATTATTTATAGGACAATCCAATTATTTCAATCCAAATGGGTGGTGCTCTCTCTCTCTCCCCCCCACCCCATGTTGATGTGGTGATATATAGATTTTTGGTGATGCAATCTCTCTCTCTCTCTCTCTCTCTCTATCTATATATATATATATATATATTCAAATGGGGGGTGTTATTGTTGTATTTGGGGCGTAATTGTTACAATATTCGGAATAGCAGCTCTTAATTTTTAGGAATTTTTTGTAAAAAAATTATTAGAGGGCCAATAAATTCAGCTCGAGGGTATCTAAGGGAAACAATCAATCCTATGGTGTAATTGCACAATTTTTCTGAGTATATGTTCGAAAATATATACCTATGCTCATATGGATATCCAAAAAACATTATTGACAATAATTCTAAGGTAGTTGAATTGTTTCCTAATTGTATTCCACTAGTTTGAAATCATGAACATGATATTAATTTTTCAACTATGAAGCGTACCACCTAACATTAATATGTATAGCTACCCATATGCACAAAATAGTGATTTCAAGTGTATGGTTCAAGAAATGTAGGATGGAATCATTCAACTTAAACAAATTTTTTTCTCTTCACCTATAGTGATGGTTTACAGAAAGGAAGGATCATGGAGTATGTGTCGATATTATAGAGAGATCAATAAACTAACCATTAAATGTAAGTTATTATTCTTGTCATTGATGAATTATTAGATGAATCACGAGGAGAATTTTTCTTTACCAAGTTAGATCTCTCTTTTAGATATCATAAAAATGGAATGATGAAAGAATACATCCCCAAATATCCTTTATAACAAATGGAGATTATTATATTTTTTGGATGATGATGTTTGGCCTTACTAATTCACCTTCTACATTTCAAATATTCACCGATTATATTTTAAAACTTGTTGACATGGTCTTAAAACTATTGGAAGAGAAATAATTATATGTGATTCCTTCAAAGTGTGCCTTTGTGGTTTGAAAAGTGGGATATTTGGTTCATATTGTATCTCGTGAAGGTTTCAAAGTGGACATTAAAATATGAAATATATGATGGAATGGGACATTCCAAAAATAATGGAGAATCCTAGAGGATTCTTAGGATTAGTAAGCTACCACAACAATTTTTTCAAGAATTATGGTAAAAAAATAGTACCTCTAACAATGTCATTAAAAATAGATCATTTGTTTTGGACTCACAAAACAACCAAATATTTTAAAAGAGATGAGGCTATGTGTACAATCATTTTCATAGCTATGCCTAAATTCACAAGAACCTTTATTATGAAGTGCGACTCCTTTGGGCATAGAATTGGTATTTTCAATGCAAGAAGGGAAACATCATTCCCATGAAAGTAGCCAACTCTATAGAAATAACCTACTTAAATCCATTTGTTAAAAGGAAATATTTTTCATATTGCATATTGTGAAGAAATAGTGGCCTTATATAATAGGAATACATTTCAAGGTAAAAATATATCATGATAGTTTGAAGTATTTCTTGGAACAATGGTTATATTTACAAATGAAAAAAAATGGATACTAAATAGTTTCAAATTACCTACAAAAGAAGAAATAAAATATGGTGACAGAGGTAGTTTCAAGGAAAAAAAATACAAGGAGTAATTATTATGTGCTATTTCATTATACAACCTAATTGGATAGAAGAAATGATGGAATGGAAGCAATATCAAAAGCTACTGAATATCACACGACAAGTATAAGAGGACCAAGATATATTAGACGAGTTTGTGTGCAAGAATCATTTACTATGGTCTTAGGATCCCATATATTTATGTAAGAATTCACGACTCAAGAAAAATGTCCTTTGAAAATGTGCACTTTCCTTATAAGAAGACATTTAGGGTTCCTAAAAATTTACCATAAGATCAAGAAGATTTTTTTCTAGGAAGGACTTAAAACTAAGTTCAAAATTTTGTATCTAAAGTTTGGTTTGCTAATAGAATAAGAGATAATAAATTAAGACTCCAAGTGTCCTAGAACCATTAGTCATATAAATTCAATGTTGGGAAGATATTTCAATTTATTTTATTATAGGATACCCAATTCTAAAGGAATTGAATGGCATCATGGTAGTGATGGATCAAATCACAAATTATGCCCTTTTTTCCTCTCTTTCTCATCCTTTCAAGTCAAGTACAGTAGCTAAAAAATTATTGGAATTTATTAGAAGCTACTTTAAATCCCTAAGATAGTTGGTGGTTCTAAGTGATAAAGATACAATATTTACCTTCGTATTGGGTTATTCTCTTTCATGGCTCGTCAATTTCCTCATATATCCTCTTATCATCCACATTCTAATTGGTAAATTGAGATTATCAATAAAATTTTAGAATGGTATATTTGTTGCATTATATGTGATAAATATACATAAATGATCAATTGGTTTACCTTGGTAAAATGGTGGTATAATGTCTTTCCATACTTAATCAAAAATTTGTTTCAAATAGTGTTTTCACTAATAACAAGTGTCATTGATGTAAAATGGGATGCCTAAGCAAGTAGGAATACCCTCTATGAAGTAGTATGATAGTTGGATATCTTTCATGCTCTCATCAAGTGAAGTCAAAGAGGTTTCAATTTTTGATGTCTTAATGAGTCTATGGATAGCAGGGTTGGATAGTCCTCATTGAGAAATTTCCAATGGTATATCACACTCTGAAAAACTCCTCCCATATGAGAAGTTATGGCCATTTGAAGATTAGAATTAGTGAAGGATCAAAACTATGGAGGAAAACCCTCAAATAGCATAATTGTTAACCAGTGCACATATTTTTGGTGTATCCATGGTTCATTGATTAATTCAATGCTAGAAAATGGTAAAACATGCACGATGTTTAATGTTGTTAAAGGTCAATCATCTTTCTCAAATCGAACATATTTGAAAACCAGATGATGAATCAAATGACAAAGGTTCTGTCAATGTGTTTGAACTTTAACCAACCAATATCGATATAACACATGGAATAGTTCAATCAGTTAGAGGAGATGATGTCAACATGTAAGGTCGCTAGGTGACGTGGCACCTCTTGGGTATGCCACGTGGCAGGTTCATTTGGTAGTTTTTTATTAAAAAACAGTTCAAAAATGGGTGACACATGGCACCCCTTAGGAGCTACAACATGGCATAATGACATCATGCTAATTTCATCATGTGGAAAACCATGGACCCTTGGGAACTAGGTCACATGGTGTGGCCACATTACGAAGGGTTGAGTCTTTGGGCCTTATGGTGATAAAATATGGTCACATGGATGAGGTCATATGGTTTAAACATAGCAGACATTAGAGAAGTCAATGGGCCTAAGTCGGCTCCCATAAGCCATGTAACCATGTATCTATGTATAAAAACACACGATTATAATGTCTCGACTAAACACATTTGAATGATAACAAGACATGAAGTCAGATTTTTGTCGTTGAGAATAATCATTGGTTATGTTGGTTGAAATCAATTCAATTCTATCAGTTTTTTCGTATTTTTATGATGAGCGAAGTATTTAAAGTCTTAGAGTATAAAACCACTCTAGTTTTTTTATCATAATGGTATGGCGTTTTCGTTGTTCTAATTATGTTCGTAATATTTTGTTGTAATGATTCCATCATGTTGCATATGGGAAACCATTAATGGTGTCTGATTTGTATATGATGCATGTGTGGCACAACACATCATATTAATTTCCAAGTCACCTAAATCCATAAATTGTAATGACATGTGGTTGAAAGTCTAGTCTAAATCAATTACAATGTCTAAGTTTCGGTGGAAGTCTAGTTTTTGGACTAGCTAGCTAATATTTATATATATATATATATATATATATATATATATATACACACACAACATAGCCTATTATGTTAGTGGTAGCAAAGGTCAAAAGTTTGGAAGCCACTATCTTGTTTATATATAAGCAAAGGTCAAGCACTAGTCCACTATTGGTTTGATACATTGGTGGATGTTTATACCACTAAGCCACTGTTTGGAATAATATAAATTAGAGCCACTAGTTTCCTGACATTTTTTATAGCTTTAATGCACCAAGCTACTAGTTAGCTTAATATACATTGGATCCATTGATTTCTTGACATATGGTGGAGGTTAAGCCACACCAATTTGTTTGAGAACTCATTGTTTCTACTTTACTATAGAGTGATGCTATTGGACATGGGATTGTACCCCACTCCTCTTGGTTGAGTCATCATATTCATGATTCAAATAAATGATATAACAAGAAACAACATATAGCACAGTTAGAAGTGGGTTTTTACAATGTAGCCAAGGTTGTTGGTTCGAGCCCTGAAAATTATTAGGTTATAAATTTATTTTTTTCATTTTTCCTTTAAAGTTACATTTTTTTGAACGATCAAGAAGTTGATGTTGTACATTTTGTAGAACCATTTCCAAAAATTGGCTCTTTTTATAGAGAAAAACATGAAAAACTCAATCTAAGGAACATTTAAATTAATATTTGATATTATATTGTTTTGGGGGGTTTATAGGCTCATTTCAAAGCCATATTTGATTACGGGAGAATTATGATGATCGGGGTTCAATGGTGAACACTTATCAAGACATCAAAAGCCTTGGTGATATATTCTTGATTATCGGAATCCTTTTTATGTGTTTTGGGAGCTTATGAGAAGTTTGTAGTTGATTTTGGGTATATGGCAAGAACAAGTCAGAGAAGGGTTTTATGTGACTAGATTGATGAACAGGTTGGAACAGAGTATGGAAAAGGTATGAAAATTTGTTAAAATTGTATGAAAAAAATAATTTGTTCAGCTTGAATATTTATAATGATTTAATAGTAGGTGGATTTTTTTTGAAATATTATGAAAAGTGGTCCACATGGAGATGAAGAAGGAAGTGGGTGCCTCCACTGAGGCTGTTGCTTCAATTAGGTTGAATCCTAGAAAAAGTTCAAGATTTATCATCTCTGGAGTTGATTATCGAATCAGGTTATAACCTATAACAAGTAATTGTATGCTCATTTTTTAGGTTTGTGCCTTGATCAAGTTATAGCCTACTACAAGTAGCTTCTTGCACATTTTATGGGTGGGTTCCTATAGTAGGTCCGTTCCTAAAAATCTATATAATGAATTAAATAAGAAGAATAAGAAGATTTATTTTTTTCTTCCATAACGGTTTCCTCATAAAATATTGTGTCCTCTTTTGTTCATGTGATGATGGCTTCTTGATGCAATTTTATAATTACTTTTATGTTGAAAATGGTTATGTGCATTGCTACATAGTTGTGTATTGATAAAATGTTGTTGGATCGAAGGGTCCTAACCCAGGTTCGGAGGTTAAGGTTTTCCAACAAACCCCTATACAATTGGCCCTTTCGATATTGACCCACTTGTGCAGGCCAAATTCTCACCCAAAGCAGTATGGGAGGGTGCTAGAACTAGGTTTCCGCACCCTAAGAGAGAGTAGGTAAGTCAAGAAGAGCTGCGTTCCCAACTTATCAAGCTTCGCATTTAACAGATCAAGTGCAGGCTTATATCACCGAGCTCGGATCTAATTATTACCTTCACATCTATGTGCGTAATATTATTCCATTAATACAACAACTATAATCTCAACAATTAACAGATCATAGATTCATATAATAGAAACAAGGATAGTTTCGCAGCTATCAAACAGATATTTTCACAGCTTAATCATACAATCCAAGTTTGCATAAATTATAACAGAACAGATCCAGATCACATCAGATATCAACAGTACTTGTAATGAATCCAAAAATTCACATCAACAGTAATACATTAACTCAAATAACGTAGAGATACTCTAACCAGATTTGCATATATTATCATCCAAAACCCAATAAAATCCAACACAGTCTACGCACACAACTAGCAGGGCCCGCACACAACAGGACTGAGGATCTCCGGGCACACAACCTCTAGGAGTCCTTACCCTAGCAACCAAAACAGATCTAACAATTCACAACTATCATCAATCTCTATTATTTTCTGCCTATGACTAAAAAAGGTTTATCTATTTATACCAATTTAGCATATGCATCCAATGGTTCACAAACCATGGTTTGTGGACTCTTGGTCTACCCTTGACCCATTAAAATGCATTAGGGGCTTTGACCCACCCCAAAACCCTTGCGTTAGACTAAATATTACAAAAATATACAAAAATGGACAACATTCACAGCTTTAGGAGACCCTGTTCCACAAATGTGTTGAAATGATAAAATTTACACCACACTAATTCACCCCCCCCCCTCTCTTAATGTGAAATATGGCCTAACAAGTGGAAAAAAATAAGGTCCCTTCAAGAATATTTAATTACTGGAAGGTAGATCAAAGGAGCTATGGATAATAACGGGAATATTAAGAAGAATTTATCTCAAAAGAGGAAGGGTTGCAATCATGTGAGAAATTTCAACCAATTAGGAATATTAAAAAGGGGAGACTTATTTTATAGTCTAATAAATTCCACAGGTCCAAAGGAAATCCACAACTGAAGAGCATTGGTAGGAACTTACATATGAATGAATGAAGCATGGTCCCAAATAGATACT
This sequence comes from Pinus albicaulis, assembly GCA_034641835.2. Classification (NCBI taxonomy): domain Eukaryota; kingdom Viridiplantae; phylum Streptophyta; class Pinopsida; order Pinales; family Pinaceae; genus Pinus; species Pinus albicaulis. The sequence continues at coordinate 530,466,217 of CM076584.1, forward strand.
CCAATAGGTCCATAGGATAATTCATGGGAAGTTATAATGCATACATAATAAGCACTTACCAATGAAGGAATCATGGTCTCAAAAGGAGACTCTATTTGTTCCATAAGAATTCAAGGAATAGTTGTAGAAAATTTTGTAGTCACTTACAATATTGTCTCAATGGGATAAATCACTTATATTAGGACTAGGTTCACACATAGTCATTACAGATTGGTTGGAACCCATGTCCCTTTAACATTGATGTAAAAAGGGGAGAGAATGTAGACATTAAAGAAGGAAGACAAAGATAAACTAACAATTCAAAGGTAGAGATGAAAAGGAATCAAGTAGAAGTCCCCAACAACATGTTAAGGGGAGATTAAAGTTTTTGATCCATTGTCATGAATGAATAACAATGTCTCATGGTATTTTCGACAATGCAAAAGGGGGATATTGTTTCATATAATTTTATTATTGATGACATAAAGTGTCATTGATGTAAAATGGGATGCCTAAGGAAGAAACAATACCATCTATGAAGGAGTATGAAGAGCTCTCATTGGCTCTCATTAAGTGAAGTCAAATAATTTTTTATTTTATTATATTTTTGATGAATTTAAGATATCTTAATGAGCCTATATATAACATGGTTAGATATTCCTCGTCAAGGCCTTTCTAACGGTATATCACATTCTAAAAAAATCATCCCGGATGAGAAGTTATGGCCATTTGAAGATTAAAATTAGTGAAGGATCCCAACTATGGAGAAAAACCTTCAAACACCAAAATTATTAACTAGTGTGCATCCTCCAAGCGGATCCATGTTTGAGATTTTCAATTTTTTAGTATGGAATTGCCTCCCAAAATCATTTTAATTTGAACTTGGATTCCCTGTCATCCTTAGACTACTCTAATCTTCCCCATTTGACCTTGAATCATCATAATGCATTACCCAATTTTGAAAAAATTCATAGAAATCTCTTTTTATTCAAACTGGTATAATTAAAGTAGGCTTTAGAGGTCAAAGAAGCATGTGGAGGCGGGAACTTGAGAGGTTGAGATAATGGAAATTTCAAATCCAACTCAATATGATCTGCTTCAAAAAAACTTGACGATGTGATAGAAACATGATTAGTGTATTATGGAATCTCTTTAATATCTGAAGGTTTCCCATGTGGTGAGTCATCAAACTAAGGAGTGTCATTAACTACATCTCTACCGTTACAAACATCCATTATTACAACCACTATAAAATCGTAGGGGCTACAGGATCAATAAGTTAATGTTTCTCAAACATTCAAGTAAATATATATTTGATCTCATTTGTTATTACCAAAAAATGATCACCTATCCATTTCTAACTAGGTGGATTTAAATACACCATGTAGGATTAATTTTACCATAGTAAAATCACTTTCGCCATGGAAAATAATTTAGTAGACCACTTTTATTAAATTATTTCGATTAAAATTTAAAAACCCCATGAGAATAATCGAATAAATCAATATTTATTTAATTTTCTCTAGGAATAATTATTAAATCATTATTTGATAATTATTCCTTGTCATGGCTCACATTTGACTAAATCACCTAGGAATAATTAAATAAGTAATTATTTATTTATTATTCCTTAATTATAATTTTCAAATAATTGAGAAGAAACACTCGAAATATCCATAGTCTTGACTAAAAATGAAGACTGTGGATATTCCGAGTGTTGCACTTCAAAGTCTACACCACAGAAACATCCAATCTTTCAAATAATTGTTAAATCACTATTTATTTCTTATTCCTTAGTTCTATTTTTGAAATAATTTTTAAATCACTATTTAATAATTATTTCAATTTCACACATTCCTTAATACTCGTGAAGTAATTATTAAATAATTTTTTTTGTTAATTATTTCTATATAAAGATATTTGACCATTTTGAATATCTATTCCCTCTCCAAAAAATATAATAAAGTATTCCTAATGATTAGATCTTGATTTGGTCAATAATATTTTATTATTTCCAATATTCGAGATGAACCCAATAGTTTGTTATAAATAAGAGGGTTTTACATTAATTTTTCACCATGATCACTATCATTGTCACCATTATTGTCTTCTAGCATTCAAGCTCCCACTAGAATTCTAGTATTTTTTTTGGGATTTTCACACATTGAGAGAGAGAATCGATCGTTGAAGCACAAGGACATCAGAGGACCCATCCCACGAAGGGGGATTTGCAGACTCTTGTTGTAGATCTCCTTCACCAAGTGTTATTAATAAAGAATTATTCATTTTAAAACCCTTTCCATATTGTGTTATTACATTGGATATCTCTTGTTTTTTTTTTAAATCTTGGATCGCATACAATCTTTTTGTTGCACGGTTTTCTTGTTTTATTATTGCAGATATGAAGCGTAAATGGCCAGATGGCAACTCCACTGGTGTAGTAATTTATTTCCTGGGTAACTATAATTTTAATAGTTTTCAGTATTTTCTTTACCTATTTATAGCCTCTCAATTTCTATTTTTAGTCATCCTTTCTTTTTCTATCAAATTTTTGGATTCTGGTGGTTTTCCGTTCTTTCTACAAGTCACACGTACCAGCCGAGCATGAAATGACATAATATGAGTGATATTTGCCAACTGAGAGTCCTAAGAGAAAAATGTTATTTTCAGCCCAAGATCTGCGTTCCGAAATACACATTTTGGCCAGTTTACTACGTTTTTCACTGTTTCTAGGTTAGTACCTATGTATTGCACTTTTTTCGAAAATTTTTCATATTTTTTTCAAAATTGCCTAATATGTTTTTTTTGGACTAGGAAGGGTTCATTTTCTCTTTTGAGTCTCCCCTAGGCCTATATTCTCTTATTTTTCTGTCTATTTAAGGAAGGAAAAATTCGCCTTAGGCTTTAGAGTACACCTCCACCTTTTTAGGAATATATTTGTTGAGTTGAGGAGCCTAGGGTTGAACATTTTCAGCCACTAATTTAAGGTTTGATCCACTGATTTACAACCCTTTAGGATAGGTTTATTCACCATTTAAATCAATTTTTATTTTAGTGTTTCCTTCCCCCTTAGGATCCCCTTGTCTATCCTAGGTTTTAGAGCATCTTTCTTATCCTTCGCAGCATTTTTCACCAATGATTTGTGTTGTTTTTCTGCACCATTTAGATTAGTGCCTCTAGATCACAGTCCCTTTGACATTAGATCTTTTAGGCCATTTTTATTTCATTGAGTAGCTTGTTTGCCTCCTCTTTTTTTGTTGTTTGATAGCCTTTTTGGGTGGGGTTTTTGTGCTTGGATTGGTTATTTAATTTACTGTCCATTTACAACATTATTTACAGTTTTTCAACAATTTAATTTCAGCAACACATGGCATCATAAAACATGGTCAATTAACTCATACATTAAACACACTTTTCACACACATTCTCACACCCTAAGTGAATGTGATCTTGGTTAACACCTCCAAGAAAATACTTGAAACATGCAACATAATAATAATCTAGCACACATATATTAAGCCCACTTGGGAACCAGGGCCAAATAATCTATATAGTTAGGTGTAGGATTGGTGGGATACGCTTCCAATAACACCGATAAATCACTTACATTGAGACATAGAAGTTGAATTTGTAGAGATATTAAATCCTTCACCATCCCATGGTACAAAGTTAGAGTGCGTCAAAAACCTAATTTAGAGGGGATTAGGCTAGTTTATCATGCAAGCATTTCTCCACAGAGCTACCCAACCTGTCATAGGGAATTTCGTGTGGTGGTTGATCACCAAGAAGCTCAAGACTCGACCACCCTCGTGGGATGAAGGTAATCGTAGTGACTAATCATAATAAAACACCCTATAGGACTAGTTGTGGGTAGAAGTCATTTCTCTACCCCACCTTTGCTTGCAAGGATCATATTCCCTCAAGTAAGAAGTTATTTGGAAGGCCATATAAAATAGTATATTTAGGATTTGTTTGAGGATTTATACCACCTATAGGTTATAGGTCATTTTATTTTATAGGACATGTTTGCTTGAATTCAAGTAGCATCTTAATATAGTTAGTTTACACTTGGCACCATTACACTAGGTGTTTGCTTGATGTTTTTACTACGTTTCCCCAATCATCCTTTATTCCTTTGAGTCATCATTGTCTTGACATAATTGCACCCCTTAGGAATTTATCTTGAATGATTCGATGTCTTCACCCTCAGTTTCTGTTAGGCGTTAGGGGAATTTTGAGGTCTAAAATGGGCCTCCTAAGAAAAATGTACAACCAAAATATATCTTATAAGAACGAATAGGATTCAAGATTTTGATGTCAACCATGGGGGATGATTCACCATTTTTTAAGTAAAAGGGTAAAAATATTAAAAAATAATAAAATAAGAAAACTAATTTTTCAACACAAATTTTCAACTTATCTCCCAAATTTTTAACTCAAATTTCAAGCAGGAGTACTTGTTGGATGAAAAATTAATTCCTCATCCAAGGAGTACCCATGTTTCATACTTTTGATGGAACCTGCTACACGAAAAATGAGAAATACATGAAAAAGCGTGATTGCAATCACCTTTTCCATGTATTTCTCATTTTTTGTTTAGCAGGATCCATCAAAAGTATGCAACATGGGTACTCCTTGGATGAGGAATTAAATTTTGCATCCAACGAATACTCCCACTCAAAATTTGAGTAAACAATTTGCGAGATAAGTTGAAAATACGAGTTGAGAAAGTAGTTTTTCTCTTTTTCCCCTCTAAAATTTGATGATGTAATCCAATATTATTTTATTATTTCCACTATTACTTTATAATTTCCTTAGGAGGCCCATTTTAGACCTCAAAATTCCCCTAATGGACATATTAATATTTCCCTTTGAGTTAGATTTCATCCTCCCAGTACTCCATCGAGTCCTCATTCCAACTCTAGTTCTACTGGTTCTTCCAGTTCTTCCATTGATTCCATTTCTTCTCAACCCCGTGATGTCACCATGTTAAGAACTAATGTGGGTGTAAGAAACCAAGGTGGTAACCTAGGTACTAACTCGGGTAACCCTACAAGTGAAACCTCTATCGGTATGGTCAGTCCTACTCCATTGCTACCCTACATGGTTGGTTTGAGTCTCCCTGATTTTAGCCAAATTATTAATGGCCCTCTTCTCCATGACCCAAATTGGCCTACTATACCTACCAAGAATCCTTTCGACATACCCAAGTTTGAGGAAAATCTTGGATAATATCCAAAAAATCATGTTCACTCATTCCATATGTGTTGTTCATATAATTCTTTCCTTGCAGACTCCATCTGTCTTCTCCTTTTCCAGCACACTCTTACTGGAGTTGCTGCTAAGTGGTATGTAGACCAATCCATAGCTTCTCATTCCATTTTTGGGACTCTTTCAAAAGCCTTTATATCCTATTTTTCTTTATCTCTCTATTATGAAATTGGTACCAAACTCTTGACTTATTTCCTTCAAACGTCCTCCACTCGCCTATCTAACCATGTTCAAGAATGACATAGAAGGAGGAGCATGCATAGGGAACCTGATTCGAAGACCGTGTTTACATGTATTGGTTCCTTAGATCACTTTTGGCCCCATTTGGTAAATATGTTGTCTCACACTTCCCTCAGTCTAAGGAACATGTGCCTTAAGTGGCTTTGAAATATGACTTGATATATGCACAATCATGTTATGTTTATACCATTATTCATTATCTTCCTTGGCCTAGTGTTTCAAATGCACCGGGGGGGATCTCACATCGTGGATGATATCGTTGGATCCCTTTCACACCCTCAACCTCCACCATATACTCCACTTCCGATGAGTTATGTTCAATCCCAAGGGGGACCACCTGCTCTTACACCTATCCCCTCCCAATAATTTACATGGAAACACTTATCTAGGTCCTAGCCATATGCATATCCCCATCTGCATTAGCAGATTCCAAGGCAAACAATTGCTCCACTTGTTTATCCTAAGGTTGCCCCATATCCTTACTATATGTATGCACCGCCTAGCACTCCAACTCCTCTTGCACTAGCACTCCAACCCCCCATACCTCCTCCACTTTTACCACATTAGAAACCTCCTCCATAAGGTCAAGTGTATGCTCAAAAAATCACAACCAATCCCCCCAAACCCAAGAAACAGAATAGAGGGAAAGTTAACCAGAACCAACAATGTCAAGGTAACCAGGGTAACCAGGGTATACCACCTGATTTACCTTAGGGAAATCATCCTAATCCCATAACCCGGAAATAGGGTAGCCAACCAAAGAAAAACAAGGCTCTTTGCACAAAAAAACCTTGTGCCTATTGTGATGTATTTTTCCATTATACCAAGGAGTGTCCACTTTTACCTAAAATGCGTCGAGTATGCGAATTTCAAGTAGCTGCTTCTAGAGGACATCATTCCATTGCTCCACCTCCTTATCCCTGTGCTTCATGTCAACCGATTGTGCTTACTAATCCTTTTACTCATCAAGGATTTCTTGCTTCTCAACCTACACAAGGTCATGCAACTCCCCAACCTTCACAATCTAGTCACAATGATTATCATATCCTTATAATGAATTCTGAAGAAGTCAATACCAAACAAGTCAACTTTCAGACTCGGTCAAACAAATATGACAAGCCTCCTTCTAATTCAGTGACCGATTCCCAACCCCAAGTTTCCACTGAGCCTTTTTCATCATAAAATGGTACCTTGCATACCCTTCTACCTAAGGTAGAGGTTTTCCCTAAGATACCCAAAGGTCCATTACCTCGAAACATTACTTATACTAAATCCACCCATACCTATAGCATAGTAGATGAATTGGCATAGTATCTTGTTGCCAATTCAACATTGGAAGTCCTCTAAACGTTCTCATCCCAATGGAAATATTAACTATGCTTTGGGTGTTGTGGATCCTTCCGACAATCGTATGATTATTTTTGACGTCGAAAAATAAGAACATCCCCCCCTTCCTTCATTTGTTTTATTTCAAATATCATTCTATATAAGAAATTCCATTGTTCAACAGTGTATCATAGAAAAAGTCACCTCCACGTATGTGATGGTCGCTAGTGTTTGGAATCAACTTGGTTCACCTGACCTATACCCATCCACCATCTCTTCATGCTTGGGACAATCATTACAGGAAGCCCCTCGACTTATATCACAATTTTTCAATTACTGTTGTTGGAAAGATAATCTCTATTTACATTGGGTTCATTTATTCCCGATTATATTATAACATCCTCTTGGGTCATAGTTACACCTATTCCCTATTCGTTGTCGCATATGTGGTCTTCCTCAAGATGTTTTTTCCTCACAATGGAAATATCATTACTATAAATCAGTTGACTTACTATGATACTAAGTCTCAGACTTCCCCTCAGTCCCCTATCTCATCAATGACTGGAAATAAGACTATCAAGTACCTCACCATTGTTTCACCTAGAGTCTACAATGATTCCATACTGATTGGTGCTTATTATGGTCCACCGCCTACCCCTTCAGAGCCTAGCTCTTCCATTTTTTTCATGCTTAAAGCATCATGGGCTGCCCATAAGTAGTCGGGAATTCCTTAATAGTATTGAACACCTCCACAACCTATTTCTCCCAACTCAACCCAGCCTTAAAGTATTATTCCTCAAGGTCCATTGTCTTCTATTGGTATCTCTCCTAGTCCTTTCCAACCCCAAACCGTTCCCTCAGGTATTAATCATCTAGGAGTAGTTCCCCCAAGTCATTACCCTTCAATTCATATACCTTTCTTATTCCCACCACCTATAATATTTTCTACACTTTTCATGGTACGTTGAGTTTACCTAACATCACCTTGGAGATCCTAGTCTAGTACATTGATCCTCCCACAAAAACTCCTCCTGATCAACTCAAACCTTACATTGCTTTGACCCTGGTTCCTATCCCTTCCTTTAATTTAGTTCCACAAAAACCTCAATAAGGACCTACTCATGTTGTGAAAGAATCTTGTGAGGGGGGAATGCCTGAAAAAGGGACCTAAAGATAAGGCACCCCAACCAACTCCAGCTCCTCCTAAGCCTCCAAATCCTACTCCTCCTTGCACTTTGTGTGATGTTTGTGGAGTACTAAAAAGGTATGCTTTTGATCATTATTTCAGTGGCTTTTTAATAGAATTTGTGAACATTTTTGTGTCATGAATTTGGGAATTAATAAGGAACTATAACAAAACATGTGAGAATTGATATGCAAGACTTAGCCACTGATAATGGTTATTTTCTATACAGGAAAAGGAGAAAACAAGGAATTGCCGTTCAAAAGGGAAAGACAAAGTCGAGATAACTGCTGTCCCTCTGGACGAGAACCGAACGCAAACAAAGGTAAACAGATCAAAGCAAATCGGCTCGGAAAAGAAGGAGAGGACACCAGCTCAGCGCAAAAGAAAAGAAAGGATGAAGAATTAACAGTTTGGCGAATCCCTCAGGATCTTCGATCCTGAGGGATCGCTGCTTTATTTACCTTGTCACTTTGACATCTCCGCCGTCGTCTTTATATAAAGAGATAGCACTGTTAGTTTAATAGATATAGGGAGATATAGAGATGAAGAATACGCTTTTATGTAATTTCTGTAAAACATCAGCTTTGATTATTAAGTCTCGTTGAAGACTGGTTCAATGTATTTTTGACCGATGCATTAATGAAAGTTTGGTGATCATTTCATCTCTGCGACTGGATTAACTTCAAGCGGTGTATCCTTGGAGGCTAAGGGCCCGGCCCCGAAGGACACTTGCTTTTGTACCATTACGACTTTACTTCTGTGTGGTTTGTTTATCATTGTTATTTGTTAATTTGGTATGTTTTACAAGTTCATATTACATGCTCTGTTAAAAATTGAATCATTGAAGTTTTTGCAGATAGAATCGTGTGTTGACTCCGCATTAAGTTATTAATCCTTTCAAGAGTTCATTACATGTTCTTACTGTTATGTTACAGAGCTGTCATATTAACATTCGTGTTGTGTGCGTTTCTAATGAATCAGTATTGTTCCATAATTCATTATTCGTTGTTGCTGTTCCATTAATATGATTTGTGTGAATTGCCTTTAGAAGTAAAAGAATGTTATTCGATTGCAAAGAGAGTATTTGAATAGATTAAGTTTGGTTACAACCCGCGAGACTTAGTTATTCAATTGCTGTTCCATTTTAGAGCTGATGTTCCATTCCAGAATTGCTGTTTAATCCTTTATTCGCTTTGCTGTTCCATTTCCTTACAGTTGTTGGTTTGGTGTGAGAGATGATCTAAGGCTGTAGTGAGCAGTGGCAGTTACTGTCTAGCTCCCAGGCTCATGGTCCATGCTCTAGTTTCCTTTCCATCAGTTTCCGAAGGGATGGGTTATCACTGCCGCACGCTTGACTGATAAACTGTTGAGTTTTCTGAGTGTGTGATTTATTCTTTGAAGTAATTTAGTTATAGACAAGCATCTGTTTACTCTTGTATTTCTTAAGCACTGTACTACTAGCATTACTCTGACAAATGATAGCCTCGGATTGAGTCACTCTTTGTAATAACAAAACGCTCCCGGATTGACATATTAATGTGAGGTAATTAGAGGTGAAAGAGACCCTTTTTATAGCTCTACATTTTGGCGCCGTTGCCGGGGAAAGAGTCTAGCCATTTGTCTTTTTCAGAGTAGTGTACGAGCCTGCTAGGGAGGAGTTGGATCCTAAAAACGGAAGGTAAGAACCTACGTACGGAGCATGTAAAAGACCTGCTCCACTATCCGCTTTCCTAACAGATTTGTTTTTTGCTTGTTTGAATAGAAGTTGGTAGTTCATTTTTTTGAGTGCATGACTAAGCAGAAAAGACCAGAAAAGAATATCAAACCCCCATCCAAGCCTGAAAAAGCTAAGGGGCCGGTGACCCTTGGCCGAACGACCTTCATAGACGAAATCTATAAGAAAACAGAATCTCATCCATCAGTAGGCCTCAAGAAAAAAATTTCTAAGCTGCCTACTAGTTCCCTTCAGGCCACAGGATCACCATATGTAGCTTGCGCTGAGGTGCATAGTCAAACTGAAGAGCAGGACTTTCAAGAAATTGAAAATTCTACTCCAGAATTATTGCAGGAAGGGAACTCTAGTAACTTTTGTGAGGGAGAAGGAGAAACAGGGGAAACCAAGGAACCAAAATCCCCTATTGAAACAAATCAGCCTTTAGATAGCCCAGATAAGGGGAGTGCTGTGAAAATCATTGTTGAAGGAACTCAATCTCCCCAGACACCTGGTATTCCCATTATTCCAGATAAAGGAAGCGCTATTAAAAAGATCCCTGTCAAAGTCGTTCCCACTCAACCTAGGAATACCCTCCTAGATATCCCAGAAGGTTACTGGCATATATTCGATCCCATGGCTCAAAACCAACCTAATGCTCAAAACCAGCCAAATACTCAAACCTCTACATTACAATATCCTATAGTGGATTCTGTAGCAAATGCACCCATGAAAGCTATCCCTCTTCAGCATATCCCCACATTTCACGGACTCACATCAGAAGATCTGGATGCATTCTTATTCGAATTCGATGTGTTATGTAGGGGGTACGATTACACCACCGATCCCCAAAAATTGAAATTATTTCCCTCTACATTGAAAGGGGCTGCTTTAAGATGGTTTATGGGGCTAGGTGGTGGGGTCATCAACAATTGGGATCAAATGAAAGAATCCTTCTTAAAGAAATATCAGGATTATTGTAGGTCTAGAGAATTAAAAGACGAAATATTTCAAATGTCAGCCAGACCAAATGAGACATTAGAGGAGTATGTGGAACGTTTTCAGTATAATTTACAAAGATCTCCTTATGCATCGCTACCTTTACCTGATAATGTGTTAAAAACTGCATTAATGAGGGGCATGAAGGAACAATGGATTGAAACATTAAACATTATGGGTAAAGGGGATATTTATCAAGAGAATTTTACTGACATCCTTGACTTATGTATCAGGAGTTCGAGAGGCAGCACAAGAATACAACCGACAGAATATGATCGGTCTGCAAGAGATAACAAAGTATCAGCAGAAGGAGTAACACGTGCAGAAATTGGAAATTTATTAGAAAATTTTAAAACTGATATTATGGGGACACTAACTACACAACTTGATATTGTGCAGGCTAAGCAGAAGCAGCTGGAGGCAGAACAGAATTTGGCAATCTTCTGCCCCCGATGCAGAAAAAAACATAGCCACAAGGAGTGTCCATTGGATAAAGTCCAAACATGCGCCATATGTACAAAAGATCACCTTACGGAGAGCTGCCCCTCACTTCCTGGATTGAAAGAGGTATATAAGGAAGCAGAAGAGGAACCAGAATCGGTGAATTCGATCAACCAGCGCCGCCCGTGGCAGCCGAGACAACCTGGTATGTTTCCGGACCCAACCTCTTTCTTTCAAAACCCACAATATAATGCTCAAAAATATGGTATGTGGCAAAATCAATCTCAACCCCCATTTACAAACTGGTCACCACAATCGTTTCCTTCTTCAAATCCATGGCTGAATCAAACAAGCCAAACTGGTTGGCCGAATTTCCCTTATACTCCTCCATATTGGCAAAATGGCCCATACCCTTCACAGTGGACTCCCTCTACTTCACAAAGTTCACCCTGGCAGACAAGATGGCAAAGACCGATGTACCACCCAGCTGGAACCATTCCGCTCCCTCAACCTACTCTGCCAGCTTTACAACAAAATCCCCAGTCTAACCTGAGACCGCAACTCCCAGCCCAACCCGATCCCAATCCAAATAACAGACAGGTCCAATCTATCCAAATCATAGAATCACCAGAAACAGGACCTGACTTGAGGGAGTGCAATGACCTTCAGTTAAGATCTGGACGTATAATTGAAACTGAGGGAGATAAAACAATTCATATTGAAGATCAGTTACCCAGAGAACATCAGTTACAACAAGAGGATGTAAATAAGCAACAAACTCATAATCAAGCAACCACATCCTCTCCTCCCTTCCCAAAACGATTAGCCATACCTCGATCCATACAATATCCCGACTTTGACATTCTGGGAGAATTACAAAATCTGTACATAAAAATTCCATTCCTCCAAGCCATTCAAGACATTCCCATATACGCAAAAACTATAAAAGAATTGTGCATAAAGAAACCAAGGAGGAATATAACAAATAATCCAAGAGTCCAAGTAGTCGGTACCTTATCTGACCTATTGTCTGGAAGAGAAACACCCCTTAAATATGAAGACCCCGGGAACCCAATTATAACTGTTCAAATTTATGGTCGGACCCTGTCTAATGCCTTAGTTGATCTAGGGGCTGCAATTAATATTTTAACAACCACAACTTGCCAAAAGCTCGGCATTACATCTGTAGAACCCACCTCCACTCTGTTAGAATTGGCTGACCGATCTGTGGTTAGACCAGAGGGTACTCTACATGATGTCATGGTCTCTGTAGAAACCTGGGAGTATCCAACCGATTTCCTGATAATTAATCCAAAAACCCGACTTGATGGACATCCGCTAATTTTAGGTAGGCCTTGGCTTGCCACTGCCGATGCCTACATTGGCTGCCGGCAGGGAAATATGACCATAACCAGAGGACCGAATAGCAAAAATTTAGTTCTATATCCTCCAGAGCAGCCAAGTGTCACAATGATTAAAACTAATAAACACCCTGTATCATACCTTACTGATAACATCAGATCTCCATTAACTATACAAGAGGCACTCGATTTCAAAGATCAAACAGAAGACGATGCCATTAATAATTTCATTACTCAAAATGAACCTCGCACACAATGTCACATGATAAAAGCAGCATTTGATAATGAATTAGAAGAAGATCCCCTGAAAGATATTCATGATCAAATAATACCTGTTACTTTTGTTGCAAATAGTAAAACTGTGGAAATTGCACCGGGGAAAACTTTAAACATCAATGCTAATCTCACACCTGAACAAGAAACAAAGCTCATCCATCTGTTAACAAAATATCAAGAAGCATTTGCATGGGATTACCCTGATATGAAAGGAATCGATCCCCAGTTATGTACACACCACATTTATATAGAAAAGGATGCCAAACCTGTGCGTCAGCCCTAAAGGAGACTTAATCCCCATCTAAAAGATGTCGTAAAAGCTGAACTTCAGAAGCTTTTAGATGTGAATTTTATCTACCCTATTTCTGATAGTAAATGGGTCTCTCCACTTGTGGTAGTACCAAAGAAAAACGGGAAATGGAGAATTTGTGTGGATTATAGGGAACTAAACAAGGCAACACAAAAAGATCATTTTCCTCTTCCTTTTATAGATCAAGTATTGGATACTTTAGCAGGGAAGAAGTTCTTTTCTTTCCTGGATGGCTTTAGTGGATACAATCAGATTCAGATTGCCCCTGAAGACCAGGATAAAACTACCTTTACTTGTCCCTGGGGAACATTTTCCTATCGAGTTCTACCTTTTGGCCTATGTAATGCTCCTGCCACATTTCAAAGGGCCATCCTTAGCATTTTTGCAGATTTAATAAATGATGGACTTGAAGTTTACATGGATGACTTTACACCATATGGAGATGATTTTGATCCAGCTCTAGACACCCTGGAGAAAGTCCTACAACGCTGCATTGTCACCAGGCTTTGCTTGAGCAATGAAAAATGTTTCTTGATGATGACTGAAGGACTTATCCTAGGACACTATGTCTCAGCAGCCGTCATTCAGGTAGACCCGGCCAAAATCCAAATACTTTTGCTTATTCCCACTCCTACTACTCAAACAGAGGTACGCAGCTTTCTTGGATTTTCCGGTTATTATAGACGATTCATAGAGCATTATTCGCACATTGCTGCTCCGTTATATGCACTAACTGGTAACGTTGATTTTCTTTGGACAGACAAATGTGACCGTGCTTTCGAGGATCTAAGGAAGCTTGTATCCACAGCCCCAGTCCTTCGAGGACCAAACTGGGACCTACCATTCCAGATATCATCTGATGCCTCAGATACAGCCATTGGCGCAGTCCTTGGGCAGGAAGAGGATAAAAAACCATATGCCATCTATTACATTAGCAAGAATTTATCCCCTGTTGAATTGAATTACACTGTTACTGAAAAAGAATTCCTAGCTGTAATACATGCTGTCAATAAATTTAGACATTATATTACAGGCTACCCTGTTATCTTGTATACAGACCATTCTGCTATAAAATATTTAGCGAATAAGCCTGTCACAAATGCCAGAGTAACTCGATGGCTAATCTTATTGCAGGAATTCGACATCACAATCAAGGACCGCCCTGGCAAAGAAAACCCTGTAGCCGATTTTCTTTCGAGAATACCAAAATCAAGCGATGTAGCAGCAGTGGAAGATCACTTTCCGGATGAGCACCTGTTTGCTGTTGCCGTTAAAACACCCTGGTATGCTGATGTTGCCAACTACCTCGCAGTAGGTAAATTACCAAAACATTTAACTCCGAATGAGCGCAAGTAGGTCATTCAGAAAAGTTCTCGATTTTCGTGGATTGGAGGCTATTTGTTTCACACAGGAGCAGACATGCATATCAGGTGATGTGTTAGAGAGGATGAAATCTTTGACATCCTAAAAGCTTGTCACGATGGACCGTGTGGGGGGCACTTCGCTGAGCGTAGAACCGGACATAAAGTATTGCAGACAGGATATTACTGGCCTACGATCTTCAAAGATGCAAAGAAGTTTGTCCAAGCCTGTGACAGTTGCCAGCGAGAAGGACAACTTGGTCAAGCTGATGAGATGCCTCTGAAACCACAGTTAGTCATCGAACCATTCGAGCGGTGGGCTCTGGATTTCGTTGGACCCATCAACCCTTCATCAAATCAGAAAACATATATTTTGGTGGCAACAGAATATGTCACCAAATGGGTTGAGGCAGAAGCATTGCCAAGGGCCACAGAGGACTCTGTCATACAGTTCCTGTTCCTTCTATTTGTTCGTTATGGCCTTCCTAGGGAAATAATTACGGATGGAGGACCACAATTTGTTGGGCATAAATTAACTGCAACACTTAACAATTATCATGTCCAGCATAAGATCACTACTCCATATCACCCACAGGCGAATGGGCAGGTAGAAAGTAGAAATAAGATAATAGAATCAATCCTAACGAAAACCATTGCGTCACATAGGCGTGATTGGGCTACCCGACTACCTGAAGCACTCTGGGCCTATAGAACCACTTGGAGGAGCACCACCGGTTACTCACCTTATCAATTAGTGTTTGGAAAACAACCCATTTTTCCCATAGAATTCGAAATCCAAACATTACGGACAGCACAGGAAGTTGGCCTAGATCTAAGCAAGGCACAACTCAACCGACTACAGCAGATCAATGAATTAGACGAAATTCGGCTCTCTGCACTACAAAATACAGCATTGATTCAACAGCAGCGAGCCAAATGGCATGATGCGCTCATCAAAAACAAAGTCTTCCACGAGGGAGACTGGGCTATGTTATACGATTCCCGGTTTCAGGACTTCCCTGGAAAACTTCAGACTCGATGGTTGGGACCATACGAAATCCAGAAGGTGCATGACAATGGAACCCTTACTCTAATCACCATTAACGGTTCTGGATATGCATTCAAAGTAAATGGCCACCGAGTCCGTCTCTATCGTAAACCACTCACTCGGGAATCCTTCTGCCAGCAGCTACGCCGAGACACTGATATGGAGATCTTAGGAGAGGAAGAGAAATCTTCCTCACCTGTGATTCATTAAGGGTTCATTTCTTTTTGCAATTTGTACATAAGTTCTTGTTTTTTTTGAGTGGTTCTTGTACATAAGTTTGAATTAAATATTTTCTTGTCATTCTTTTGCTGTTCCTTTTTCTTTTACAAAGTTCGATTTTTGCTCTTCTAATAGCATATGCGTGTTTTTTTATATGTTGCTTTTTGCTTGTTTTGCTGTTCCTTTTCTAAAGGAACAACATTCGGGATCTCTGCTGTTCCTTTTTCAAAGGAACGGCATTGTTAAATTTTTCGTTGTTCCTTTTGGTTACTACTGTTCTTTTTCTTCAAAGAAACAACATTCTTTTATTGTTGTTGTTCCTTTTTCAAAGGAATGGCATTTTGAGTGTTTTTATAGTATTTTTATTTTTGTTGTTCCTTTTTCCCAAAGGAACGGCATTTGCATTTTTGCTGTTTTTTTTTCATCCGTCGTTGTTTCTTTTTCAAAGGAACACCACTCGCATACTTCTGCTCTCCTTGTGAAACAGCTTATTCTTTTGCTGATCTAAAATGAGGATGCTTCTTGCCCATCTTCTTTCTAGTCTTTAAGATACAGCTATGTATTTGTGCAATGACATATAAAATCACAACATACCGAAATCTGCAAACCATAAATCGCTATATCTATAAGGCTCTGCATTAGTAAGAGGAAAAATGGAAGGACATACTTATTTCTTACCTTTTGTTGACATGGTTTTACTAATTTTGCCTGATTGGTTATCTTTATCATGCTGATTCCCTTAAACTTTTTTATTAGTACTTGGGAATAAGAGCAAAGAGTTTATATCTTCCTATTGAGATAATAAGACTTCTTCCACCATTCCTACTCTTAAGGAGTGTTGAACCACCCTTTGTGTATAAATAAGGAAAAGTATTCTATGAAAAAGAAAAAATATGTGAACTGTCGAATGCAGGATAGGGGGTCTCATCGAGAGCCAGCCTACCATGATCATGAGGATGGGAGTGAAGTGGCATTCCCATTCTGGCCACCACACCAGGGATATGGTCCAAAAGGTATATCAAATAAACAAACCTTGGAACAGGAGGTCTCATCACGAGCCTGCCTGCCCACGTTTCGCTCTTTCCTCGTGAATGGCATTATGGTTAACTGGTCACCAAGCCAGCATAATGGTCTACATTTTGATATAACAACATTCCTAAGTATACACAAAGGATTATGGTTCCGAGGGTAAAAAAACAACTCTGCCAAGGTTATGGACACCTGTTGGCAGCAGAGTACTGTTAATGGTATTGAAGTCACCTTGCTTACTCCAATGGGTAAGATACTAATACTCTTTTGTGTCTTATATCCTAGGAACTAATCATATGTCATTTCCCGATTTATATATCGCATGAACATTTATCATTACCAATCATGGCAACGGAAGTGACCATGACCACTTGAGATTGGCAAGTACGATACATGCCCTATCCATCAGCGTCATATCATAACACAGCAGCCTCTTATATAATACACGATCAATTCTCCACCTCGATTTCGGTAATTCGTTGTCCTTTTCAACATGGCATAATTCCATATGCTGTTCCTTTCTGACTTGATTGCAGACCGGGTGCCGCTCCTTTATTTGCCGGCTGGGACAGCCTATCACATTGCGGGGGGGGGAGGTTCACCTCATCATTCCCTGAATTACGTGTCAGCTCACCATTCGGGAAAGCTAGCATACGACGGTTTGGCATGGTTTAACGGCATGGCATTTCTATTTTTGTCACAAGTTACTTTCTGTTGCACTGTTGCATACTCTGTGTTTTTTCGAAACCTTGCTGTGTTTCATACAGAAAACATAGTTGCCGTTCCATTTAGAATCTACAGTGAAACTATGGGAGGAAGAGCAATTCGAAGCGAGCCTCAACAGTTGACGACATCTGCTGCTGCCCGGGAGATCCTGGAAAGAGCAGGATGGTTGAATTATTTCAATCGCCTACAGGAGTCCAACGAAACAGTGGCAATGGAATTCTTGCAGAACCTACAAGATGATCGCTCCATAGTAAGAGGGAAGCGGATAGCGGTTACTGATGACATAATTGCAGAAGTTTCAGGACTACCAGCCACCGGACCGGTATGGACATTAAAAAAGGAACGATTACAGAAGGTCATGGAACTGTTCCAGGACGAAGGCCAGAATTTGACAATTAAAGGGAAGGGAGTTCTGCCAGCAACCCTAGGTGAACCCTGGATGGAGCTAGCAAGAACGGTGCAGAGTTACATTACCTGCGAAGGAAGAAAAGACGTGGTAAGACCACGACACCTTAAACTTTTAGCTGTTTTAAAGCAGAGATGCTCTGTGAATTTACCCACACTCCTGAACTCCTTACTGCATGATGCTGCACAAAGTATGAAAAAGGCACAGCACGTAGAGTCAATCGTTAGTCACCATGGGTTGATACGACTAGTTGTTAGTTATGGTCTCAACCAGCAGCAGAGCAGCTGGGAAGAGCTGATTGCACAAATTGAGGGGGGATTGACAGAACCATCCCCAAAACACAGACATTCTATAAGCACACCGGAGTGTCCGGTAAAACGCGAAGAACACGTTGCTAGTACATCAGAACAACCAGAGTTACATCAAGAATCGACAAAGCGTAAGCATGCCATTGATTCACCCGAGCAACCAGAGGAACCCAGAAAATCAGCTCGGTTAGCTCAGATGAGAGGAAGCATAAATAAGCCCAGAAAATCAGCCCGGTTGGCTCGGATAAGAGGAAGGCTGGAAAAGCTTCAGGGAAGTACCAGCCAACCAGTGATAATTGAAGATGAGCAACCCGAAGAAGAAGCAGCCGAGCCTTCGGGAACAGAAATAGAAGTAGAAACTGAACAGGAGGAATAAATGGGACAGCAGGAGGATAGCCCATTACAAGACCTACTGGGAGATGATGACTTGGCCGCAGTCCTAGCCAATATGAGTAAGTATGGTCAACCTTCTAGTTCAGAGGGCCCCCACGACAAACCCCAGGAAGAGAACATGCATGTTCATGATGAAGAGGAGGAAAATACTGAACGGGAACAATCTGTTCCCATGTCACAAGAGGAAAATCTAGAGGGATTAGGAGAAGAAACAGCATTTTCTCAGGAAGAGACAGAACCAGTCGAGGTCCCTACTCCAGAACAACTAGAGCAGAGCAGTGAAGAAGAACCCCAAGAGGAAGATTTAGAAACCAGTCATGATCCAGTCCGCAGCAGACATACTGCTGTTCCTTCGAAGGAAACACTGGAAATTAAGAAGTTGCGGAAGGAATGGAATAAATTGTTGAATACGATAACCCAGCTCAGACAACAAATTAGGATTCTGAAAAAGAACCAGAAGATAAGAAAGACCGGAGGGAGGAAAAAGAAGGCCAACAAGCGGTCTGCTGTTCAAAACCCTACTGAGAATCCAGCTGCCGTTCCAATTGATGCCGAGGAACAGACGGGTGTTCGCATTAAAACAGAAAAGGATGATACAAGGGTCAGTGACAAACAAATTCAGACAGAGGCACCACCCTCAGGGGTAATAAGGGTTCTGAACTCCAAACAGCATAATAAGAAAGTTCAGGTAAAACTCCCGGCCTCCACTGACCTATGGAAAAAAGATCCGAAAACAAAAACCCTGCATAAGATGGTGAAGCAAGCCCAGCAAGAAGCCGAACAGCTTAGAGAGCAAACGGTTCCCCGAGAAAAATATGAAGAGTTACAGCAGCAACTAAGGGACGTCAGTCAATCCAAAATCCAGGCCTTTGAAGGCTGGAAAAAGGAACAAGAGGAAGTTGCACAGGTAACCAGTAGACTAGATACTGTTATCAAATAGATGAATGACTTGTGTTCTTTATACAATGATGTTTTAGCATGTAGGGCCCCTGCTAAAAACTATGCTCTGTTTTTATTAGAACGGTACTTACAATTAAAAATAAAAGTTGTTAAAGCAGGCACCCCAATACAAATTAACACTGTCAATGACTTTATAGACTGTTGTAAACATTATGGAGTGAAAGTCCAGAGGTTGTTGTGTGAACTTTATTTGCACGACCTTGTGCTAAGTCAGGAGACTGAATTAAACCCTGGCCCTTTCATTGGAGACATCCAATTCCAAGCATTCATTTCATTCGGGGCTAATCAGATTAAGTGGCTCAAAGCCTATGATACTTTCCAGGGTCAGGAAAATGGTCTAGATTTACGGGTTAGAGCTGAGCCTAGGAACCCAGTACAGTTGTGGAGAGTTCATAGAAATCTTATAACGACTCCTGGTGCCATTGAAACATTAGGACCTATGCATGAGGCACTCATTCAAGAGAGTTTAGAGTATTTTCTTTCTATCAAAGACTTGGCCATTAATGCAGCCAAATTTTGATAACGAATCTATGATCCACACATCCAGCTCAGAGAACCATTTAAGTATGAGAACTTTGAGTTAGCTGCCGACCGTTTGAACCTCTATGGCAAGACCATTCTGAAAGCAGGATCATCCTGGTTAGGGTATAGATTTCGCACTCCAATTATTTGGCACCCTGCACCCGGATACCAGGCCCTGTATGATATGCCTGAGGGGCAAACAGGTCAGTTCTTTGACTATCTAATCACTCAACATGGTTGTAGGCCTCTGCATGAGACTCCTTCTCTAGCATATTCTCTCACTGCATTACATGTCAACTACAATGTTTTCATGAGGACATGAAACAAGGTAAGCAGGGGGGTGTGTGGAGTACTAAAAAGGTATGCTTTTGATCATTATTTCAGTGGCTTTTTAATAGAATTTATGAACCTTTTTGTGTCATGAATTTGAGAAGTAATAAGGAATTATAACAAAACATGTGAGAATTGATATGCAAAACTTAGCCACTGATAATGGTTTTTTCTATACAGGAAAAGGAGAAAACGAGGAATTGTCGTTCCAAAGGGAAAGACAAAGTCGAGATAACTGCTGTCCCTCTGGACGAGAACCGAACGCAAACAAAGATAAACAGATCAAAGCAAATCGGCTCGGAAAAGAAGGAGAGGACACCAGCTCAGCGCAAAAGAAAAGACAGGATGAAGAGTTAACAGTTTGGCGAATCCCTCAGGATCTTCGATCCTGAGGGATCGCTGCTTTATTTACCTTGTCACTTGGACATCTCCGCCGTCGTCTTTATATAAAGAGACAGCACTGTTAGCTTGAGACATATAGATAGATATAGAGATGAAGAATACGCTTTTATGTAATTTCTGTAAACCATCAGCTTTGATTATTAAGTTTCGTTGAAGACTGGTTCAATGTATTTTTGACCGATGCATTAATGAAAGTTTGGTGATCATTTCATCTCTGCGACTGGATTAAATTCAAGCGGTGTATCCTTGGAGGCTAAGGGCCCGGCCCCGAAGGACATTTGCTTCTGTACCATTACGACTTTACTTCTGTGTGGTTTGTTTATCATTGTTATTTGTTAATTTGGTATGTTTTACAAGTTCATATTACATGCTCTGTTAAAGATTGAATCATTGAATTTTTTGCAGATAGAATCGTGTGTTGACTCCGCATTAAGTTATTAATCCTTTCAAGAGTTCATTACATGTTCTTACTGTTATGTTATAGAGCTGTCATATTAACGTTCGTGTTGTGTGCGTTTCTAATGAATCAGTATTGTTCCATAATTCATTAATCGTTGTTGCTGTTCCATTAATATGATTTGTGTGAATTGCCTTTAGAAGTAAAAGAATGTTATTCGATTGCAAAGAGATTATTTGAATAGATTAAGTTTGGTTACAACCCGCGGGACTTAGTTATTCAATTGCTGTTCCATTTTAGAGTTGCTGTTCCATTCCAGAATTGTTGTTCAATCCTTTATTCGCTTTGCTGTTCCATTTCCTTACAGTTGTTGGTTTGGTGTGAGAGATGATCTAAGGCTGTAGTGAGCAGTGGCAGTTACTGTCTAGCTCCCAGGATCATGGTCCATGCTCTAGTTTCTTTTCCATCAGTTTCCGAAGGGATGGGTTATCACTGCCGCACCCTTGACTGATAAACTGTTGAGTTTTCTGAGTGTGTGATTTATTCTTTGAAGTAATTTAGTTATAGACAAGCATCCGTTTACTCTTGTATTTCTTAAGCACTGTACTACTAGCATTACTCTGACAAATGATAGCCTCGGATTGAGTCACTCTTTGTAATAACAAAACGCTCCCGGATTGACATATTAATGTGAGGTAATTAGAGGTGAAAGAGACCCTTTTTATAGCTCTACAATGTTGTTGGAAATGCCACCAATAATTGTCCTAATATCCCTCATATCAAGAATGTGATCTCTGATAAATTTCCTGACTCCAACATCCATGATGTCCATATCACCTTACCCGAGTCAACTAAGAAGAACATATCCTTACGCATGAATCACCCTTATGATTTATGTGACAACTATGCCCATTATTCTCATCACTTTCCCAGTCTCAAATACTTTCATGATACCCTTCAGGTTCTTTTCGAGTTAGATGTCGCTCATACTAAGTCCACCTCCCCTCTACCTACGGGTTTTGGTCCCACTATTGTACCGGAATAGGAGGTCTTTCAACCACCCATCATGATCCCTCGTCCTGATGTTGAGATGATGGATAATATAACCCTTATTCTCTACCTGTTTGCATCCATGGAATCAATGTATTGGAACTCTCTTGTAGTTTCCTGTTGTGACTCCTTCGAACCTTCTTCGATGAACACTTCAGTCTCAACATCAATAGATGTCCCATCTACTAGCCATCAGTCTCCAATTTTTATGATGCGTTTGTGAAACTTTTCTCTCATGAAGATTATTTAGATAGATCCTCTTCATCATGTGATCTCTCTTCCTCCTATCCTCCCATCTTTCATTATGATAAAGACATCATGCAATCAATGACCACCCATAATTATCCTTGGGAAGATATGCACCATCGTGCATATGTATTTCCACAGCAAATCCATGATCAATATGTTGTGGATTCTAAAGACATAATTCATGATGAGGTTGATTGGTTTATAAATCCCATTCCTACACCAGATGCTTTCAAAGAAGGGAATATGGCTAACATCTCCCCTAGCATCAAAATTAACATTTCTAATAAACCACGGATTGAAGAAAATATCACCTTGGGGGTACAATGCACCACCGAGTAAATTTATGCTTACACTATGTCATTAAAAAAAAATTGTGATGTTTTCTCCTGGTCTTATTCTGAGATGCCTGGACTCGATCTCGCCATTTTTCAACACCATATCGACACATGGCCTCACGTGATTCTTGTCTGCCAATAGTAGAGACCTATTCATCCTTCCAAACGTGAGGATATCAAAGTAGAAATTGATAAGCTCAAGAAGTTTGGTTTTATCTATCCCATTGAATACACCACATTGGTGTCCAATCCCACTCCCATTATAAATAAACTAGGCAAAATTCATGTTTGAACAAACTTTCACTATCTGAAAAAAACTTGTCCCAAAGAAAAATTTCCCACACCTTTCATTGACCAAATCATTAATGAGTGTGCATGGCATGAGGTTATTTTCTTTATGGATTGATTCTCTAGATATAACCAAATACATATCCATTACGTCGCACAACTTAAAACCACTTTCACTAGTTCATGGGAACTTTAACTTATAGGGTCATGCCTTTTGGTTTAAAGAACACTAGTGCCACATTTTAGCGTGCCATGTCATATTTTTTCCATGATTTTCTCATATTATCCTTTCCTATCTAGAATATATCACAAATTGTTCCAAACTTCGTTCACAACACCTTCATGATTTGCTTTCCATCTTCTTTCGATGTTGCAAGTATAAAATTCATATCAGTGCCCTTAATTGCATCTTTTTTGTTCATCCGAGCTGGCTTTTTGGATCCATTATGTCCAAATACGGTATCACTCTTGACCCTCTTAAATTTAATGCCATTATCGAACTTCCTCATCCTCGTACCCTTCACCAGTTTCAAAGCCTCCAAGGAAAAGCCAATTTTATTTTTTCAGTTTGTTCCTGACTATGTCACCACTACGAATGGTTTTCTTAGACTCCTTTGATATAAAATTCTGTTTTCTTGGTATGACCAAGGTAAAAAAAAAAAATTGATGCCCTAAAACATTCTCTCACTTTCGCCTTCTTGATCAGTCCACATAATTTTGATAGGGACTTCATATTGTATATCTCTTCTTCCACATATTCAGTCACTAGGGTCTTAATACTAGAATATGATTTTTGAAATTAGCATGTCATATTTTATGTTATTAATAACCTTAACGGTCCCTTTGTGTCCTATTCCCATGAAGAAAATTTGGCTCTGCCTGTTTCGTTCTCTGTTTAAAAGCTTCGTCATTATATCCTTATGTGTACCAGCAAATTCGTGACCAATTGAAACCCCATGGCATTCTTGTTGAGTCGAAGGATCAGCAATGGGAATTACACTCACTGGATCATTATCCTTCAAGAATTCAATCTTGAATTTTTCACACCCAAGGGTAAGAAAGGTTTGGCCCTTACTGAATTAATATCTGAATTTGCCACTACTGAGCCTAATCTGCCGATAAATGATGACCTTCCATATGAAAAACCTTTCACCATAACCACAGATGATACTTGGTATGGCTACATCCTCTCCTATTTTTGAACCCAAAAATTCACCCCCCATATTAACCATGATTCCTGATGAAGCATTCGACATCAAGCCCCTAACTATCTCATTATCGGTGATGATCTCTATCGTCGCGGTGTTGAAATTTCCCTTCATTATTGTCTCACCAATGCTGAAGATGAGAAAGTGCTCAATTACTGTCATAGTGGCACTTGTGGTGTTAATCTCTCTAGAATGGCCACTACCCAGAAAATCATGTGTGTCGGTTACTTTTGGCCTTCTCTCTTTAGTGATTTCATTGAGGCAGTCAAGCATTGTCAATTATTCTCCCCTAACGCTCATGCTCCACTCGCTCCCCTCCATCCTATCATTGCATTTGGTCCTTTATATAAATGGGATATTTACTTTATGGATTCTCTACCCCCATCTTCTAATAAACATAAGTATATTATCGTGGTTGTCAACTATTTCACCAAATGCGTTGAAGCCATGCCCATGTTTAATAACACTGCAGCTATTGCAACCCTTTTCATATTTAACCATGTTATCACTCGATTTGAGGTTCCAAAAAAATTTCTTTCCGACCATGGATGGAATTTTGAAGATGAGATTAGGCATGAGCTATCCTCTCTGTTGGGCTTCGAAAACCAATATTCATCGTCTTATTACCCCCAAGGCAATGGAAAACTTGAAGCGGTCAATAAAATTGTTAAAACCATTCTTCAATGGAAAGTGAATAAACACAAGGATATTATGCCCATCCTTTCTTTGTGGGCCCATAGAACCTTTGTGAAATATTCCACTTGGTTTTCTCTTTTCCACCTCATTTTTGGAGAGGAGGCAGTCTTACCAATCGAGTGTGAAATCCCCTCCCTCCACCTTGTTGTCGAACTCCTCCCAAAAACTAAGCCTTTAGAACAACGACTTATCATGCTTGACCATGGTAATGAATACCATCTTGTTACATTGAAAACCATTGAAGAAGCCAAAAAGCACACCAAAGCTCAGTATGATGTAAATTCCACCCTCTTACCTTTCATAAAGTTGAACTTATTCTTCTCTATGATAAAACTCATGATGTCCTGGTGGATGGGAATTTTGAACCATTATGGCTCGTTCCTTACATAATTCGTAAGTGTTTGGGTAAGGGGGCATACATTTTAGAGGGCCCGAAAGGAGAAATCCTTCCTAACCCTCGCAATGCACTCTACCTCAAGAAGTTTTACCCATAGAATTTCTAATTGAAATGTGTTAATCTTTTTCTTTCCATCATTTAGGTAGCTTGCATCTCCCATCATCTCATTTTTTGTATTATTTCTTCTTTCATATGGATCCATCATCCATGCCTCATATCGGTTATGTTGATGGTGAAATTCACTTCTCCAAGAATCAAGCCTCAACATCTTTGGCCATTTTCACCCCTTTGCATTCATTATTTCACTCCAACGGTGTTTGCATCGGATCTTCCACCAATAGGTATGCCGAATATGATGTTGTGATAGGTTTTTTAGTTGATTCCATTAATCATTGCATCCTTAACCTTCATGTTTGTCTTGATTCCTTGCTACTTTTCATGCAATTAAATTATGTTTATCATGTGCATAATCTAGTCCAGTTTAAAAAATATCTATGAGTTAAGATTTTGGCACGTGAATTTGAATCCATTACATTCAGTCATGTCCCTAGAGAAACAAATCAATATGCATATACCATTGAACATAACATTCTATATTTCCATTTATCACATGCATATACAAGAAGGAAACCATAGCATAAACAAATGGTGAACCACAATCGTGACAAAAATAGGCATAGCCATATTATGAATAATAATATCAAACATAGAGTGTTTGGATTCCACTACTCTAAATACATCTAACATGACCATAGCGTGTTAAAAAAAAAAAATGGGAACTCACATGTCCCTATACCTATTAATTATCATCTGGACGCTCTTGAGCCAATGACTCCATAGCACTAGCCAATAAGTTTGGAACTTCCTGACCATCCATAGCTATGTGCCTCGTGATACCTCACCTTTCCGAGGAAGACGAATGCACTCATATGTACATCCATCTTCTACCTCGTACCATAGGCGATGTGTTACCCCAGTCAATAGCATTTCGAACCTACGATGGAGATCCTCCAATAGGGCATCACTATTTGATATATTTTTTGATGTTGAACCACCCTGATCTGCACCGCAAGGTGTTGTGGCTCATCCTGTATATCCTGTCAGCTTCACCAATGCTATATATGCACACTGTAAGTTTGGAAGTAAAAAAAAAATACATACATTTTATAAACTCTATATGTGACCAAAATATAGCAACTTTCACTCACCATATGGACCCAATGCTCATCCTTATAGAAGTGGTAAGTCAGGATCTTCTTGATAGTTCATTCCATTATATGAATACTCATTTATGTACAATTTAATCTAGTCCCAATGATAAAAAAAACTCATGTAGGGACACCCATCCGACTCCCCCTCATCCACCTCGTTGCATTAGCTATCCCTAGAGGCACATTCTGGGCTCTTGCAAGCCCCCATCACAAGTTTTTACGTGTGGTTGGATGGTCAAGATCTTCTCAAAGAAGAATGAGCACACAATTGTCCCGAATGAATAGTTATCATTGTTACATTGCCTACATAGACTCAACTATTGTTTCAATGACAACATCATCATCTGGGCCCAACCATAGTAGGTCGCTACCAATAAACTCTCCACAAGTATCATATACCCCCTAGTGATGTGATGAAAGGAATGACTACCCAAAATCCACACCAGTGTTGTGGTTGTAGCTCTTGTCTCGGGCCTCTATAAGTCAGTGATATAGATGGTTGTGCCCTTTGTATAAACACCTGGTACATAATGACGATGAAAAAACTCCCTTATATGTCTCCCACAAGGAAGAAATAGATGTATCTCCCCCACCACCCCCAAGGGGGGCAAATCTTGTCAAAAAATATGTGTCTTGAATTGTGATCTCTATACTGCACCCCTATACTACAAAGGCCTCCTAATCTAGATCCAAATATCTCACAATGCTAGATAGCAGGGGCTCACCATCCCTCATAAATGGATTCTCCAAGAACATGAGGACCCCATACCATGCCAAAACCCCTCTAACTGCTTGGTTCCCCTGAATCTCAACACGAAGAGTTTCCAAATCTTGTTCTCACAATACCAGCTTTAGCTATGCCATACCTACAAAATACCATTATGTTTTTTCATTTCAAATTCAAATGCATACGCTTATTATTCTTAGCTTTTTCTCAACAGAGACCCCCAGTCCTACTTTTCCTCTCATCCCAGAACATAGTATTTTCCCTCAAAAATGTATTAGACGCACTTATTGGACTAGTTTGTGCATTCCAGAATGCAGAATAGGGCCCTAAAAGTTTGTTGCAACCATAAAAATGAGCAAGGGTTTTCCCCAATGAACTGAAGCCCTAATATTAGATTCTAATCCACAGAAATTGATGAGTAAGATTAGGCAACCTACCTACAACTTGCAGATCCAGATTATGATGGTATTTTTTTCCACTATAATCTCCACAATATTTAGGGCCTTCTCCTCCTCTTCAAATTGATCTCCAACAGCTTATTATGGAAACAAATTTGACATGGGGGCAAGAAGTTGTTGGAGAATTCGTTTGCAATTAATTTCCATATTGAGTTGTTGGAGAATTTGGAGAGGAGGAGAAGGCCCTAAACCTTGTGGAGATCATAGTAGAAAAAAAAAAACCATCGGAATCTTAATCTGTGAGTTAGAGGTAGGTGGCCTAACCTTACTCATCAATTTAGTGCATTAGACTTTCAGATTAGGAATTCAGTTAACTAGGGGTAACCTCTACTCATCCTCATAGTCTCAATGCACTGTT
Source organism: Pinus albicaulis (assembly GCA_034641835.2). Classification (NCBI taxonomy): domain Eukaryota; kingdom Viridiplantae; phylum Streptophyta; class Pinopsida; order Pinales; family Pinaceae; genus Pinus; species Pinus albicaulis. The sequence goes on from CM076584.1 coordinate 530,494,395, forward strand.
GGGTCATTGTTTTTCATTGTGGAACGTATAAAATAGGCCAATAAGTGTGTCCAATATAGTTTTGAGGGAAAATATTGTGTTCTAGACTAAGAGGAAAAGTAGGAATCAGGGTATCTGTTGAGCTGAAGCTAAGAATCAGAAGTGTATGGCTTTGAATCTGAACTGAAAAAAACATAATAGTATTTTGGGGGTATGGGAAAGCTAAATTTGGTGTGGTGAGAACAAGATTTGGAAACTATTTGTGATGAGATTCAAGGGAACCAAGCAGTTAGAGAGGTTCTAGCATGGTATGGGGTTCTTAAGTTCTTAGAGAACCCATTGATGAGGGCTGGTGAGCCATTGTTGTCTAGGATTGTGAACTATTGGGATCCATATCTAGAGTCCTTTATAGTACAAGGGCACAAGATAGAGATCAAAATTGAGGACATATACTTTTTGACAAGATCTACCCCGCTGGGGTGGTGGGGGATATACATCCGCTATTGCCTCATGGGAGGCATATGCGCGAGTTTGTAGATCGAAATTGTGTACTGCGTGTTCATGCAAAGGGAAAAACCATCCATATTAGTGACTTATAGAGGTTCTAGACATGAGCTACAACTGCACCAATGGTGGAAATTTTTGGTAGTCATGCCTTTCATCACATCACTGGGGAAGATGATGCTTGTGGAGAGTGTATTGGCAGGGACCTACTATGGGTGATCACAGATGATGTTGTTGTCATTGAAAAAATAGTTGAGTCTATGCAGACAGTGAAATAATGATAAATTTTCATTTGGGATAGTTGTGTGCTCATTCTTCTTTTAGAATATCCCAACCATTTGGCCACATGTACAGATCCATGATGGGGTCCTGTAGGAGCCCAGAATGCGCCATTTTGGGAAGCTACTATCCTGAGGTGGAGGAGGGGGAGTCATATGGATGTTATGACATTAGTTTTTTTCTCATTGGGACCAGATTCCATTGTACATAGATGATTATCCATATAGTGGAATGAACTATAAGGGATATCCTAACTTGCCACTTCCCCTACAATGAGCATGGGGTCCAAATGGTAAGTGAAAGTTGTTATATTTTGGTTTCATGTAGATTTTAGAAAATGTGTGTATGTGGTACTGACTTCAAAACTTATGGTATGAAGATATAGCACTGGTGAAGCTGATAGGATATACAGGAAGGGTCCCAACACCTAGGGCTACAGATCAGGGTGGTTTGACATCAGATCAAAGATCATATAATTATTTCTTACTAGAGGATCTTCATCATAGGTTTGACATGCTATTGGCATGGGTAAAAAAACACTGATGGCATGAGTTAGAAGATCGGTATATGGATGAATATACTAGTCTTCCCTCGGAATTACTAGGTATCATGAGGCACATAGCTATGGTCGGTCAGGAAATTTAAGACTTATGGGTTGGTGGTATGGATCCATTATCTCGGGAGCCTTCAGATGATGGTGACTAGCGACAGGGACACATAGGTTCCCATTTCTGTCTTGGAACATGCTATGGGTATGTTGGATATATTTATATTAGTGGACTCCAAACATTATATGTTGGATATTATGATACATAATATGGTTCTACATCTTTTTGTGATGATTTTGGTTCACCATTTGTTTATTCTATGATTTCCTTATTGTATATGCATGTGATAAATGTCAATCTAGAATGTTATTTGCAATGGTATCTACATAATAATTTTGTTTTCCAGGGACGTGACTGAATGTAATGGATTCAAATTCGCTTGCCAAAATATTAACTCGTATATATTTTATAAATAGGATAGGATTATGCACATGATAAGAGGCATTCACTTGCATGAAAAGTAGTAAGGAATGAAGAAAAACATGCATGTGAAGGATGCGAAGATCAAGGGAATCGGCTAACAGTCCTATCACAACATCATATTCGGCCTGGTTGTTCATGTAAGATCCGATGAAAACATCGTTGGAGTGAAATAACGAATGAAAAGGGGTAAAAATGGCCTAAGCTTTCGAGGCAAGATTCTTGGAGAAGCGACTCACACTATCAGCATAACTGATATGAGGTGTGGATGATGGATCCATTTAAAAGACGCAAGAAGAAAATGAATGAGATGATGGGAGATGCAAGATACCTAAATGTTGGAAAGAAAAAGATACACACATTTCAATGGGCAATGATATGGCTAAAATTTCTTGATGTAGTGTGCATTGTGAGGGTTAGGAAGGATTTCTCCTTATTGGCCCTCTAAAAGGTATGCCCCCTTACCCAAACACTTACAAATGATGTAAGGACCAAGCCATAATGGTTCAAACTTCCCATGCCCCAAGACATAATGAGCTTGATCATAGACAAGAAAAATATCACCTTCATGAAAGGTACGAGAGTGGACTTTACGTCCATAATGAGATTTGGTGTGTTTTTTGGTTGCTTTAATGGTTTTCAATGCAACACGATGATATTCATTGGCTTGATCAAGAATGATAAGGTTTTTTTCTAAAGGTTAGGTGTTTAAGAGGCATTCAACAACAAGGTGGAGGGAGGTTATTTCACACTCGATTGGTAAGACTACCTCCTCTCCAGAAACGAGGTGGAAAGGAGTAAACCCAGTGGCGGTTTTGAGAGAGGTATTATATGCCCACAAAGTGGGGAAGAGAATAATATGTCAATTGGTCTTATGTTTATTAACTATTCATTGAAGCATGGTTTTAACGATTTTATTGACCACTTCAACTTAGTCATTCCCTTGGGGGTAATAAGAGGATGAATATTGGTGTTTGAAGCACAATAGAGAGGATGGATCACACTAGATCTCATCTTCAAAATGTCAGTCATGGTCAAAAACCAATTTTTTTGGAACCCTGAATCAAGTGATAACATGGTTAAAGAATAAAATGGTTGTAGTAGCTACAATGTTATTAAATGTGGGCATGTATTTAGCACATTTGGTGAAATAGTCGACGACCACGATATCATACTTATGGTTATTAGTAGATTGGGGTCGACACTCCATAAAGTAAATAGCCCATTTATGGAAAGGACCAATTGTGATGAAAAGATGGAGGGGAGCAGGTGGAATATAATCCTTAGGGCTGAATAATTGACAATTGGGAGATTTCTAAACTGTCTCAATGCAATCGCTAAGAGAGACGGCTAAAAGTAATTGGCGTGCATGATTTTCTAGATTGTGGCCATTCTGGAGAGATGACCACCACAAGTGCTACTGTGAAAGGAATTGAGAACTTTCTCAACTTCAGCATGGGTGAGAGAATGATGAAGGACAGTTTCAACACCACGACGATAGAGATTGTCATCGATGAGGAGATAGTGAGGGGCTTGATGTCTAATGCCCCGTTGAGCATCACTATTAATATTGGGGGGGTGGGGGGGGGGGGGATTTGTGGGCTCGAAAATAGGTGAATATGTCACCATACCAAGGATCATCTAAGGTTATGGTGAGTAGGTGTTCATATGGAAGGTCATCATTCATGGGTAGATCATACGCACTAGTGGTATATTCATAAATGAATTCAACAAGAGCTAAACCTTTGTTACTCTTGGGTGTGAAAAATTCAAGATCGAATTATTGAAGTATAAGGATCCAGCGTGCATACTTCCCATTGATGATCCTAAGACTCAACATGAAGGAAATGGGGTTGGAACTGGTCATGACTTTGGTGGTAGGTGTAAGGATATAATGACAAATATTTTGAATAGAGAACACAACAACCAACGCTGGATTTTATTCATGGTAGTAGGACACATGAGGTTTGTTAAGGTTCTCAATGGAATAATATATGACATGTTCATTTCTAGAAGCATATTCATGTATTAAGACCTCAACGAATGAATAGGTGGAAGAAAATATATACAAGATGAAGTCCCTCTCAAAGTTATGTGGACTTATCAAGGGGGCATAATTCAGAGCGAGTTTGAGGGCATTAAAAGACTGTTGAGATTGGCCATCCAAAATGAATGTAATTTTAGATCAAAGGAGACTAAGGAAAGCACCCACAGTGGATGCATAGTCAAGAAAAAAGTGATGAATAAAGTTGGCTTTGCCTTGGAGGCTTTGCAACTGGAAAAGGGTACAAGGAGGAGGAAGTTAGAGATTGGCTTGAACTCTGAGAGTATCAAGTGATCCCTTCTTTGGACACAATAAATCCCAAAGGTTGACCAAAAGTAACACAAAAGATACACTTAAGGGAATTGAGGTGAATTTTATACTTGAGACATCAAAAGAATATGGCATGAAAATCATGAAGGTGTTGTGACCAATGTTTGGAATGATCGATGAGATCATCTAGATACACAAGGATAATATGAGCCAAATTGTGGAAACAGTATGACATGGTATGCTAAAAAGTGGCCCCAACATTCTTTAAATCGAAAGAAGTGATCTTACAAGAAAAATTTCCCCATGAACTAGTGAAAGTGGGTTTAAGTTGAGCAGCATAATAGATACATATCTACTTATATCTGGAGAATCCATCCATAAAGGAAAGAAACTCATACCCTACACACTTATCAATTATTTGCTCAATGAAAGGCATGGGAAAGTTTTCTTTGGGACAAGGTTTGTTGAGATCACGAAATTCTATGAAGACACGAATGGTGCCTTATTTATTTAGAACAAAAATTGGATTGGACACCCATGTGGTGTATTCAATGGGATAGATAAAAATAGCCTACTTGAGCTTATCAATTTTAGATTTGATAGCCTCACGTTTAGAAGGATGAATGGGTATCTACTTTTTGCAAACATGAATGGTGTCGAGCCATGTGTTGATATGGTTTTCAACAATGGCAGGATCAATTCCAGGCATCTTAGGATAAGACAACACGAAAAAATCATGTAATTATTTGAATAACTTAGTGTAAGCATCAATTTTTCTAGGGTGCATTGTGCCCCCAATGTGATATTTTCTTCGATCCCTGGTTTATTAGAAATTTTAATTTTGAAGGTAGAGGATATGTTAGACATATTTCCTTCTTTGAACGAATATGGTGCAAGAATGGGATTTCTAAACTAATCGACTTCACCATGAATTAATTCCTTAGACTCCACAACATATTTATAATGGGTTTGTTGCAGAAGGAAATATGCACAATAGTGCATCATATCCCAAGGATAATCAGGGGTGGTCATGGATTCCATTATGTCTTCATCAGAATGAAATATGAGAGTACGGGAGGAAGAGAGCCCACATGGTGAAGAGGATATACTTGAATCATATTCATGAGAGGCAAGGTTCATATGTGAATCATCATAAAGTGGAGACTAATGGCTAGTAGATGGGACATCTACTGATGTCTTGACCAAAGTATTCACCGAAGAAGGTTCAATGAAATCACAATAGGAAACTCCAAGGGAGTCCCAATAAATTAATTCCGTGGATAATGATAGGTATATAATAGGGGTGGTACTATCCATCATCTCGACATCAGGAGGAGGGATCAGGATGGGTGGTTGAGGGACCTCCTATTCTGGTACAATAGTGGGACCAAAACCCATAGGTAGAGGGGAGGTGGACTCTGTACGAGCGGAATATAACTAACTAAGAACCTAAAGGTTATCATGAAAGTCTTCAAGATGGGAACAATGATGAGAATAATTTCCATAGTTATCACACAAAGCACAATGTTGATTCGTGCGTAAGGATATGTCCATATTAGCTAACTCAGGTAAGGTGATGTGGACCTCAAGAATGTTGGATTCATGAAATGTATTAGAGACCACATTCCTAATATGAGTGAGCTTAGGAAAATTATTGGTGATATATCTAACAACATCACACAAAGCGCAAGTAGGAGTAGGATTCAGAGGCTTAGGAGGAGATAAATATGGTGCTAGTGCCTTGTCTTTCTATCCCTTTTTGAGGGATTTCCCCCCCTCACTAGATGCTTTCGCAATAGGAGTAGTTCTCTTTTGAGGTTATTGTGGAACTAAAGTAAAGGAAGGGGTAGGAAAAACAAGTTGAACCGAGTTAAATGCAGTGTAAGGTTTGATTTTATTGGGAGGAGTGTTTGCGGGAGGATCAATGTACGAGACTTAGATCCCCAAGAAGATGTTAGGTAAACTCAACTAGTATGACAGGTGTAGAAAAGATTCTAGTTTGTGGGAATAAAAGGGTATCTGACCAGAAGGGTAATGATAGGGGGGAACTAATCTTATATGGTTAAGGAATGTGGGAATGGTTCTGGGCTAGAAAGGATTAGGAGAGATACCAACAAAAGGAAATGGACCTTGAGGAATAATACTTGAAGGATGGATTGAGTTGGGAGCAGCAGGATGCAGAGGTGCTGATTGTTGTGAAGGTGTATCAGACCTCTTCTGGGCAGCCCATGATGCTTGAATCATGAAAAAAATGGAAGATCTAGGATCCGAAGGGGTAGGTGGTGGACCATAAGAAGAACCAAGTAGTGTGGAATCTTTGCAGACTCAAGGTGAAACATTGGTGAGGGAAGGGATAGTCTTATTTCCAATAATTGATGAGATAATGGATAGAGGGGAAGTGTGATACTTAGGATCATAATAAGTCAACTGATCTATAGTGACGATATATCCATTGTGAGGAAAGCACATCTTGAGGAAGACCCCAAATGCGACAATGTACATGGAATAGGCGTAAATATGACCCAAAAGGATGTTATAATTTAATGGGGCATCAATGACCTCAATGTCAATAGATGCTATATTTTTGGAAACGGTATTTGGACAGTTGTGATATAAGCTAAGGGGCTGCAAGGGATGATTTTCCCAAGCATGGAGAGTGATGGTGGATGGGGACAGATCAGTTAACCCAATTTTCTTCTAAACATTAGCGGCCATCACATAGGTTGAGGCGCCTTCGTCTATGACACACCACTGAACAGTGGTGTTTCTTATGGATTCTAGTATTTGAAATGCAATGGATGAAGGAAGGGGGGGATGTTCCAATTAGTCAATGTAAAATAAAATCATATGATCTTTACAAGGATCCACAACTTCCATAGAATAGAGTAGATCTTTCTGTTGGGGTGGGAACATTTGTAGGAATTCTAGCATTTACATGGTAGCAGGATATTGGGCCAGGTCATCTACTATGTTATAGGTATGGGTGACTTTAACAGAAGCATTGTTTCAACGTAATGGACCCTTGATGATCTTAGGGACAACCTTTACCTTAGGTGGAAGGATCTGTAAGGTACCATTTGATGATGACATAGGTCTAGTGGAAACTTGGGGTTGGGAATCGGTCGTCGACTTAGCAGGAGGCTTTTCATATTGGCGCGATCGATTCTAAAGGCTAACTTGTTTGGTATTAACTTCATCGAAATCCATCATAAGGATCTGATAATCATTGTGACCATATTTTGAAGGTTGGAGATCTGCATGACCTTGTGTAAGTTTAGTAGCAAGATATCCTTGATGAGGAAAAGGATTAGTAAGCACAACCAATTGAGATGAAGCAGGAGGAGGAGGAGGTGGATCAATCGGTTGAGGTCCTCCAGAAGAAACTACTTGAGCTTCCCATACTTTGTACATTTGAGGTAAAAGTGGACACTCATGGGTATAATGTCCAAATACATCGCAACAGGCGCAATGTTGACCATAACTCATCGAAGGTGGAGTATATGGTGTAGGTTGAAGGTATAAAATGGTTCCAATGATACCGTTTGCGGCATCAGATGCACTCGATTCATTTTCAGCACTGAGCCGAGAAAAATTAGGAAGAATGGTATAACAAAATGTGATTGTGCATAGATCAGGTCATATTTCAAGGCTACTTGGAAAGCATCTTCCTCAGACTAAGGGAAGTTTGAGGTGACATCATTACCTATGGGGAACAAAATAAATCTAAGGAACCAATCAATGTAAACATGGTCTTCGAATTTAGGGGCCCTACACATGCTCCTCCTTCTGCGCCATTCTTGAACATGGTTAGATAGGCGAGTGGACAAATTTTGACAAAAATAAGTCAAGAGTTTGCTACCAGTGTCATAACGTAAAAGTAAATGAAAATATGATATAAATGGTTTAGAAATAGTTGTGAAAATTAGAATTAGAAGCTTTGGTTTGATCTACATACCACTTAGCAGCAGCTCTAGTAAGAGTGTGTTGGAAAAGGTGAAGACGGTTGAAGTCTTCAGTGATAGAATTGGATGAACACCACATATGGAATGAGCGAACATGATTTGTTGGATCATCTCTAGGATTTCCTTCAAACTTGGGTATGTAAGAAGGAATCTTGGTAGGCATAGTAGGCCAATTAGGGTCATGGAGAGGAGGGTCATTGATAAGCTTGCTAAAATAAGGGAGATTCAAACCAACCATGAAGGGTAGCAATGGTGTACGAGAGACCATACCATTAGAGGTTCCGCTGAGGGGTTACCCTAGTTAGTACCTGGGTTACAACCTTGGTTTCTCGCATCCACGTTGGTGCCTGACATGGTGATAGTACAGGGTTGAGAAGACGCGGAATCAAAGGAAGAACTAGAAGAGTCAGTAGAACTAGAGTCAAATAGAGGACTCTATGGAGGACTGGGAGGATGAACTCTAACTCGACGGGGAGGAGTAATATGTCCGAACGTAAATTGAGGGTGAAGGCTTTGAATTCTCTACGAAAAATTCCTATGGGGTGCAATGATTTCAAGACTATGAGGACTCAACGGACTAAAGGATCATAGGGGAAAAAGAGTAAGAAACACCAAGAAAACACCTAGTGTAGTGATGCCAAGTGTAAAATAACTATATTAATATGCTACCTGAATTCCAAAAAACACATCCTATTAAATATAATTACCTCTAACCTATAGGTGGTCTAAATCCCTAAACAAATCCTAAAGCTATTGTTTCAGATGGCCTTCCAAGGAAATTATTACTTTATGGAATCTGATCCCCGCAAGTAGAGTTGTCTAGAGAAAGGTGGGGTAAAGGACTGTCTGCTACCAACAACTAGTCCTATGATTGGTGACTACAGTTACCTTTGTCCCATGAGGGTGGTTTAATCTTGAGCTTCTTGGTGATCATCTACCACACAAAATTCCCTATCACACATTGGGTAGCCCCGAGGAGAACCTCTCGCATGATGACCCAGCCTAACCCCCTCTGAATCGGGTTTCTGACACACTTTGACTTTGGACCATGAGATGGTGAAGGATTTTAAGCTCCATACAAATTCAACTTCTATGTCTCAATGTAATTTATCGATGGGTGTTATTGGAATCCTATCCAACTGATCCTACACCTAACCACACAGATTGTTTGGCCCTAGTGCGCAAGTGGGCTTAATCCATGTGTGTTAGATTATTATTATGTGGTGTGTTTCAAGTCTTGGCTTGGCGATGCTAACCAAGCTCATCTTCACTTAGGGCATGCAAATGTGTGTGAAAAGTGTGTTCAGTGTGTCAATTAATTAGGAATATTATATGATTCCTTATATTGTTGAAATTAAAGTGCTGAAAAATTGTAGATAATGTTGTAAATGGACAGTAAAATAAATAACCAATCCAAGCACACAAACCCCACAACAATGTGAACTATGAAACAAGAACTATAAACTCAAAATGAGAACTCTAACAAAAAGTCTCCAAAAAACGTGAAAAAACAGCTCGAAAATGAAATGTGTTGATGTTGGAATAACAATTTTTTTTTCTAGGGTAAAATTTTAGCATGTTTTAAAAGTGGTAGTGAAAACCAAATTTTTATGTGCAAAAAACACCCTGAAAAGGAAAATATGTTTCAAGTTAGATGTTCAACATTTTGAAATAATGATGTAAAAGAGAAAATATCATGACTCCGAAAAACCTTAGAATTTCAAAATAAAAATGAAAACAAAAAATTACAAATAAAAATTAAAATTAAAAAAATGAAAAAAAAGAAATAATAATAATAATAATAATAATAAGTAAATAAAAATATATATTAAAAAAAAATCATAAAATTAAAAAAGAAAAGAAAAATAAAACCAAATATACAAAAATATATAAAACACAAAAAAAAAAACAAACAAACATTAAAAATGTAAAAAAAAACAAAAACAAAATTAACCTATAAAATATAAAAAATAAAAACACACACACATATTAAAAAAAAACATAATTAAAAAAAATTAACAAAAGAAACAAAAAAAAAATTAAAACAAATAAATAATGCTTTGAAAAAAACTTGTTTAAAAAAAATCAATAAAATAAAAATATTAAAAAAATAAAAAACTTGAAAAAAAAACATAATAAAAAGTTCAAAATTAAAAAATTAAAAAAGCATTTAAATATATATATATATATATATATATATATATATAATAGTTAAATAAATAAAATAAAATAAAAAACAAAAAAAACAAAAAAAATTAAAAATTTAAGAAATTAAAAAATAAAACTCATCAAAAATTTAAAAAAAAAAAACCATAAAACAAATTAAATAATAATAACAATTATTATGATAAAAAAAATAAAAATAAAAATTAATTCGGCCCCTTGGGTCCCTGGGCGGGCTCAAGGGCCACCGCCCTAGGTGGGTGGAGCTGCACAACTCAGCCAACCTAGGACGGAGGCCCCTCTGGCCACCCAGAAACTTGAAACTGATTCTTAGAATCAACTTCAGGCTATCAAGTGGCTAGAGGGGCCTCCCCTCTGAGTTGGTGGAGTAGTGCAGCTATGCCTTCCAAGGGCGGCGGCCCCTCGGGCCCTTGGGCGAGCTCATGCCGATTCTTAGAATCGGCTTGAGCCTGCCTAGGGGCCGAGAGGGCCGAATTTATTAGTATTATTATTAGTATTATTATTCGTCCTAATATATTTGGATTATAAGGGTATTCCAATTTTTTGTTTTTTGTTTTCCTTTGCAATGTTTTTATATAACGAAAGTTTTAGGCTTTTTTCCATAGTGTAAAAATAATAATAATAATAATATATTTAGATTAAGATTTATTTATATTTTGAAAAACTCGACAAAAAATATACATTTTGAATATAGATATAGTTTTAAAAATATGTATTTTGGGACATTTTAACTAAAAATAACATGTTAAATAAAATAAACTATAGAAATATTGAATTAAAAAAAAAATAGAAAAATAACAAATTTTATGATTTTTTAATAAAAAAATGAAGACATTCGAAAAATAAAAATTCAAAAAAAATGATCCACATAGAATTTTAAGTAATTAAAAATAAATAAACCTACAATTTAAAAAAATAATAAAAATCATAAACATAAAAAATTAAAAAAAATGCAGTTAATATATAACATTAAAACTTAACTAATAATAATAATAATAATAATAAACCATTGAAAAAAATTAAACTTAAACAGTGAAAAACAATAAAAATGATAGAAAAGAAATTAAAAATTAAAAAATTAAAAAAAACAAATTAAAAAATTAAAAAAACATATAAAATAAGAGAAGTATATATATATATATATATATATATATATATATATATATATATATATATATATATATATAACAAATAAAAAAATTAATTTCCAGCCCCTCGAGTCATCTGGTAGACTGAAGGTGATTCTCAAAATTGCTTTTCACTGGAGCTGAAAGCGGGTGATTCTGAGAATTTATTTTAGCTGAAGGCAATTATCCAAATGGCTTCCACATGGTGGCGATTCTAAGAATCACCTTCAACTTAAGGCGATTCTGAGAATCTCCTTCAAGTGGAGGCGATTCTGAGAATCACCTTGCCTTCATGGAGGCAATTCTGAGAATCGCCTCTCCTCCATGGAGGAAATTCTCATCATCGCTTCCAGCTGAAGGGGATTCTTAGAATCACCTCTCGATCAGAATCCCCTCCAGCTGGAAGTGATTCTAAGAATCGCCTCTAGCTCCCGACAATGATTCTGAGAATCACCTTCAGCTGGAGGAGATTCTGAGAATCACCTCCAATTGAAGGCGATTATCATAATCGCCTCCAGGTGGAGACGATTCTAAGAATGATTATGAGAATCTCCTTTAACTGAAGGCAATTCTCAGAATCTCCACTAGGTGGAGGCGATTATGATAATCGCCTTCAGCCTTCTTGGTGGCCCAAGGGTCCTCCACCCTGGGTTTGGCTATTCTCAGCCCAGGGCAAAGGCCCCTCAAGGCACATGGTTGGCTGAAGATGATTCTAGGAATCGTCATCAACCCACCAAGTGGACCAAGGGGCCTCTGTCCTGGGTTGGCGGCGTTGTGAAACTCCACTAGCCTAGGGTGGAGACCCCTCACGCCACCCAGTATGCTGAAGGCCAAGTGGAGGCGATTTTGATAATCACAGGGTAAATGCCCCCCGGGCCACCCAACGTGCTAAAGGCCAAAAGGAGGAAATTCTGAGAATCCTAGGTAAAGGCCCATCGGGCCACCCGACGGGCTGAAAGTCAATTTTGAGAATCGATTTCAGCCTGTTGAGTGGCCCAGGGGCCTACACCCTGGGTTGGTGTGCTAAAAGCTGATTTTAAGAATCAACTTTCATCCTGTTAGGTGGCCATATGGGCCTCCGCCCTGGGCTGGCGTAGTTTCACAACTCCGCTAGCCCAGGGCGAAGGCCCGAAGGCACCTCAAGCCACCCAACGAGCTGAAAGTCGATTCAGAGAATCAACTTTCAGCTCGCCTAGTGGCCCTAGGGGATGCAATTTTTTTTTTTTTTAATAATTTAAATATTTATATTTGTTTTTTTATTATACATATATATATATATAATTAAATATGTTTTTTTTTAATTTATTTATTTTTTAAATGATTTTTATTTTTTTCTTAATTTATTGTTTTTCATTTTTTAAATTTAATTTTTTCATTGCTTTTTTATTTTTTATTTTTTTTAAATTGTATTATTCTTTAATTTTTATTTATTTTTCTTATATATAAATTAATTCTAATTTTCTTTTCTAAATTTTGTTATGTTTATGATTTTTATTTTTATTTTTAAATTGTATGTTTATTTTTTATTTTTTTAATACTTAAATTTCTATGTAATTTTTTGTTTTCAAATGTCATTATTTTTTATATTAATTTCATAAAATTTGGTATTTATTCATATTTTTTTATTCAAAATTTCCATAAGTTTATTTTATTTAACATGTTATTTTCAGCGAAAATGTCTTAAAATACACATTTTTTAACTATATGTATATGCAAAATGTATTTTTTTTTTGTTGAGTTTTTAAAATTATTATTTTATATTGACAATTATTTTATGTGTATTGAAATATTAATTAACGATATATAATTATAAAAGAAATCGTAACCTCGGTATCTTAATTTTACTATTCTTTTTATACTTTGGAATTAAAATTTTCATTATAAAAACACATTGCAATGAAAAAAAAAAAAAAAAAAAATAGGACAACTTGAAAAATGGTTAAATAATCAACATTTAAAAAATAAAAATAGGTTTAGTTCGGACATAAGAAAATTTAAAGTGTTAAAAATATGCCTTAAAAAAAATTGTTGATGTTTTTCAAAATCCGTGTGAAAATTACCAACAATTAAAAACAAAATCAACACTTCATACATTAGAAAACTTAAAGTGCCAAAAATAAGCGCTCTAAAATAAGTAGTTGATGTTGCATCAACACTTTTCAAAATTAGCATGAAAATTACTAACATTTAGAAAAATATATTCTTACTTGATACATAAGAAAAATTAAAGTGTTAAAAATATGCTAAAAAAAAGTGTACTATGAAACAACACTTTTCAAAATCAGATGATTTTTTGCTACCTCAAAAAAAAGGTGTATTCCAAATCAACACTTTTCAAAATCATATGAGTTTTTGCTACCTAAAAAAATAGGTATATTTGAATCAACACTTTACAAAATCAGATGATTTTTTTCTACCTCAAAAAAGCGGGTATATGTTTAAGTTCTTGTTTCAAAGTTTACATTGTTCCGCTCAAAAAGGCTATCAAATAGCTCAAAAGGAGGAGGAAAATAAGCTACTCAAAGGCACAAAAATGGCCTAAAATATCTAGTGTCAAAGGGACTGTGATCTAGAGGCACTAATTTGTTGTAAATGGTGCAGACAAACAACAAAAATAAGAGGTGAAAAATACTACAAATGAAGGGAAAGAAGCTCTAAAACCTAGGAAACATAAGGGGATCCTAAGGGGGAAGGGAACACTAAACTCAAAAGGGAGTTAAATGGTGAAGAAACCTATCCTAAAGGGTTATAAATTACCAGATCAGGCCCTGAAAATCAGTGGTTGAAAATGTTGAACCCTAGAATCCTAAACTTATTAAATCTCTTCCTAAAACTGTGGAGGTGTACTCTAACCTCTAGGGGGGTTTTTTCCTTCCTAAAAGAGAAAAAAAATAAGAGAATATAGGCCTAGGGGAGACTCAAAAGAGAAAATAAACCCTTCCTAGTTCACACATAACATAGTCAACAATTTTGAAAAAATTCTAAAAATAAAAATAAAATAAAAAAGTGCAAAACGAAGGCACTGACCTGGATATAGTTAGATATTGATTTTGTCAAAAATGTTTTATTATTTTTGTGGAGAGGGAAAATATATTCAAAATGGTCAAATTGTTAGGATATTCCGACACATAGGAAATAGTTAAGTATAACTTGGTCTAGCATAGAGTTAGGTAAAGTGTGTTTCTTTACTATATACATTTGTAACTTATAATCCAATGGTCACGATATCTAGTGATCTGACAGTTCACTCTCTCTTTAGTATTACTGACACTTGATCCATGGCTTAACACCTGATTGATCCATGATCTTTATGTAAAGAGCATGGAGGGTCTTTTTTCTTGTAACCGTTTATGAGAGAAGCTTATGTACATTTTATTTCTTAATATTAATAAATTGCCTAAAGTGGTCACGTTGGCTCAAGTCATGGATTGTTTCCCTCTTCGAGGGTTTTAACCACGTCAAATACTGGTGTATCAATATGTGATCTATTTGTGAGCGGTGACTATTGGTGTTTGATATAAGGAAATTACCCTGTAAATTCCTACATGGCATCAGATTTGTTTTGAGGGTTGAATTCGTTGTTGATCCAAATCTGAAGTCAGTTTGACTGAATGCGACTGTCATTTTCCAGATCTACTATTTCTGACCACTTTTAGGCTAAGACAATTTCTCTCTTATGTCTGGAGCGCTTGTTACAATGAGGAACCCCTTTCGTTTCATGCAAAAAGGTTTTTGGTTGTCCAAGTTATGTAATTTTAGATCTATAGGTATAAATTATTTGTTTTGTAGTTATATTTATTAATTCCTTTATATATTTCGGTTTATAGTATTTTTTTTGTTACCGAATCTATACCCTCTTCTTCGTATGCTCTTTTCTCTGCACTATTTGCGATCTGGCAAATAAAAAACAAGGAGATAAGATTTTTCTGCTACGTATTTTCTTCCCCCCCCCGATTTTGTGAGATCTCAGGAAATCCGAAATAGCGAGAAAAATAGATAGTTGCTGGTAGGACTAACTGAAAATCTAACGTTCTGACATAAGGATTGTATTTTTTTTGTTTGGATGGTTATTATTTTTGCAAGAAAAAACACGCAAACCAAAGAGGGAAAAAATTAATAAATAAATAAATAAAAACTCCCTTTCCCCTCTCAAACAATTACTGAATCATTTTACTACCTTACGTGGTGTAAAGTTACTTTATTAGTATAGAGGTCTTGTGTTCAAGTCTCTTTGTCAAGCTCTTTTTTCTAAAAAGCTTTTTGTTAAGTTACTTTTTCTTAAAAATATTTTGGCAAGTTGTCTTTTTTTTTTAAAAAAGGTTTTATTTAAAAAGCACATGTAAAAGTGACATTGTAAAAGTGGCTCTCACTTATTTATAAAAGTGGGTCACATAAAGTGGTATTTTTTTTTAAAGAAGTGAGATTATTAGATTAAATTTGGAAAAGGGAATAATTTTTTTTAAGTACAATTTCATTATCAACTTTCAACCTATCACGTAACTACTTGGCATCTACTACAAATTTTCTTCAAAAAGCCATAACTTCTTCATTTAGAAGCCATTTTCAGAACTTTTTTTTTTTTTAACTGGCCTACTTTTTCGAGATCTTTCGATTAGAATAGTTAGTTTCAACATTTTCAGCTCCAATTTTTTAGAAATGGAAAGTGCATGCCCGTTTATTCTTAATAGCACTAATTATTTCCAATGGCTATCCCACGTGGTAGACTTACTTAGAAGTAAAGGGCTTTATAGAATAGCCGGAGGACAAGAATCTAAACCTACCAATGGAGATAAAATGGCTAAATGGAAAAATAAACAGGATCAAGCACGATGATTGATAGGAATGTCCATTTCTCATGATCTTATATTTCATATCCAATAAATTGACTCCCCTACTGAAGCTATGAAAAAGCTAAATACTGGTTTTGGTAGAGCCCACCAAATTAAAAATGAGTTGCTTACTTTGGACCCCAATAATTTCTCCTCTATTGGAGATTTTTTGTCCAAATTCAAGACCCTCAGACTTATTTTAAAAGGTTGTAAGGTCAAAAAGGAATATGGTAGCCTTATCTATTCCATTCTTGCTAAGCTATGGCCTTCATGCTTTGTATTTTTTTCCACCTTCCATTCCACTAGAGAAGCCCTCATTTCTCAAGGTACACCCTAAAACTCTCCATCTTTTGATGCCTTTTGCGATTATTTGATAAGAGAACAATAAAAACTCTTAAGCATTGATCTTATTAATACTGGAAACTCTTCTAAGAAAGCCTTAGTAGCCAAACAACAACCATATCCAAAGAATCCTAAGAAGCAACATCTTAAAAAGAATGGTCCTAAACCAAACAAGGGTCTTAAGATATTTCAGCCGTAAACTAGAAAAGAAACTCAACAAATTGATAAGGAAAATAAAAACAAAGTGAAGAAAACAGATAGACATTGCAACTTTTGTAATAGTGATAGCCACGTAGATTCAAAATGTTTTAACAAGATGGAAGCCTTTGAAGCAGCAATGAAGAATCACAACATCAATTTGGGGAACTCTTCAACTTCAATTTCAGGAATGGCACTTTCTACTTGTGGTTTTCAGACATCAAGATCTGGTTATGCATTGAATGTATCTTCTTCTTCTCATTCTCATGAGTGGCTCATTAATTCTGGAGCCTCTTACCACATGGCCAAAAATATAGCCATGTTTTATTCTTAAATTATTGTAACACCAAAAACATTTATGTTGGTGATGATAGATCTCTTAGTGTTGTAGGGTCTGGAACCATTCATCTAGATAATGGTCAGTTTAATGATGTATTATGTGTTCCTACCTTGTCCTGTAAAATTCTATCTGTTTATTATATAACTCATTCAGGTGAAGGAAAAACATTAGAATTATCACCTCATGATGTTGTAATTAAGGACCTAAGAGATCACAGACATATTTTAGCTATTGGCATTGCTGATGATTCCACATGTTTGTATAAGTTTGACAACTTTGGGTCATCATGTCTTCCCTCCATTTTTTTTGCTCATAATGATGAAGCAAGAAAACTTTGGCATGAGAAATTTGGTCACTTAAATTATCTCTCTCTTCAAACTCTATGTAAGGAAAATATGGTGACAGTTATTCCTATGGTATCTTACCGAGATGGTGTTTGTTCTAGATCTGTACTCAGAAAAAATAATTAGGATAGTTTTGAAAAATGTGCCTCTTGACACGCTTCATCCCCTTTTCAACTTATGCACAGTGATTTATGTGGTCCACTTCTAGTTGTTTCTTTCTATAATTACAAGTAACTCTTAAATTTCATTGATAATTTTTCTAGATGCACTTGGGTATACTTCTTAAAACTTAAGAGTGAATTTTTTAACATGTTCTTGGCCTTTAAATCCTTTTTTAAGAAACAATCCAGACATCACATTCTTAAGTTAAGATCTGACAATGGAGGAGAATATGTTAACAACAAATTTATCCACTTTTGCACTTAGCATGGCATTCAATTGCAACATATTATTCTGTATACTCCACAAAAAAATGGTGTAGCTGAAAGGAAGAATGGCACTCTAAAACAAATGGCTAATTATATTCTTCAATCTAAAGAACTTAGTCTTAATTTTTGGGCAAAAGCAATTAACTGTGCAAAATACATAGTAAATCACACTCCTACTAAGGTTTTAAGGAATATCACTCCAGAAGAAGCCTGGAGCTCAATCAAACCATATGTAAGTCACTTTCATGGTTTTGGAAGTGAAGCTTGGGCCCATACTCCAGATGAGAAACATAAAGCCTTAGAACCCAAGAGTGAAAAATGCATTTTTGTTGGATATTTTGAAGTTGTCAAAGGATACAGACGTCTTCAACCCAAATCCAAAAGTGCAATCATCAGAAGAGATGTAAAATTTGATGAAAATATATCGGCCGACGAGCCTATTTTGGCAGGTGTGTCACCTTTAGCATGCGACCCTGATTCGGCATATGTGCCACCTCCCTCTATCTCTTCTACTTTTGACAACATTCCTTCTAGTTTGGATGATGAAAACAAGGATGAAAGCCCTCCTCCACCTCCTGAAGGTCCTCCTTCAGCTCCACAGCTTCCAAACTGGGTTTTCTCTACCTGGGATGTAGCAAGTTATCTTGCAGGTAACCCTTCAAATCAACGTTGTACATGTTCTCAATTCGATAGAGAATCTTCCTTATTGGCTCAAGTTCCAGAAAATATTGATCCAAACACCTTTGAAGAAGCTTCAGGAAATCTATATTGGGATGTAGCTATGAATGAAGAATACTTTTCCTTATTGGCAAATGATACTTGGGATCTTGTTCCTCTTCCAAAGGGAAGAAAACTTGTCAGATGCAAATGGGTTTACAAAACAAAGTTTGGACCAAATGGAAAATTGGATAAACATAAAGCTCGTCTTATTGCTAAAGGATTTTCACAAGTTGAAGGAATTGACTATACTGAAACCTTCTCCCCTATTTCCAAAATAAATTCTATCTGCATTTTTCTTTCCCATGATGCCTCCTTTAAATGGGAATTCCATCAGATGGATGTTAAATCCACCTTCCTACATGGGGACTTGCATGAAGAAATATTCATGGAAAAATACCCTGGCTTTATCCAAAATGACTCTAGCCTTGTTTGTCGCCTTAGGAAATCTCTCTATGGTCTCAAACAAGCCCCTCAGGCTTGGTATGCCAAAATGGATAGATTTCTCTTAGATAATGACTTTTCTAGATGTCATTCTGACAACATTGTCTACACCCAGGAAGTGAATAAGTCTTTAATCATCCTTTTTCTTTATGTTGATGATCTTATCCTTAATGGTAGTGATCCCAACCATATAAACCATGTGAATTCTTGCCTAAAAAATAAGTTTGAAATGACATACTTGGGACACTTGCATTATTTCCTTGGTCTTCAAGTCCTGCAATCCAAAGAAGGTATTACCCTTTCTCAGTCCAAGTATTCTTGTGATCTTGTACACCACTTCCACATGGAAGACTTGTAAGCCAACCCTTCTCCCTTTCAGCCTGGAGTCAAGATTTTAGTCACTTGTACTTCCCCTAAAGTTGATGCTACCTTATACCCTCAACTTGTTGGTAAAATTTTGTATCTAACCCATACCCATCCTAACCTTTCCTTTGTCATTGGTCTTGCTACTCGGTTTATGCACAAACCTCAAGAATGTCACTGGAAAGTAGCTAAAATAATACTTCAATCTATTTGAGGTAAATTTAAGTTTAGGATTCATTATAGTGCAGGAGCATCTCCATTATTGATTGGTTTCACAGATTCTGATTGGCTTGGTGAAGCCAGCAGGAAACCCTATGGCTTGCAATCGGCGGGTCAATTGGGGGTTTGCAATCGGCAAGACTCAATCGGAGGTATGCAATCACATCGGAGTTTTTTGTAGTCACAAGGGTCAATCAGAATGCACAATAAGTATGATAATTGCGATTGGAGGAGGGGATGGGGTATTTTATAATAAAAAAACTTTAAAACTTTATTATAAATTTTAGGGGGAAATGAGGGAAGGGGTTTTATTTAATCGCATCGGGGGGATTATTAAGACTTTTTCAATGTGGTTCATACCATAAGATAGGGGAAAAGGGGGGTTTTATAAAAGAAAACATTAAAATTTTATAAAATAAAGTTTAAGGGGAAAAAAGAAAAAAGGGATAGGGTTTAGGCTATAGGGGACGTTCTTTCACTTAGGCATAAATTTCAAATCAGGAGTCAGTTTTGAGAGTATAATATACTGTTGGAAAGCTCTTTCCGGGCTCTTTTTGATGGAGATACTTATAGCATGATTTTACATAGAAAATGTTGTGGAAAACTTCTCTTAAGGGTAGGGTGGTGACTTTGTGGAGAAAGCAGCTTCTGAAGTGCGACTTATTACATACGATGACATAAAATTACATAAGAGATGATAATAAAGGAAAAGTATCATGTTTTCACCTCAAAACATGGTTTTTAGGCTAAAATTACATCATGCTAAATAAAACACTTCTTTGATCTTCCCAGATGCTGTGACTTTGATTTTATTAGACTTCCTCATGACCTTGTTGATATTTATTGACACTTGAATCATTAATTTGACCATGGTGAGACCCATCCTATGACCTACTAACATGACTCATAGAGTGAAAGTGACTCATGACTAAATACCATAGAGAGGATAATCAACAAGTTTCACATGAGGGAAAACTGACGAAAAACCACTGCCATCAATGAATCCATGACCTAATGGAATGATGAAAATTTAAGGTATGGGACTCCTAATATGAAAATGCAAAAGAGCAATTTTAATCACTGATGGCAGTATGACTAGACTGACACTAACACAACCAACCAATTGTTTAAACTCTCTAACTAAATAATTCCCTTCCATATTTCTCTTAGGAAACCGATAACAAATATTGTGAAATTTATCAGAAAATACTTCAATGATTCATATCGTTTCATTCTAAGATCATTAATCTCTTTAACTAATTTTTCAGGACTATACTCTTCAAAAGAAGTGAAATTCACCAATTAATTACTCTAATTATTGGACATATGCGGTTGGAAATGTCTTACAAAATGATTTTATGTGACCTTCAAGAGTAAGAGTGAAACTTCTTCATATGGCACTTTCATGATGCACACCATTAGAGATACAACTTTCAGTAAATTGGAAGATATGTTTAGATGTAGAGATTTCACCCTCACCATAAAACTTATTCTTTGACAAGATCTTGACTATATTGATGGGGATTTTAATATTTAATATTTCAAAAAAAATCCCCACATAGGATTTTGTGAAGGATACATTTAGAAATACACTTTAAGATATGAGCACCACAAGGTTAGCTTGCTATCTAGCCCTCCTTCTAGCACCAAAACTATTGACATGGAAAATGTACCACCAATAACAAGTGGATATCCTCAGTCAAAATTCCCAATTATACCTCACACTATTTGTGATAGGATCCTTGTATGGTATGAAGGCCTAGCTTCCACCATGTGTGTTTCCTCTTGGTATTCAAATGAATAGACATTAATGTGAGGACAAGAATGAGATACTTGAAGAATGGAAACAAAAGCATCAAATGATTGATAAATTACAAAATGAGGTACAATAATGTAACAAAAAATTAATAAGAATAAGTGTGGTTAAGATGAGTGAGTGAGTTGAAAACATCTAAGACATATGCAAATAGAAAGTACTAGAAGTTAAGTTCAAATTAGTTCACAACAAGTTACTAGTATTAGTGTGAAATGGAAGAGAAAAGATTCCAATAGACATATGAGAAATAATATATGAATTAGTTCACCAACATATCACCCAGGTGAAAGCATATATGCAAACATAATGATAATATCAAATAGCAATTACAAACATTACATGAGTGCATGGGAATCGATGCTAAGAGTGAAGAACTTCTAATTGATAACGTTACAAATCCAAGTAAAAGTGTTGTAGGTCCACCAAAATCCAATAGTGGAAGATATGTTTCTCATATCATCTCCACAATAAGTCCCTTGCTTCACCACAACTCAATCTACAAGTACCAAGAGCAAGGGTGGTCAAATCTACCTATGTGCTAACACTTTTTCGAATGCTCCCCCCCCCCCCCCCCCCTCCCACTCAAAGGCATGAGGATACATTTATACAAATGGGTAGGTGACCCTTCACCTTCCCCTTGACTCTTTGAATACCTCCTATCCTATATTATTCCTAGTGACTTTTGTAATTCGTTGACCTTTCATGATTTTATAATTTTTCCATAATTATGAAAAAATAAGATTTACAATACAAGGAAAGATATATCATGAATTTTGATAATAAAATTTTGTTTTCAATAGAATGGACATATACTACAACCAGAAACCAAGGAATTTACTCAACTAAATTGTCAAGATGAGATAGAAAGATACTTATCGGTATATGGTATATTATATAAGATTGTGAGTTCCCAGGGTAGATAATTTGATATTAATATGCTACATAATTCCTGGTTAAATTTGGTTGTCCAAAGATTTGACAATCCCTAACCATAACTTGGTGCAAGTACTATATAATACTCCTAATTGTGTCTTGGTATTTGGGGATATTTCCATTAATAATATATTTCTCCCCATGTTTGTATTTCTGAACAAAATTTGCAAGGTATGGGAGGAGCCTCATGTCAAAGTATGGAAGGAACTAAAGTTTGACAATATTTTCTAAAAATATCATATTTGAACCTTCAACCCCAACCTATGGGGATTTATGAAAGAAAGTGTTTTCACTCTCTTTACCCTCTAAATTTCACCTATATCTTCAAAATCCATTTTTCTTAGGTTATAGTGCCCTTTTGACATGGGTAATTGGCCTAAAGTATTGCTTGGCTTAGAATTTGATTCAAAAGAAATTCATTCATGAAATACATCTGCTACAAACTTATCATACTTTCATGTAGAAGAGATAGAGCATTTTAAAATTATTTCACACTTGCTCATCCTTACTAATCTTGCATCATTATTAGAGAAACTAGTGCAATCCTCCATACATTCATACAGTTATATTAAACATTTTGGAAATCCCATTAGAGAAATTTTGAGGTAAAAAATGAGCCTCAAAACAAAAATGTGCAACAAAAATCAACTTTATAAGAACCAATGGGATTAAATATTATGATGTCAACCATGGGGGATTATTCACCATTTTTGGAGTAAAAAAGTAAAAAGATTTTAAAAAAAAAACTGTTTTTTCAACTCATATTTTCAACTTATCTCCCTATATTTTTACTCAAATTTTGAGCAGGATCACTCATTGGATGCCAAATTTAATTCTACGTCCAATAAGTACCCATGTTACATACTTTTTATGGACCATACTACATGACAAATGTGATTGCAATCACATTTTTTTCATGTATTTCTCATTTTTTGTCTAGCAGGGTTTATCGAAAGTATGTAACATGGGCACTCCTTGGATGAGGAATTAAATTTTACATCCAATGAGTGACCCCTCTTGAAATTTGAGTAAAATATTAGTGAGATAATTTGAAACCATTAGTTGAAAATTTTGTTTTTTTCCTCTAAAATTTGATGATGTAATATAATCTTATTTAATTATTTCCACTAATATTTAATAGTATTCCTTAGGAGGCACATTTTAGACCTCAAAATTTATCTAATGAAAATCATTTGTAAGTACTTGCATGTATCCCTTCCTTTCAAAGAGACTCGATAGGTAATAATGTGCACATGGGTAGATGAACAAATCTAGGATAATGTCTTGATTATTATTACCAAACTACTTGTAGTGCAATTATTTTTTTCCACCTCTGTAAGGCCACCTTAAATCAATACTTATATCTACTTTATCCTCTATTCCATTTCTCGCACTAGGATTATTATCATGATGATACAATCTATTTGAAGGTTGATGATAATTATATGGACTACTATTTATTTCCTTAGGAGGATACACGATCTTTCAATATTTTTCATTTTTTAGCATTTACTTGCCTCCTAGAATCATTTGAAGTTGAAATTTGTTTCCCTATCATCCTTATATTTCTTTGTTCATCCTCATTTGAGCTTGAATCAGACACTTCATTACCCAATGTTTAAACATTTCCTACAAATCTCTTTTCATTTAAATCGGTAGATTGAAAGTGGGCTTCAAAGGTCATAGAAGCATGTGTAGGTGGGAACTTCAGAGCTTGATACGATGGAAGTTTCAAATCTAACTAGTTTTTTTTTTCTTCAAAAAAACTTGAATTTGTGATAGAAACATGATCAATGTATTGTGGAATTTCTTTAATATTTGAAGGTTTCCCATGGGGCGAGTCATCAAACAGAATAGTGCCATTATTTTTGTCTTTACTGTTACAAACATCCATTGTTGAAACCATTGTGAAATCATATAAGCTACAAGGTTAATGAGTTAATACTACAGAAACATTCAAGTAAATGTATACATAATCCCATTTTCTAAAACTAGGCTTCTTCATTACAAAGAGGACAAGGAGTTTATGTGCAGTCAGTATTTGAGTTTGGTGGATCAAGTTATATCATTGCAGTGGTCTTATTACCCAACAAGTTTGAAAAGAGAAAGTTGAGTATTGGTGATCATGTTTACACATGTAAGAAATCTTACACATATTCCCATCACAGGATTCATGATTCGGGTAAGATAGTTTTCCACATTCATGATGCATTTTCCCTTAGTTCTATACCAACTCAATGCCACACTTTCCCTTACTATGGCTTCCAAAGAGAAAATAGTGGAGTGATTTTTTCTTGTTTAGATTTATTTTTAACTTGAGGACCTATGTATCAATTTGAGTATGGCGTTAGTCCAACTATTTTTTTTGCTAAAGTCTATGAAGGGACTCACTCTCATGGAATCATATCCGTCGAAATCAATAATCCATCGTGTATTGTACCTTCTTCAAAATGGGTTTGGAAACTTCCATATATTTCATAACAATTGCGAGGACATTGTGATGTATTGCAAAATAGGGTTGCTTTCTGTTGACAAAAATGGCATAGGAATAAGTGGGCAAGTGACATCAACAATTGGTTCTTTGTTTGTTTCTATTCTATCCTCTTCTTTTCGACTTTTGTTAGTTGGTCCGGTAGGTGTTTTTATAGTCGCAACCAAATTTTTTTGTTTAATACTATATGTAATGGGTATTCATATTTGTACTAATGTACCTAAGGTGCAGATGGATGATTTGGAAGTAAATCTTGGTTGGTAAACTGGTAGATATAATTCGTTTACAAAAGAAAAAATTAAGCAAAAATAAAAGCTCTATTCATAGATGAAAAGGTTGTTAAACATAGAGTAGATATAGCCTCTGTCATTTCAAATTAATGTGTTATGGTGTACTTCGATAAGGAACTAAATTTGTGACAGCACAAATAAGCTTTTCTCCTTGTGATGTGTTGCAAAATCATTCACCTATTTCTGATGTATCTCATCGTCATTGGACTCTTTGAAATTTCATCAAACCTACCTTAATTATTTATGATATAATCACATATTTACTCCATTTCTTGTGATATAGCACATATCTTCCCAATTCTTAGTGACATCGTCACAATCTATCTTGATAATTTGTGATTGAGCTACAATTTTGTCTCCTTTCTCTATGATTAGTCACAGTTTATCTCCTTACTTTGTGATTGATCCATATTTAGCCTCTCCAACATGTGAATATGTTTATATAATCTCTCTTTTTTGTGACATAATTTCAACCTTTCCTTCCCATAGAATCTTGTATTGCTAAAACTCATAATACATAGACCATCGAACCTAAGAATTCAATAAATTTTTGCAAAAAAACTTCTCGGGGTGTTGAAGCTATTGAACACCAAAAACGCACAAAAAGACATCAAAACGACAATATTTAGCCTCTAATCTCTAATCATCATTCAAAACTTTCACCAAGAAATAATCAAGCCTGGGATTTCATGAAATTTCCTTTTCATTGAGACCATGTTCAATAACTCTTTTTTATTGAATTTCAAGAGGAAGATTACTTACCTAAGAGCTCATAAGGTCCAAAACCTTTTCACTAGGGGGATTCCTTTCTCTATATAGTGATGTGAGAGTAGAGATAAATAATTCATCAACATGATTGAAAAAGTGTGGGGATGAGTACAAATCTTGGTCAGAGGACTTCTTAAACTCCTATTTACTATCATTTTTGAGCACCAAATGCATAATTTGGCTAGATGATGGAGGCTTGCTAGTAGAATCATGACTATTATATATTAGATTGGTATGTCTAAAGCCGATGCTTGAATTTAGCCATATATTTTCTATATACATGCTCATTATATCCAAAACCACAAAATCCAAAATCTTAATCTCAAGGATAGGAAAATCGATGACCATGCAAAACCATACATTGAATATGTTGTGGCTCATTTGAATTTACCTTTGAAATATTTTTCAAAACACCAAAAAAGCATATATGTTAGAAAATGTAAAAGTTTGTATGTCGAAGAAGAATTTTGATTTATATATTGGTACATTAACATTTCGTGATGAGATGTAAAGGTAGGTCAAAGGATTGGATAGCTAAAATAAATATTCGGAGGGTTTTAACACCGTGGAGAAAGATGGAGTTCAACAATTTCCTTGAATGAACTATCGCCGGGAGTAGCGTGGAGAAGATGGAGGTGTAGAGAAGCGACAACCAAAGAAACAGAGAAATCGGTTAAGGTAGAAAAACTTTAGAATATTCCTAAAGGGGGCGATCTGATAGCGAGGATTAAATCATAGAATTAAAGTGAGAGATGGATGGACCAGGTTTCATCACAAAGTTAAGTTTGAAAAGTTGTGAAGTGGACATGTCTCAGCATAGCGCGATTTCGCATCAACAATTATTTAGTTTATGCATTAAGGACTTTGCAAGTTAAACAAAATAACTTGCGATGCAGTAAGAAGAAAAACTTGCAATGTGATAAAGGGAGGAGCCATGTGTTGGCACAATGATTCAATGCATATCGCACATCGACAGGTTTAGAGTTTAGCATTAAGACTTCGCAAGGTAAACTATTTTGGTTGCAACACGAAAAACGGGGATTGATGTGTGAGACAGTTAGCGGGACCATTTGATTGGGGTGCAAATCCACGGTGGAGGTTAAATCGCAAACAGAGCGGTTTCACACATTGGCATTATTATTTACCATTAAACTATTTGTTATAGTTTCTGACATGTGATATCAAATAAGTTGCGAAGTGCGATCATTTCTGATTGGCTAGGTTGTGTGTGGGCCCGTAAACCACAAGTCTGCGAGGTTTGTATAAAGTTACAGCTGTGTATGCGATAAGGTAATGCGAAGGGGCGACCAATGAATAAAGAGGCATAGGTAGAGTCAGGAAGAAGAATGTATAGTGGCACTGTGGGAAGCACAGAATCTGGGTCAATTCAGGAACCGAGGCATTGTTAAAAAACTATGCAGTGGCTGTATCATAACCAGAAATGACATCTCAACACTTCGTGAGGATGCATTAACAACATCATATTCAACATAACGAACAATATTTCCAATTTTTATTTCTTTTCTCTGTATGACTGCATAAGAAATCTTAACAGTTTAGGTGGTTGAATAGTTTTAAGAATTTCATCAGTTATGAACTAATTTGATGTATTTAAGTAGATAGAAACAAATAAAAGGAGTTCCGAGTTTTGGACCTCTGGATGACTGTTAATTTGGTACTGAATTTTCTGAGAAATTAATGAAATAATATCAAGTTTCCTGCACTTTTTGATGTCGATATGTCTTTCCAATTTCACTCTATGTTTATTCCTCTTTGAATGAAGTGAAGTAATGTAGCAGTGGTTCTATTAATTAGATATGTGAGTAAGAGTTAAATCACCTTAATTTTCGTTGCTTCACTTCATCTCTTCTCTTTTCACAAACTCCTGATGAAACTTTAAAGTAATATATTTTGTGTTTACAACATATTATTTTGATTTTCCTCTCTCTCCATGATTTCCTCTAAAACTTAAAAGTGATATATTATGCTTCTCAGCATATCATTTTGATTTTCTCTTGTAGTTCTTCTTTTCATTTCATTCAAGTATCAGCAATTTATGGCATTATGAAGGCTTTCATTATATCATATTATTGAGGGTATTAAGTAATTAAATTCCAAAGGTGTTAAACAGAGGCCATTTGATATCGTAATTGTGACATACATTAATAAAATGTCTTAAGCACTAATTCCTTACCACAACCAAGGGATTATTTCTTTAGATACAACATTTTCTGGTGCCGTTGTCGGGGATGAAGAAATGAAGTTTATTTTTCAGTGGGTTTTTTACATTATTTCCTCTGGTTGTTCAGTGAGGAGTAAATATTGGGTTGTGTTTGTTATTTTTAAAATTATGGCTTTCAAAAGGCCTCACATGAGGTCAGATACCTCATAGAAAATAGTCCCTACTTTTCCAAACCCAAAAAGATTGGTTTCTAAAAGGCTCAAAAACCTGAAATTCCTTCAATACCTGATCCTACATTATTTCCTCTTGACAGTAGTTCTCATAACCCTTTATTTGAATACATTTCCGAGGAACTCTCTTTCTTAGAACAAGATTCTCCTTCCACACCCATTCATTTTCAAGAACCTAATTTAGAAGAACATTCTTTCGATTCTGTTTCTTTTACCTTCACTCAAGTTCAACCAAATATAGTTGTCGGTTCTTCTTCCATTGTTCATCAACCCACTCCCATATCATTTTTTCCTCCACCCTCATTCACTTTCACATCAGGTTCATCAACCTCAACTACCTAAGGAACAATTAACCAAGGTGTAAGTATGGCAACACAACCTTTTTGTTGAACATATATGCTCCACTAAATATTTTGCAACCAATGAATGCCATGCCTCAATAATACCTCAAATTACTTCCTCGTTTCACTTCAGAAGATGGAGTAACTACAAAACAACATTTACACTTGTTTTTCACTTTTGCTGAGAATTTAACTGTAGAAAATCTTGATGTTGTGATGAGATTATTTGTGTAGTATCTAGCTGGAGAGGCTAGAAAATAGTTCAAAGGTTTACCAAATGGTTCAATAAATAACTAGGAAGAGTTAGAAACTCAATTCACTTAGAGATGGGGAGAAAATAGATATCATGGTTACTCATTGACAGAGTTTAATGCAATTAAAATAAGGCCTAATGAAATCATTTCTGAGTTTGTAAAAAGATTCAACAAATTGTAAAATAGTTTACCCATAGAGATGAACCCCCCCTCAAGAGCAAAGGTAGTTTTTGTTGGGGCTTTTGAAGATTATTTTAGCTTTACCTTGAGAGAGATAAGAGCCCCTAATCTTGAGCAGATATAGACAGATGCTCTAGAGATCGAATCTCATATGACTGTAGCTGGAAAAGAGAAAGGGAAACAACTAGTCCAAGATAAGGGGAAAGAAAAAGAAGAATCATTACAAGATCTAATAATTGAAGATAAAACAAAGGTGATGAAGCATCTAACCAATAAGCTAGCCAAGATGGAATTGGAAAATAAAAACTCACAAAGACAAGTACAACAAAACCAAGGGGGGTTCAACCCTCAATTTAGAAGACATCCCCTGCAAATTTTGCAAAGGGAAAGAAGAGATCTAGACCAGATTCAAACATTGTTGTATATAGAAGCAACACCCGTAGAGATGACAGAAGATGACCAAAGGGAGGATGAGGATCAGGTATCTTCTATGTATGCAATAGAAGAGGATGAATAGGAAGATTGTGAGGGAGAATATGTTGAAGCTGAATTATCTTTTGATCAAGATGAAATGGAAGAATACTGTAGACAATTCACATATTTGATGCAAAATGAGTTACATAAAAAGTATAATTTAAGGCCTAGAAAAAGATCTACAGTGCAGGATAATGAAGGTGAAAAACAAGGTTTCGTTCCTCCTCCAATGACAATTGCACAACAAAAGGACCTTGCGAATGGATTTGCCATATATCTACTGACAACCCCAACTACATGTGAAATATCTGGTCGTGTACAAACCATCGCATACATAAAACTTACTACTACATTGGCATATGGTATTCTTGGATTGTGGTTTTGGCATTCACTGGAATGCAGCAAAAGACTGGTGGTGTGGCAGCTGTTGCCAAGGATGCTGCCAAGAAACCGCTGCAGGAGGAGACTACCGGTGACCTCTGTTCCAAATTTTTTTTAAATTTTTAAATCGAGCAATCTGCATGACCTACTGTAGATAGCTTAGCTGAAGGTGGATCCACAGTGTGTGAGATGGAGGTTTAACGATCTGTTGAGAGGCAAGAGATGCTGCTACTGTTGTGGTTTCAGGCTTGTGTCTCCATATGACCTTGTGGCTGAGCGAAGACTAGCATGTTGAAATGGAGCCGGCGGTGATTGCTGCGATGGAGAGGAGGATCAAGTGAAACACATTTGGGTATGCTTGCTTCTCTCAATTCCATCCTAAGTTTCGATATAATTTAATGGAATTTCGATCTGGCTATATTTAGATTCGGTTGAGATATTTACGTTGGTGTAATGTAGCCAATTACTACGTTGCTTATTTGCGTGCCAATGTTATGGTTGAGCGAAGATGGATATATGGAAATATATTAATGATGGGTATCATAAGTTTAAGATATTGTTTTATTTTTATTCCTTTCAGAATATTTATATTCCCATCGTTCATATTTTATGCAGGCCACGAAATTTCCATTTATTAAGATTTGAAATTGAAAATTGTTGAATTCAATATCTAATGTCGGACGTAAATAATGACAGTTAAACCTGTAGTCGACACAAGCTACTAAATATGTCAAAAACTCAAACTTCTTGGTTTGATATCGAGAATTTTAATGGGATAAATAACTTCAGAATCTGGAAAGTCAAGATGCACAATTTACTCGTACAACAAAGTGTGGCGAAGGCACTTTTGGGAAAATTCAAACAACCTTTCGCCAAGAAAAATGACGAATGGAGTGACATCGATGACAGAGAAATGAGCAGCATACGATTGTGTTTGGTAGATGATGTCTTATTTAACATCGTGTCAGAGAAAATAGCCGTTGGACTATGGACAAAGCTAGAAAAATTGTACATGACTAAATCCTTAACCAGTAGGATTCTTCTGAAAAGACAATTATACAGCTTGGACATGAAGGAAGGTACAACAATAACCAATCATTTGAATACTTTTAATACTCTCTTGGTGCAGTTAGATAGCATAGAAGTAAAATTTTATTGAGAAGATAAAGTTGTAACTTTATTATGCTCTTTGCCTAAGTCATGGGATCATTTTGTTACTTCTATAAGTCTTAGATCATCAGAAACCCTTGAATTTGATGATGTTTTTGGAGCTATGCTATCTGAAGAAACCAGAAAAAGGTCAAATTTAGAAACCTCTACATCAGAAGCAATGATGGTTAGAGGTCGATCTAAATAAAAATGCTTCAGTTAGAAAAACAACTCTCGATCAAAATTGAAAGGGAAGAAGAGTAAGCTAAAATGTTGGTTTTGTGGCAAATTGGGACATTTGAAGAAGGATTGTTGGAGGAGACAACAAACATCCAAAGGAGACTCTTCAATAGAAAATAAAGAAGCAAACACAACAGATATAGGTTCGACATCCGGTTCAAGTATAAGTGATGAAGTTTTATCAGTTAATTTTTCAAATCATGATCAACATTGGTTGTTAGATTCTAGTGCGTCCAATCACATGTGCATTCATAAAGAGTGGTTTAAATATTATAATTCAATCAATTATGGAGTATTTTACATGGGAAATTATTTCTCATGTAATGTTGTGGGAATTGGGAGCATCCATAATAAAATGTTTGATGGGACAATCAAAATCTTAACTGATGTAAGACATGTGTCTGAACTCAGAAAAAATATTATTTCTCTAGGAGTGTTAGACACAAATGGATATAAAACTTTTATTCAAGGTGGAGTAATGAAAATTTACAAAGGAATCTTATTATTAATGAAAGCTAAGAAGGTTGGAAATCTTTTTCAGTTAGAAGGAAGAACATAGTCAAATCATGTTTCAATTGTATCTGAAAACGACAGTGATTCTATTCGACTATGGCATCAACGGTTGGACCATATGACCGAAAGAGGATTTAAAATCTTATCTGATCGTATGTTACTTCCTTGTTTAAAATCTTCTAAGTTAGATTTCTGCAAACATTGTATTTATGGAAACAAAGCAAGCAGAAATTTAAAACTAGAAAACATACTAATAAAGGAATCCTTGATTATATCCATTATGATGTTTGGGGTCCATCTCCTGCAACCTCATATGGAGGATCATCATATTTTGTATCTTTTATAGATGATTTCTCTAGAAAATTATGGGTCTACATGTTAAAAAGAAAGTCTCATGTATTTACAGTTTTCAAGCAGTTTACAGCATTAGTAGAAAATATCACTGGAAGAACCATTAAATGTTTAAGAACTGACAATGGTTGTGATTTTAATTCAAAAAGATTTGATAATTATTGCAAGGAATTTGGGATCAAAATACATAGAACTAATTCTTATACTCCTCAGTGAAATGGAGTTGCTAAACGCATGAACAAGACTCTCTTAGAAAGAGTAAGAAGTATGCTAAGTAACGCCAATTTGTAGAAGGAATTATGGACAAAAACAGTATCTACGGCTTGTTATTTGATAAATCGATGACCATCAACTACAATAGGATGCAAAATTCCTCAAGAGGTATGGAAGGGTCATCCTTGTGATTATTCTAAACTGAAAGTTTTTGGTTGTGGTGCATATGCTCTAATTCCTAAACATCAGAGTTATAAATTAGATCCTAAATCAAAAAGATATATCTTTGTTGGATATGGTGATGGGATTAAGGGATACAAGTTTTGGGATCCTACTAATCGCAAGATCATCATTAACAGATATGTTAAATTCAATGAATCTTCACTTGATAATCTAGATGTAGATATTAAATTGTAATAGGAAAATGTACCGAAGTTTCAACATATTCAGTTTGAAACCAGTTCAAATACTAATGATAGTAAAGATGAAAAAGTTTCAGATGAATATAATGAAGAAGTTCCTACAGATAATAATCAACAAATTGTGGAAGAACCAAAAACATCTTTAAGAAGGTCAATGAGAATCATACATCCTCGTAAAATTTATGATGATTATGTTACTTCAGTTGCTTTAACCACTAATGATGATGAACCTTTATGCTATCAGGAAGTTGTAGAATTTTCTAACAGTGATAAGTGGAAAGAAGCTATGAAGGATGAGATGAAAGCATGAGACAAGAATGCCACATGGGACCTAGTAGAACTTCCTAAAGACAGAAAAACTGTAGGATGTATATGGGTTTACAAATTGAAAAGAGGTGTTGATGATAAAGAAGACAGGTAAAAAGCAAGGATGGTTGCAAAAGGTTTTTCTCAGAAAGCAGGAATTGACTTTCATGAGATATTTTCACCAGTTGTTAAAATTGTTTCAATTCGGATTGTGTTAGCATTAGTTGCTTTACTTGATTTAGAATTACAACAACTAGATGTTAAGACTGCATTCTTACATGGAGATTTACATGAAGATATTTATATGGAACAGCGTGAAGGGTTTGTTCAAAATCGCAACAAGAAATTTGTCTGCAGGCTCAAAAGATCATTGTATGGTCTGAAGCAGTCGCCGAGACAATGGTACAAGAATTTTGATTCTTTCATGATGAGCCAAAATTATATAAGAAGTGAATATGATCATTGTGTTTACTTTAAGAAATTAAGTAATGGCATATTCATTATATTAGTATTATATGTTGACGATATGCTTTTAGCAAGAAAAAGAATAAGTGAGATCAATAGGTTAAAGGCTTAGATGGCTAGGACGTTTGATATGAAAGATCTAGGAGCAGCAAGACAAATTTTTGGCATGGATATTTTCAGAGACAAGAGCAATGGTAAGTTGTGGTTATCACAATAGAAGTATATTGAGAAAATACTCTTAAGGTTTGGTATGAACAATGTGAAGCCAGTTTCAATCCTTTTAGCTTCCCATTTTAAGCTTTCTTCAAGTTTATGTCCTAATACAAATGAAGAAAAGGAATATATGTCTCGAATACCATATGCCAATGTAGTAGGAAGTTTGATGTATGTGATGGTTTGTACATGACTAGATATTTCACATGCAGTTGGGGTTGTCAGTAGATATATGGCAAATCCAGGAAAAGAAAATTGGGTAGCAGTTAAATGGGTGCTTCGGTATTTGAGAGGCACAAGTGATTATTGTATCACTTATAATAGAAGTAGCGAATTTGTGTGCGGATATGTTGATTCTAATTTTGCAGGTGATTTGGATAAGAGAAGGTCAACTTCAGGATATGTCTTTACTCTTGCAGGTGGAGCTATTAGATGGATGTCAAAGCTACAAAACATTGTTACTTTATCCACTACAAAAGCAGAATACATAGCTATTTCACATGCTTTCAAAGAAGTAGTTTGGTTGAAAGGTTTGTTTGGTGAGTTTGGTAGGTTGCAAGACAACATAAAGTTATTTTTTGATAGTCAAAGTGCAATTAATTTGGATAAAAATCCAGCCTATCATAGTAAATCAAAGCATATACCTATAAAGTACCATTTTGTAAGACAGGTTATCACTAAACAAGGAGTCTCTCTTGAAAAAGTGCATGCAAAGGAAAATTGTGCAGACATGTTCATGAAACTCGTTTTATTAGAGAAGATACGATGGTGTCTGGCTTCTCTTGGCTTGCATAAAAAATAAAAATAATAACAAGAACAAGGTATCAGGTTAATTGTTGTCAAGGTGGACATTGTTGAGATTTTGCATATTATTTTTGGCTAAAATATCATGGATAATGCCAACAATAGGATTTGTTCCAAATCTGGTGGCATCAAATCCTAAAGAGGAGATATTAATCCTATTTTGTTGTGATAGGATGGAATTGAATTTATTATTCAATTTCTTCTCTACATCTATAAATTGTAAGCCCATAGAGGCAAAACATATGAGGGATGAGGAAGAGGAAGTGCAGATGTGAGAAATCTGTTGTTGTAATCTCTTGTTGAATAATGAGAAAGCCGATACCTTTTTTTGGTGGATGTAGCCCATATTGGTTGGGTTAACCACGTTAAATTCATTGTCTCTATTTTCTTCTATCTACTGTGTGTGAATTTATTTAATGTGGTTCACCCAACCAATCTGGGCTACATCCACCAAATAGAGGTATCGGCTTTCTTATTATTCAACAAGAGATTACAACAACAGATTTCTCACATCTGCACTTCCTCTTCCTCATCCCTCATATCCTTTGCCTCTATGGGCTTCCAATTTATAGATGTAGAGAAGAAACTAAATAATAAATTCAACTCCATCCTATCACAACAAAATAGGATTAACATCTCCTCTTCAGGATTTGATGCCATTAGATTTGGAACAAATCCTATTGTTGGCATTATCCATGATATTTTAGCCAAAAATAATATGCAAAATCTCAACAAGTAAGGGGAAACAACCTGTAAATTCACTTAATAGAAAAAATGTGTAGCAAGTTGAATCTTCCCAGGAAAAATCAGTTGACACTAATATTTTGGAGAGAGTTGTTCCTGTACCCAAATAAGCGGTAAATTATAGAAAGAGTGAAGAAGAACCTGAAAAGAACGTTAAAAAAACTCATGCTTTCAGTTTGGAAAAAGAGTTGGACAAGGTTAAAATCCATATACCTTTTCTAGAATTAGCTAAAATACCAGCTTAAAAGAAAGAAATTTCAGAATTTATTAATCTCACACAGGTGGAAGATATAAGTGACACGATGAAATTACAATAAGAAAAGCAAGTGGTCACCTTTATTCCTCATATAGAAGAAGTAGATCCTTCTGTTCCACCCTTTTATATTTCTTTGTTGCTTCATGATTTTACTCTACATAATTGCATGTGGGACTCAGAGCGTCCCATAATATCATGCCATTGTCTATTTTGAAGGAACTTAACATGCAGATTACCAAACCTTATAGGGATTTGTATTCATGTGATTCCAAAAGGGTGAAATGTGTTGGGTTAAGTAAAGATGTAGCAGTTTCGTTGGCACAAATCCCAACAAAGAGTAAGTCATGGATGTAGTGGTTGTTGACATCCCAGCCAGGTTTGGAATGCTCCTGTCAAGATCTTGGGGAGAAAAGTTGGGAGATGTACTAAAATTAGATTTAACTTTTACTATCTTTTAGGTTTTTAATGGGGAAGAAATTTGATTTTATAGGGAAACAAGGTTTGTGAAGACTACCTCCAAGAAAGATGCAGGAAATTCCCCCATTTATAGTCAAGAAATAGAAGATATGTCTTGTTTCATGCTGCATGAAGATGCAGAATCTGCTGAAGACACGGGGTAGCAGCTCTCTTCAACAGTTGTAAATATTGAGTTGCACTCAAGGAATATTTGGAAGTGATACTTTGATGGTGCATACGCCAAGGAGGGTGCAGGTGTTGGATTCTTGTTAATATCACTAGAAGGTAACCTCATGCCTTCCTCTTTTAAAATAGAATTTGATTCAAAAACAAACATGGCTGAGTATGAGGCCTTAATCTCAAGCCTTCAAGTTGCTAAACATATGGGAGTTTAATGTATTTCAATTTTTGGTGACTCTGAACTGATAATAAGGTAGTTTAAAAATCATTGTCAAACCAAGCATCCGAGATTGAGATCATATAGGAATGAAGTTTGGGATCTGATAGAAAACTATTTTGAAGCCTTCAATCTTCAGTATAATCTAAGTGAGGAGAATATATTGGTCGATTCTTTAGCAGTTGCAGCCAACACCTTCAAACCTCCAATAAATCCAAAGTTAAGGTATGAAATTGAGATTAGACATAGACCTTTTATCCTTGACAATGTGAAACATTGGCAGGTGTTTGATGATGATGAATAGATAAATCAGTTCCTAACCATGACTGGAAAATTTGAATATGCTAAGATAGACCAAGAGGAATAACAAACAGAGCAGAAAGAATAAATAAGAAACCTTAATCAGTCAATAGGTGAAGAGAAGATTATCGAATTGAAAGATAATGTGCTCCCCAAAGGGTTGGTTCCCCTTGAAATATTGATGCTAATGTTGTTGCTATTGATTCATAGAAAGAACATCAAGAAGAAGATATGGAAGATTGTAATTTGGGAACTCAGCAGGAACCCAAAATAGTGAAATTGTTCAAAGGTGTTCCCAAAAACTACAAATAAATATACATTGATATTTTTAAGAAATATATGGATGTGTTTGTTTGGTCATATGAAGACCTAAAAACATATGACAAAAGAATAATTCAGCATAAGATTCCATTAAAGGAAGGAATAAAACCACACAGACAGAAGCTCAGACAGATCAATCCATTGTTGTTAGTTGCAATCGAAAAAGAAGTGAAGAAACTATTGCAGGAAAACATTATAGACCCTCTCAGATATTCAGAGTGGGTTTCTAATCTGGTCCTGTAAGAAAGAAGAATGGAGAGATAAGATTGTGTGTAGACTTTAGGAACTTGAATTGAGAAGCTCTAAAAGATAATTATCCTTTGTCGAAAATGGATTATGTCTTACATAGGGTGAGAGGAGCTCACAAGTTGTTTATGGTTGATGGATTTTCTGGGTATAATCAGGTAGCAGTAGAAAAATAAGATCAGAAGAATATTTTTTCACTATGCCCTGGGGCACCTTCATGTACACAAGGATTCCATTTGGCCTTGTGAATGCAGGTGCAAAATTTCAGAGGGCCATGGACATAGCCTTCGTTGGTGATATGTTTGTAGTTATATATCTGGATGATGTAACTGTTTTCTCAGGGTCAGATGATGAACACTTGGAGCATTTGAAAAAAAAATTCAAAAGTGCAGAAAGTTTGGTCTATCATTAAATCCAAAGAAATCTTTATTTTCCTTAGAAGAAGGTAAATTATTGGGTCTCATAGTTTCTAAACAAGGATTAAAGATTGACCTAGCAAGGGTGGAAACCATTCATAATATTCCTTTACCCAGAAGCAAGAAAGATATCTAGAGATTCCTGGGAAAATTTAACTTTCTAAGGAGATTTGTGCCCAATTATGTTGAGATTGTGAGAAGTATAACATATATGTTGAAGAAAAATGCAGAAGTAAAATGGGACAAGGGAGCAAGATAATAATTTTCTATAATAAAGGAAGCACTAGAGGAAGCCCCAGTTCTGATTAGTCCAGACTATCAAAAATCCTTCCAGGTATTCTCATTTGCATCCCCCACTACTATTGTCACTGTGTTGTTGCAGAAAAATGAAGATAGTAAGGAAAAGCCAATTGCATTTTTCATTAAAGTTCTCAGAGATGCTGAGCTCAAATACAATATTCTAGAGAAACAAGTATATTCTTTGGTCAAAGAACTAAAATCCTTCAGGAATTATGTGTTACAGTCCCAAATAACTTCTTATGTTCCTAATTCTACTAGGCAAGATGTGCTGGTCCAAAGCGATGTTGAAGGAAAAAGGGGGAAGTGGATAGCAAAAATCCAAGCGTATGATTTGGACATCAAACCCACAAAGTTAGTCAAGGGACAGGGGTTAGCAAATTTGTTGACAGAAACACATTTTAAAGCCTTAGGAATCAATATGTTGGCACCAATGGATGGAGTTGTTAATGAAGAAGGTCAAAACAAGTCCAAAACAGGTATTTAATACAATTTTTTGTGCTCTGATTGGTATAAAGATATTGTGCATTACATGTGTTTCTTTTCCTGCCCAACTTCAATAAATATAACAAAATACAAGTCTTATCCATATGTTATCATAGAAGAAAAGCTATACTGGAAAGACCCTGCTGGTATTTTGATGTTATGTTTGACTGAAGGAGAATCTATTGAAGTCACCAAACAATACCATGAAACTCTGTGTGGAGGAAGTTATAGCTGGAAGGTCACAGCTCATAAAATTCTCAAGTCAGGCTTCTATTGGCCAACCTTATTTGCAGATGTTTATAGACTGGTCAGAAGTTGTCAAAAGTGTCAGTTTTTTGCTGAAAAGAGAAAACTTGCTCTATTACCTCTCATTCCAGTATTTATTGAAGAACCTTTCAGGAAATGGAGATTGCATTTTATTGGAGACATCAATCCACCATCAAGTGGACAATTCAAGTGGATTCTAATTGCCACTCATTACTTTACAAAATGGGTTGAAGCAATACCCACTAAGAAGGTGAATGAGCAAGTAGTGATGAAGATTCTAGAGGAAAACATTTTCAGCAGATTCGGATGTCCAGACAAAATGTGACTGATAATGCTCAGGTATTCAATTTTGCTCATTTCATTAATTTATGTCAAACATATAATGTAACTTTATCACATTCCACATCATATCATCCCCAAGGGAATTGGCAGAGTCCTCAAATAAGACATTGGTCAGAATCTTGAAGAAGACAATCACTAAGAATCAGAAGGATTGGATATGAAGTTGAAGTTCGCCCTCTAGGCAGGTCGAGTCACCCCCAAGAGATCTAATGGGAATTCTCCCTGTGAAATGGTTTATGGGACTCAAGCATTATTTCCTAGTCAACTGGCCAAACCAATGATTTATTTCCTTCATGAAGCTCAGGGAGAACCTAATGCTCTAGTAAGAAGATTGAACAAGATAATTGAATCAAGTGAAAAGAGAAACAAAGTCAGGGATAACTTGATTACTTATCATGAAAAGATGAAGTCTATATTTGACAGAAAAGAAAAAGAAGTTCTCTTTCAAGCAGGAGATTTGATACTAAGATGGGACACCGGACGAGAAGAAAAGGGGAATCATGGTAAATTTGACCCTCTCTGGTATCGTCCATACAGAATCTCTAAGGCAAGGTCAAATAACACATTTATTCTGGAAGATCTAGATCGAGAGTCAGTATAGCTGCCTGTGAACAGGTAGTATCTAACGCATTATTTCCAGCATTAAAAGTCAACATTCCACCATTTTAAATACCATATTTCTCATTTTTCATATGTCACCAAGAAATATTTGACTCCATGCCTAATCGATAAGGCACTAATCTGGGATTCTTAGTGCTTCTATAGAAAAAAGCACTATCCCCAAGTGGAGCCAGATGTTGTGGCTCATTTTCATTTACCTTTGAAATAATTTCCAAAACACCAAAAAAGAATATATGTTAGAAAATGTAAAATTTTGTATGACAAAGAAGAATTTTGATTTATATGTTGGTACATTAACATTTCGTGATGAGATGTGAAGGTAGGTCGAAGGATTTGATAACTAGAATAAACCTCAGGAGGTTTTTAACACGGTGCAGAAATATGTAGTTGCACGAGTTCATTGAATGAACTATTTTAGGGAGTAGCATAGAGAATATGGAGTTGTAGAGTAGAGATAGCCGAAGAAATAGAGAAATCGGTTAAGGCAAAAAACCTTTAGAAGATTCCCAAAGGAGGTGATCTGACGGCGAGGATTAAATTGCAGAATTAAAGTGAGATATAGACGACCTTGGTTGCATTGCAAAGTTAAGTTTGAAAAGTTATGAAGTGGACACGTGTCGGCATAGCGCGATTTCGCATCGGCGATTATTTAGTTTATGCGTTAAGGACTTCGCAAGTTAAACAAAATAACTTGTAATGTGGTAAAAAGAGAAACTTGTGATGCGATAAAGGGAGAAGCCACGTGTTGGCATAGTGATTCAGCATATCGCACATGAGCAAGTTTAGAGTTTAGCATTAAGACTTCACAAGGTAATTATTTTGGTTGCAATGTGACAAATGAGAGATGGCGGTGTGTGACAGTACAACGGGATCGTTGGATTGGGGCACAGAACAACGGTGGAGGTTAAATTGCAAACAGAGCGGTTTCACATCTCAACATTATTATTTACCATTTAATATATTTGTTATAGTTTTTGAAGTGTGATATTGAATAAGTTGCAAAGTGAAATCGTTTTTGATTGGCCAAGTTGTGTGTGGGCCTGTAAACCACAGGTCTGCGGGGTTTGTATAAAGTTGCAGCCGTGTATGCAATAAGGTAATGCGAAGGGGTGACCAATGAATAAAGAGGCAAAGGCAGAGTTGGGCAGAAAAAAGTATAGTCACATTGTGGGAAGCATGGAAACTGAGTTAAGTCAGGCACTGAGGCGTCGGTACAAAACTATGCAGATGCTGCATTTTAACCAGAAATGACATCTCAACACTTCGTAAGGACACATCAACAGCATTATATTCAACAAAACGAACAATATTTCAAGTTTTTATTTATTTTCTCTGTATGATTGCATAAGTAATATTAACAGTTTAGGTGGTCGAATATTTTTAAGAATTTCAGCAGTTATGAACTACTTTGATGTATTTAAGTAGATAGAAATAAAGAAAACGGGTTATGAGTTTTGGACCTCTGGATGACTGTTAATTTGGTACTGAATTTTCTGAGAAATTAATGAAAGAATATCAAGTTTCCTGCACTTGTTGATGTTGATATGTGTTTCCAGTTTCGCTCTGTGTTTATTCCTCTTTGAATGAAGTGAAGTAATGTAGCAACCGATCTCTTAATTACATCTATGAGTAAGAGTTAAATCACCTTAATTTTCTCTCCTTCACTTTATCTCTTCTCTTTTCACAAACTCCTAATGAAACTTTAAAGTAATATATTCTGTGTTTATAACATATTATTTCATGTTTCCTCTCTCTCCATGATTTCCTCTGAAACTTAATGGTGATAGATTCGGTTTCTCAGCATATCATTTTGAGTTTCTCTTACAGTTATTCTTTTCATTTCATTCAAGTATCAGCAGTTTATGGTATTATGAAGGCTTTCATAATATCATATTATTGAGGGTATTAAGTAATTAAATTCCAAAGGTGTTAAACAAAGGTCATTTGATATCGTAATTGTGACATACATTTATAAAATGTCTAAAGCAATGATTCCTTACCACATCCAAGGGATTGTTTCTTGAGATAGAACAGAATTCACATTAACTTGGGAACCACATATATGCCAAAGTTTTTGTAAATCCTTTTTACGCATCTAGGAATTAGATACTATAGGATCCAACATAATAATAGCCATTTCAAGCTTCTTGGATATCAACTAGAACATGATTATTGGTAGAAAGAATTTTCCTTGACAATATTCTAGTTGCTCTTAATTTTGCAAATGCATCTTTCTAAGCTTTATGCAACATATCTAACTTGAATTCTTCATCATGTAGTTGTCGACCTTCTCTAATCAAGAGGGATTTCCAAGCAATAAATTGCATTTTAAGAGGCTTTAAACTTATCATTGAGATACCCTTCATATGCATGTAAAGAAATGCATTAGGGGAATTTGGAGGTCTAAAATGGGCCTCCTAAGAAAATTATAAAATAGTAATGGAAATAATAAAATAAGATTTAATTACATCATCAAATTTTAGAGGGAAAAAAGAAAAAAATACTTTTTCAACTTATCTCCCAAAGTTTTTACTCAAATTTCTAGCGGGAGTACTCGTTAGATGTAAAATTTAATTCCTCATCCAAGGAGTACCCATGTTGCATACTTTCGATGGGTCCTACTACACGAAAAATGAGAAATACATGAAAAACATGATTGCAATCATGTTTTTTTTTATGTATTTCTCATTTTTCGTGTAGGAGAGTCCATCGAAAGTATGCAACATGGGTACTCATTAGATGATGAATTAAATTTTTCATCCAACGAGTACTCCCACTCAATCTTTGAGTAAAAACTTTGGGAGAAAGTTGAAAATACGAGTTGAAAAAGTAGTTTTATTATTTTATTATTTTTTAATCTTTTTACCCTTTTCCTTAAAAAATGGTAAATCATCCCCCATGGTTGACATTATCATATTGAATCCTATTAGTTCTTATAAAGTTTATTTTTGTTGTACATTTTTCTTAGGAGGCCCATTTTAGACCTCAAAATTCCCCTAAGGGATTGAATATGGATTCTATATACTTCTAATTCATCATCAAAGTCTTCATCTTCAATAGGCTTAAGAGGTTTCTCTTGTTCCTTTTAACATACTTGATAATTTATTCATCTTCATGAGTTTTATTTTAACAATGGATCTAATAGGGTTTGTCATGGAACACACCATGCTTTCAACCACCCAATTTTCAAAGTCACCATGATTTTTCTTGCAATCATGCTACCATTGAAACCTTATTTTCTATGCTCTGATTTACTTAACCAGTATACCATGTGATTTATCAATACTACGATTGGTTTTTATTTGGCACAATATCCTATGATATGAACCATCTGCAACATAATCCAATAGAGAATAATTTGTTGAAACAAAAGCTTAAATAAAAACACCTTCAAAGGATGTATCATTTCCATTTCAGTAAATTCTCTATTTTGCAAATTTGGTCATGGTGAAAGGGTTATTGCTTAAGAAATTCTTGACAAATACTCACTTTGGAGAGTGCATTTTGGATTCAAGGTCATTAAACCATTCTAAAGGGCATGGTAGAATAACGCACATAAAAATACATGAATTTGAAAATCAAGAGGGATGCAAAATTTTAAATGCACATGGTGAAAATTTTTGGGGCTGCTATAGTGGCTAGAATAGGTTGGTGTCTCAATCAGGTTGTAGCCTATAGCAAATAACTACTTGCAATTTTTTTATGTTGGTGTCTCAATCAGGTTGTAGCCTAACAAAATTATTTTCCTAAACATTTCAGGGGTAGGTTCCTCCAACAGATCGATGCCTTCTAATCTATGTAATGAATTAAAAAATAAAAAGGAGAAGAATTTTTGGTTTTCTCCAATATGGATTTCCACATAAAATATTGTGTCCTTATGTTTTGATGTGATGATGTCTTCTTGATGCATTTTTTTTCCTATTTTTATGTTGCAAATGGTTATGGTACATTGCTACATAATTAATTATTAATAAAATGTATTTAAATGATAAAATTTCCACCACATTGATTCACACCCCCCCACCCTCCCACCCACCTCCCCTCCCCCTCCCCCTCCCCCTCTTAGTGTGATATTTGTTCTAAAAAAATATTCCAATTTATGGAAAATTATGGCTATCATCCTCAATCCATCTTATCACTTTTGAGAGGGAAAGAGAAGGTACAAGTAGTGGAGGACCACATAGAGCAATAAGAAGAGGTTCTCTAACTATTGAAGGACAACTTGGCTATAGGAAAAAATGGGATGAAACAATAAGTAGATAAACATAACAAATAAAGGTAATTTAAAGTGGGGGATTGGATATTTCTAATGCTACAACCATACAAAAAGATGTCCCTCAAGAAACAAAATAAGAATAATGCAGTAACACCCAAGTATTGTGGTCCCTATTGTATATGACTAGAAGTATGAATGACAACTTGGAGTTTCCTCCATCTTCACATAAGCATCCACTCTTCCATGCTTCCTCCTTAAAGTAGGAAATCATTAATAAGATATCAATTCAAACTATTTTACCATATATTAATAAATCTGAGGGAAACCATACTAGAATAAAATACAATAATTGAAACAAGAACCAAAAAATTATGAAATCAAGAAATCACTAAATACTCATCAAGTAGAAGAACCTACCAATAGAAAAGGAAACATGAGAAGATGATTTTTCATGCAGAAACATCCACAACTAATCAAGTGCTAAGGGAAATATTTGTTTGAGGAAGAGGGTTGTCTTAAGCCCCAATATTGAGTTA
Organism: Pinus albicaulis; assembly: GCA_034641835.2. Lineage (NCBI taxonomy): Eukaryota > Viridiplantae > Streptophyta > Pinopsida > Pinales > Pinaceae > Pinus > Pinus albicaulis. The sequence continues at coordinate 530,538,913 of CM076584.1, forward strand.
TTATATTCCTATTTTTATGTTTGTGTTGTTCTTATTGGTTAGCTACACCTTTTAATTGTAATCGTACCCTTTTTCTCCTATGTATACCAAGGAGGCCTCATTTTAATGAGCATCTCATATTGTACAACTATTATATTGTAAAATAAGCTTTAATAATTGTCAAAGAGAAATGATCATTCATTCTTATCTCTCATTCTCAAGACGTGGAGTTACTTTTCTTTATCTTTATATGTTAGCTGGAAGTTTTGATGTAAGAACACATTAGAGAAATAAAATAGGATGGTATTTAAAGCATTGAAGAAAATTGTTACACTGTATATGATCATCTATTCCAAATCGTTCTTCATTGAGACATTTTGTTGGTCAATTATTTAGACAAAACTTCTTGTCTTGTTTCCAAGTAAGGTATTGATTTTGTCAATAGTCTATTTTAGAATTGTAATTCCTTTGAATATATGAAGAATTCCATTTATATTCATATTCATATTTGGATGTCCTAAGTTGATAACATTTCAACATGTATCATTTTAATATTTGATATTAATTAGAGTTATGTTTGTTACTTTCTACATGGTTTATATTTTTACAATTGGTGACTTCTCTATTTCAATTGAAATGGTCATTATTTTTTTTATTGAACAATTATTGCTTGTTTGTAGGTTGCTCTATCCTTCTCACTTGTTTCGTATTCTTGTTCTTTCACTTGCTACTTTGTGTAAGTTTTGATCATGATTTCATTGGGGAAAGTTGAGATCTAGAATAGTTTTCCTAAGTAAAATAATAGAATAATAATTAAAATAATATTAATTTTCAAAAGAAGCAAGAAAAATATTTTTTTTCTATTGTAATTTTAGCTTATATTCTAATAAGTTTATTCAATTTCATGTGTAGGCACTCCATAAACACAAATTGAGATATAAAAAAAAAAAATATTTTTTTCATGTATTTTTAATATATCTCGCAATAGGTCTACCAATAGTATGCAAAGTGGGTATTCGTTAGATGCAGAATTTACTTTTGCATCCAATTAGTTCCTACATTTCAAATTTGAATATAAAAGATAAGTTGAAAATATAAGAAAAAATAGTTTTCTTTCTTTCTCTTCAAAATCATTTAGCATTGGAGCTTCAAAGGGTAATCTGAGAGAAGCAGGATATGGAGGTATCTTCAGGGATTCCAGTGGCACTCCATTACTAATATTCTATGGCTCAATTGGATGGGATACCAAAAACTCTGCTGAATTGGAAGGTTTGTGGCAAGGGCTCTGTTTAGCTCAACAATACAAATACTTTCCCATTTTCATTGAAGGAGATTCACAAATACTCATCAATATGGCCAATCAAATTCTTTGGGGGACTCCAGATTCTAAAGTAGCAACCAGTTGGAGACTTGCAGCCCATTTAGAATTGATTGACATGTAGTTAAATATCCACAGAGCCATCTCCTTCATTCATATCAAAAGAGATGACAAAAAAGTCGCAGATTTCTTGGCAAATATAGGGGTGGATAGTGAGCACAATCTCGACCATGGATCCCTCAATATTCTCCATGATAATGCTCTCGAACAGGAATGCATCAATCTGGTGCACAAAGACACAGTATTCCCAGATGCGGGTGCACATTAACGAGGTTTGGAAGGACGGTTCTTGGTGGCGACAAGAGCATGGCACATGGACTGGCCATATGGCCACCCATGAGCTCATACGTATGAACATAGATTCTGCCAGCTACGAATGCATTCGTTCATTAACTTTGCACTCCCGCCGATGCCCGCTCCATTGTTACAAGATGAACCCACTGAGCATGTCTTCTTCTCCATTTCAATCTAGTTTTTTCGCAACCCAATTTCTCCTCTCATGTTTTGCAGGGCTGCAAATGCCTCCTGGTAGCTCGGAGCCGAGCTCCCGAACACATATCGGGAGGCGTTGTACCCTTCTTGGTGTATTGAGATTACTCCTGGAGCACACTTTTCTCAGAGTCTACACTATCACATGCATTTAACCTCGGCTTCTTGGCCTCTTGATTCTATCTCCCCACCTAAGCCTGAGCATCACTATTCTCATTCTCGTTCCAGTGCTACTATGCCTTGCTTAAGGCACCGAATGCGCTACCACCGCGGCAGCAGCAGTGGCAGAGCCATTCGCACACCACCTTCTTCAAACTCGGATACTTCCTCCTCTTCTCAGGGGTATGCCCATGGTCGCTACCCTGCAACTCGAAGCGGGTGAGGCAGAGACTAGTTTGCTGGTCAGACGCATCCGCAATTCAGCTCTCTGTTTCCTCATACCGCTTCTCCATTGCAACCAGCCTCCACTCATGTTGCCACAGTCGCTTCCACTCCTCCCTCACAGGTTTTCCTTCGCCAAACCATTCACTCTACGGAGTTTCATTACCCCTGCACAATGGATAGACCTCACATCACCTCCTTCATTACAGTCTCTTTCCGAGAGGAATTTGTCCTCTTCGATGTCCTTGACACCCCTAATCTACAAAATCCTGGCGCTTCTATTGGCACCGAGAAAGGGGCTCCCAGTCGCAAATGTGGTCACAGGGATGACATCACTGTAAAACGACCTGGGGATGATCATGAAGATGCCAATGCTAATGACGCCATCTACACTGACATTCCCACATGTGAAAAATATGGTGCAGAAGCTGGAAGCAGTGAAGATTACAAGTGCTTAATCGTGGAGGAACCAACCTCTCCTGCAAATGACAAGTAAACACTTTGGTTTTTGTTGGTCTATGGTCTTGGGTCCTAATTCATTTGGATCCCTTTTTGTTTTCCTGAATAGTATTTTTTTTTTGAAAATGAACAAGGATATATGTCTTTTAACTATATTGCTGGTTTCCCCTGCGTGGGTGGCAAAAAACCTCTTTTAGGGACTGGTTTCCCAAATATAGGCAGTGCAGTTTCATGTTTTTTTGTTCACTTGTGCCCGGTACTTGGGCCTGCACTGCTGAGGCTTGTGCCTCTATGTATTTTTATGTTACATAAATAGAAATAGACTTACTTAGAAAAAAAAATCATTTAGCATTGCTATTAACAATGTCATCTTAAATTCTATTGATTCTTTTAAAGTTGATATTGATAGTATATTTTTTGCTTAGAGGTCTATTTTATTACTTCAAATTTAAAATTTCTCCTAATGCTTAGGTAATATTTTTCATCATTTCTTTTTCAATAAATCTTTTTCAAATTTCTTGTTGAGATCTTGAATATAAAGTTATGATATTCAATCACTTTTCTCATATTTTTCCACTTCATATTTTAAGCAATAAATCATTGAAATGGTTGTTTCTAATTTAGATATTTGTAACTCATTTAGCAAATTTTCCCATTAATTTTAAAAATAACTTTTACAAATTTTAAAAATAGAATTGTAATTGCTTATCTCATTAATATCATATTCACTATATACTAAAATCATTAATTAATAACTATTTCATGTTCTTGTTGAGGCTAGGACTATAAAAATCCATATATTGTTGACTTTTTATAGCAATCCATATATTGTTGAATTTGTATTAATTAGCCTTGTGACTACAAATTTTTTCATTTATTATATTATTTTACATTCTAAAAACATAGTATTTATTTTTTTGAATTATTAAATTTGATTTATCTACTATTTTTTTTTTCTAATTTAGTCTACTTCTATTATTTCATACACAACAAAATATTACAAAGCTCGTCCTCTAGATTTGGCTAGCCAATTCTAGAGGGATGTGTCAATATTTTGATAACAAAATAATTACTGCCCCAAATGGGGAAACCAGTCCATAAGTAGCCAAAATTAAGAGTTTCCCAGGATGGGAAACCAGCGTAAACAGTTTTGAAACTAAAACATAACATCGAAAGGTTCCAAAGCAAATTTAAACTAGAAAACACCAAGAAAAAACTGAAGTGAGAAAAGGGCACCGACTAATTGGAATTAAGGTAGCCCTTCATTCTTCTTTGGAGGGTTGGGCTCTTCTTCTTCAATCCTGCCAATAGAAAAAGACTCATCATCCTCCTTGCTCAGCGCATGGGTAGAATTCATAGGTGGAGGTAACACCTGGGCAACTAGTTGGTTGGAGGTGGCCTCAATTGCACTAGTGTCTTCATCCTTTCTTCCCTCATTGCTGCTAGAACCTCTATCACCACTGGAAACCGAGCCACTGCTAGTGTAATGGCTGCTGTTGGAGGTGCTTTTCACAAGCAAGGCTTTCATCTTGCATGGAATGAAGGCTAGCTCGGATGGAAGAGTAGACTTGCGCGGGAATTTCTTAGGACAAATGAGTGAGGACTTAGGCAAGGAGTCAGGGAGGTGAAGAGACAAATGAGAAGAGAGGTTGACAGGGTTGAGCCTGCTCGGCTCTTCCCAACCCACAGAGAGGTTCAAATCCCCACCCAAGGCCATCGACAGAGGAGGTCTGGAGGGAATTTCACGCCCACCAGCATGTCAACACCACATTCTTTGGCACCTAGGCATGGTTGGCGAGGGAGAAGAAGCATAATACAGGGAGGGAGATTTCTTCGGAGCAGGAGAGGAGCTCCCACCACTAGAATTTGACAAGGGATAGCTGCACTAGGACTGAGCAGGGCCAAGAGCCAAGGGCTGAAAGGAAATGTAGGAGGTGAACACATAGAGCTGGACTGAGAGCCGAATGGAGGCCTGAGGAGTGTGGCGAGCTGAATTAATAGCCATTATAGTGGGATGAGGAGAAGTTAAATCTCTGCAACAGAAGGATGTCTCGATAAAGTTGGTAGAGAATGGAATAATGGTCGGCATGCTCTAGCATTTAACAGCGGGTGGGTGGCCATGTGCAGGTGCGTGGGGCTGACAGCTGCCCTGCCACATGGCGGCCAAGTGGCCCGAACTTTTACTGCAAGGCACCCGCATCCGGGGGGATGTATCTACTATTTTATCAATGGATAGATTCTATGTATTCTTGCACAACTAAAAGTAAGATTCTAGTTTTTTTAAAGTTTTGCTAGGATTTTTTTGAGTTTCCTAGCATTTCTAAATATATGATGCTATAAAGGTGGAATAACTAATTTTAAAAGCACAAAAGACTCTTATTTTTGTTGATAACTAATTTTTAATGTAAAAAATACATAAAAAATATATAGTCTATCACAATGACATTTAATATACATAGACCTTGTTAACATAGATCACATGAAGTGTAGACCAATTGGTGTGAGTAAGGTTTAGTCCCCGCCAAGTCTGAAGCACGTTCAAGCTTGGATGAGATTCACACAATCTTGATGATTGCATCTCGCTATGACTAGTACATTTTTCAATCCAATAGACAAGCTAGACCTTATCTAGGCTTAGCCTAGTTACAAAAAAAATAGATTATATATATAATCATCAAGCATATATCAAACAATTTATATTTGTAGTCTGCCACTAAGGAAACTAAACCAGTGGTGGAAAAATAATTTTTTTGTCCAAAAAAGTATAAAGAAATTGTAGAAATTGTAATTGAACCATGTCTCTACATATAAGACTACAATAGCATGCATGCATATAATACTAGCCACTAAAAAATTGCAGTTACGATGTCTATGACATTTGATAGTTGTAGGCATCCAAAACCAAACATAACCATTGTTTTCAATCGTAGATGATATCATAAATCTCACTAAGCTGAGATTGACACATCGATCGGTGTTGCCAAGGTACATAGAGAGGAAGGTTCATTACCCATGGAAAGCATGGCTTCAATCCTTGTTAGCCTCATCGTCATATGCTTATGCTCAAGGGTCATCTATTGATTCATTTCATGGACAATGTTTAGCTAAAGAGAAATCTTGCTTCCGTTTTCCTCTTTTTCCTCAATTTCCTTGCCAACGAGTGTTTTTATGTGCTAGTAGAGTTTTACTATGCATAAGTATTTGTTTTGTAGGCCACATGTGCGATGTGGGTCTGGGATCCATAGTAGATTGAGTAAGAATATCCTCCTGAGTCTGTGTGAGCATTACTTTCATGCATTTTTTCAATAGAAACCATATTTATCACATGTATATGCTTGGATGTGTTATCATGGTATCTTTGTGATTTTGTTTGTGCCAAGAAAGGAACAAAAGAACTACCCTCACCTCTACCAAATGTTTTTTTTCAGCTTCACATTCATTGGTGAGGCATGATGGGTAACTTAAGAAGACAAAGGGATATGTAAACAACAGTAATATGGCTCAAAATGGGACCAATTTCAACTACACAACTTTGCGAGAGAAGGCCCATGCATTGCTAAGAGATGCATTTCCACAACAAGGGGAGAAACATATCGCAAATAAAAAGAGAGAATAACCAAATGAGGGGGTTTTGGTGAGGAGCATAGGGGTTCGACAGATATATGGTCTTCAATAATAAGAACCAAACAACAACGAACTTGTCGAAGTACTAAGTTTTCGAGCTAGACAATCCTCAAAGGAACCGTAAACACCATGTATGGGATGATAAGGCGAGAAAGAAAACTCAAATTACTTAAACTCAGAGTAGTAAAAATTCATCTATCCTTGCCTAAATTTCTAATCAAAAGATTTTTGATATCCAGAGGAAACTATAAGATGAGAAAATAGAGGAGCACCTGACTCTGAAGCAGTTGTGGCTAAGAAAAACCTAAAGTTGAGAGTTGGTGGGGGTTAGTAACTTTTTACAATTTTCATCCCAGGAGCTTCCTCACTTCTTTAGTTGAGAGTCTGTCCCATTGTTATATAAATTAATTCAATCCCTTGGCTCAGAGGTGATGGTAAGACTATTGATGGATTCGATCTCGGGGGAGGCTAGGTCAAGAGGACCTAGACCTTCCCCTTTCTTTAAAACAGAAACTGCGCAGAGTAGTATGGATAGCAAGAGTAGGGTGGCAAGTTGCCCTCGTTGCATCTTTAACCTAACATGAATCATGCGCGAAGCGAAGTCACTCACTGCAGAAGTCAACAGAATGAATAACCTCTTTCCCGAGCACATTGACTAGTGTGTTGGAGGATGGGTGTACCATCGTTTCTTGCAATTTTAATGCCAAATACCAAGTGGAGGACAGGATGGCCCTGCCTCCTCCTCAAGGGAGAAAAGGGTGATGATAGAGATCATGTCCCCCTCCCCTTGCACGCTTCGCTCAATTGTCACTCCAGTCGAAAATAATAATTATATATTGACTATTAATATATAATGTTAATTTTTTTTTGGTAAGTTAGGCTATTATATTAATTTGAAAACAGGGAAATTACATATGCTACAGGCTGGGTTGGCAAGCTGCGCTTAGCCAATCCCAGCCTTAGTTGCTCGGTTTAGGGGCTACCTCAGAGGAGGAAACCAACTCGAACAGAACTTAAAACAGAAAATTACATTATGCGCAGTAGCATTGAAGTATCTGAGTAGCAGAAAATATGCAGAAGAAAAAAAGAAGTGATGGCAAGCTTGACAAAAACATGGAAGAGTTATGCTGCTGCGCAGGCCTCACTTTTCGTCTTCATCATCGTTTTTGGGGACCTCCTCCTCAATGGGGCAAGCAAGTTCCTACGCAGCGGCTTCCTTAATATCTGCCATAGTACACCTAGGTTTATGGACCGGTGCGCAGAGGATGGGGGAGTTTGGATCAACGTCATCAGGGACACGCGTCCAGTTGCCATCGGAGTCCATCACCCAAATGTCTGAATCATCATCTTCCTTCTCCTAAACCGGATACGAGTCAATCTTGCGGTACTCGAGGTGCATCTGGGGAGTGATGGTGGACTTCCTCGGGTCGTGCCTACCTCTCTGCACAACCTACCTAGGGGTTGCTTCCTCCTGCTCGGGCTCGGGGCTCTATCACACAAAAGTGTTGGAGGAAGAGCCTTCCATCAACTCTAGTCGATTGTCCTTGTCACGATGATAGCAGCTAGAGAGAGCCCCTCTTTGTCCTCCTCGAATAGTTCTTTGTCTAATTATGGGGGCCATTGTGAAATGAGGAGGGGGAGGTGTCCAGGGAGGGATACACAGCAGGGCAAACAGCGCCAGGGCTCAAGGGGTTGGAATAGTTGGAGAAGAGGTGCGCAGAAAGGGAAGCAGCAACCCAGAAGGGACTTCTCGGTGCAACACTGAGAATAGGGCTTCGCAGCCTTCTGAAGTTAGGGAAATGCCGGAGCAGAGGTGAAGAAGCGAAAGATAGAGATAAAGTATTGTGGGTTGATTGAGGTTGAGAGCTCATCTTTTTAAAGGGGCTAGGATGTGTGCAAGGAGGATAGAAATGAGTAGGCCTCGCACGCAGCTGTGTGCTATGATCGATCACCTGAGCAGGCTCGATGGAAGGGGGATGGTTGCTATACGGGTTAATCATCATGATCGTTTATGGTGGTAGATGCGATGGGATACCCTGGACAGGGTGACGCCGTTCACATCGTCTCATCATCATTCCTGATTCTATGAGTCTCGTGCAGATGGCTAATGGTTTTAGGATTCGCAGCAGATGAGGCTTTGCACAGAAGATCTCTGTCCTCTAGGGTGTGTGAGATCTAATTGTCATGCGTGTCAGTTCTGTCACCCGCATCTGAGGAATATATAATATTAATTAACTAATACTATAGGAAAATATAAAAATCACTATATATATTATAATATTAACTCTAATATTACTAAATAACTAATTTATAATTAAAGAAATATTATTTTAATTATAAATAAATCCAAAATCCTTGCACCTGCCCCTTTCCATTCCAATCGGGTCATTAGGGAAGCTCTTGAAATTGAGAATCATTGTAATAACTTTAATCAGGATGATGGCTATCATTTAAGCCAATGATGAAAGCCCACCATCCACTTTTTTTCCTCTAAACACCTTATCTCTAGTTCAAATTCTAACCTATCCTAACCTAGTTTTCCCTTATTTACTTCTTAGTCCCCTTTTCATATTATGTCCTGTGTTTTCATCTCTTTTCTTTCCCCTTTATCTTGTTATTTCATCTTTCTATCATCCTATTAATTCAACAAAAAATTCATGTTTAGGCCCCTTTTATTCATATTAATCTCATAGGACTTTACTCTTGAATTTTGAAATACCCAATTAATTTTAATAACTAATCTTCAATAACCTAGTTAATTTTCTAAATAATATAACCATTCATTATATCATCAATTAGACCTATTTCCATCCTCTTTCTCTATTAAATTAAATCATCTCTTAATCCCATCTTCGACCCTCATTACTTTAATAAAATCTACTTATAAAAATAACATTATAAAATAAAATAAAATATTCAAAATTCTTAAATCTTTATTCCATCACCATTTTATTTAATACCCTAATATTTATTCTATATTTAATTGTGCCTATTACATTATTTTATTTTTCTAATAATAGGGCATAATCTTAACCTAACCACCATTAGCATTTATCTCCCAATAATTTTATTTTAATTTAATTTTAAATTTAAAACTAATTTCTCTAAGAGTAAATCGGTTATTAATTTATTTTGATTTTTTAAATATATAATATTAAATTTAATTTTAAATATTAAATCTATTTCAATTATTTCTCTATATATTCTGTTTCAATTCTTTTTCTATAAATTTTTCTGTAAGTGTAAGTCAGTTATTAATCTGTTAATTTATTTTAACTTTTTAAATATATACTATTAAATTTAATTTTTAATATTAAATCTGTTTCAATTCTTTCCCAATTCTTTTTCTATAAAAAATTTTAAGTGTAAGTTAGTTATTAATTTGTTAATTTACTTTGAATTTTTAAATATATAATATCAAATTTAATTTTTAATATTAATTCTGTTTCAGTTTTTCTCTATAAATTTTTCCCTATAAATTTTTGGTACAGTACTTTTCTTATCATATATACTTTGGCTTCTTACTCAGTAACATAAACTTTATCAAACAAAAAACACAGTTTTCTAGAATTGCTCAACATTATTTACTATTATTTATTTATAATTAATAACATATACAAATTATTATATATAAAATAATATAAAATAATAATTAAATTTCAAATTATTATTTAATATTATTATATATAAAATAATATTAAATAATAATTAGATTTAAGCAAATAGGGAGGACTTATTTTTTCGTTGACACGTGGCAATCTCCTACCAAGTTGAATGATCCGATTTTATCTGTTGCTTCCTCCAAGCGACTTACTGTATTGTGTACAAGACCACTGCAACCGAAAAATCTTCTTCATATGAAGAACAACGGTCCAGTTACAGCGACGTTGCTGAATAGTACTCAGCACAAAATCATATTCCCCCGGTTCATCTACGATCTGCTCACACAATGAGTCAACAATAGCATTCGCCGCAGCAAATTCACTTCTTACCCCGTCCGGAATCCACTGCCTCCGTTAAATTTCAGCGTTTTGAATTTTCTTTCGCAAGGCAAAAACATACTTTCTTCATTAATAAAGAAAATTGCATGTCCTTGGCTTTCCATCCCGTTCTTCGCAATATATAAAAAAAACTGTTTCCGTCGTCCATCTACAGTTCTGTTTTCACCGTGGATTTGTGCTTATATCATTGTTGAAAGATATTACAAAATATTCAGAACACTGTCATATGCTGCGATGTTTCCAATATCTACATTATGACACTGTTATATTATAGTCTATTCGCATAACAGTTAAAAAAAAAATAGAAAATAAAAATCACCAATCTTTCATTGAATTTCAGAGTTTTGAATTTTCATTCTGCTTCTCCCACTATTTCCACCTCGTCTGATCACAGTACAACTACTGTTTTTACCAGTATTGGCTACGGCATTCGCTGAGGCCATTGCTAAAACGAAAACCTTAAGAGTCTTAAGATACATTTGGCGCATTTCTGAACTAGATCCGGAATGAAAAAAGAAATTTCTCCGTAAAATGCCTCAATAAAATTCACCGAAAATTAGCTCTTAGGTATAAATTTTCAGGTTAGCTTTGTAGAAATAAATATTTCACCGAGCTACATACATTTTCAATCCAAAGGAAGGTTACACCGCTAAAATTTAAAGGCCAGCAAATTATCTGCAAATAGTGCATGTAACTTTGGAAAGGAACAGCTTTACAGGTTAAATTTTCGGAAGGTTAAAATTTAAAGGCCAGCAAATTATCTGAAAGTAATGCATGTAACTTTGTAAAGGAACAGATTTTACAGGTTAAATTTTTCTTTAGGTGTAAATTTTCACGTTAGCTTTGTGGAAATAAATATTTCACCGAGCTACATACATTTTCAATCCAAAGGAAGGTTACACCACTAAAATTTAAAAGCCAGCAAATTATCTGCAAATAGTGCATGTAACTTTGAAAAGGAACAGATTTACAGGTTAAATTTTCGGAAGGCTAAAATTTAAAGGCCAGCAAATTATCTGCAAATAGTGCATGTAACTTTGAAAAGGAACAGTTTTACAAGTTATATTTTCCGAAGGCTAAAATTTAAAGGCCAACAAATTATCAGCAAATAATGCATGTAACTTTGAAAAGGAACAGATTTTACAGGTTAAATTTTCGGAAGACTCTGGAACCTGTGCCGATCAGCGTAATGCCGATGTCCTCCGAAGATTAATTCGCCTCGATCCGTCTCCGAAAAATACAAAGGAAGCGAAAGCAAATTTGGACCAAATCCGGATGTAAACGGTCCAAAATGATGACAAAGCTGCAGAGATGATGATTGCTGTTGTGACAGATTCAGATTTAAGGCCAATTTTTTTTTTCCTTCAAATTTCATGAGAAAAGGCAAGATTTAGACAAGCATTAAGCTTTCTGACGGATAGCTACCTGCGCACGCATCTCCCCTATGTGTCCCGTCTCCGTGTATTCGATGAAATTATTGGGGAATCGCTCCGCCCTTCAGGCCTCGTTGTTTGGGCTAAGGTTAGCTCCATGGGCTACGCCGTCCCGCACCAAATTCAGATGGTGAATGGTGTACGGTGATGCGCTATAATTGGCGATATTAGCAAATTGAGAATCATGATCGAGCCATCATATTAGCAATATTACCAAATTGAGAATCCATAAGCGAAAAATGGATGAAATATTGATCATCTTGGAGTCAAAGTAGTGCAATTTTTAATATAATATTTTATAATTGTTAAAATAAATCCAGGATAATAAATAAATTAATTTGTATTTAATTTTACACTCACTCTCATGGTTTTGATGTTATATTTGTCACTCACTCTCATGATTTCGATGCCATGTTTGTCGTTCTAATTTGGGATAATTATCAAGATGATGTCAACACTTGGAATCATTCTTTAATGTTTATTGATAGAGATTTAAGAGTAGTTTAATATATATGATGGTTTTCCAATTTTGTTTGATTTTTTTTTCTTATTTAAATTTGAAATTTTGGAACAAAATTCAAGGAAGTACGAAATATTTTGCTAGAAAATTTTTGTTTTAATTTTTTCAAGTGAAATTTATATTTATCTTTATATGTTTAAGGGTTAAGGGTTGGGATAATCTCGCATTCTTTATTTCAATTTGGGCATGGTTCACTCTAACTAATAGCAAAGTCTCATTTTCCTTTACCTCTTTAGAATTAAAAATTTGACACATGGACAAAGTTGGGGCAATGGCTTCTCTCATTTTTGGCTGGCTTCTAATATTTCTATAATATACTCTCTTTTTTCTCCTTTAAAGGTCAAAAACGTGAAATAGTTTTTTTTAATAAAACAAAATATTAATAATTAATATATATTAGTCATTGTTTTTTAAGGTGTAAAGATATACCGAAAGAAAAGATCATGACTGCAAAAATGTTGCACTAAAGGAAAGATAATAATCTAAAAGGTGAAGAATGAAGGGGAGGAAATGTGTTTAACACTTGTGCCTTCATAGATGTTGCTCAAACCACCATTGCTAAATCATTTTTTCCAATCACATCATTTTAATGTTATAAGTGAATTGAATTTATTTATACATAAATAAATAAATAATAACATTTTAAAAAACATAAAATTACAATATGACTAAATAATATAACATGTTTTTAAATTAAATTTATTTATAATTAAAAATATATTTCAAACAACATAAAATCACATTTTAGGGATAAGTTTCACAAGTGTACTTGGGATAAAGAGCTAAGGAGAAAGAAAAAATACTATATTGAAAAGTTTAATCTCACTCATAATCATCGACAAAAAAAGGTACATAGGCGCCAATATTCCTTGGAGAGCCAAAATTCTTATTACTCAACTAAGGACTAATTCTCATCAAAAGGCCAAAAGAACTGTGGGAGGAAAGAGCATGTATTTTTTGCTCTTCCTGAAAAGTGGAAAGTGAAAAACTTCTCATTTTAAAATGCGGGGCCTTCAAAGACAACAGGGAAAGTTATGTAGATATTTTGGTAGCTAGCTCTTGGGTTAATCTATTCGGTGAGGGGATTAGGTTGGGAGCATTTATTGTGAGGCTTCACAAGAAAAGGGTTGAATACAAGAACCAAGTGTAGAAGCAATTTGTGCCATGAGCTATATTTAGCCTTGTGGATGTTAAAATACTTTCTTTCTTTATTTTTCATCTTTCCAAAAGTGCTTATAGTTGTCTTGCACACCTGATGTGGGTCCCACAATAACTAGGGACCATGTAAGTTAATCGTATTTAACCGTAGTTAAGAAGTCTTTATGTCAAGGGTGGTCATTCCTAAACAAACAAACAAAAATACCCAATAATGACTTAGGATGAACACTGTTGAAGGTGAGAATTTATCATAATTAGTTAAAACAATTATGTGTGGGAGTTATCTTAAGAATCCCCAAAGCCGGAATTTCTATAGGAACTTATAAAAAATTTGGAAATTTTTTGTTGTATAAAAACAATTATTAGATTGTAAATTGGTTGAAAAAATTCAAAATTAAACCCAGAATCAACCTATGTAAAACCCTTGTACGAGATTTCTACTGAATCATATAAACCTTGCCCTTATGTTTTAGAAAAAAATCCGAATGGGATTCCCACACTCCCAACCTTTCTTGGTGAGACTTGTTGCTTGTCGTGACAAAACAGTTAGTATTTTCTATGTTGGGAATATTGGTTGCTTCAGCTTTGGCATCCTTCTTAGGGTTTCGTTCAAATTTTTGTGCCCAAAGATGCCAGAATAATTCCTGATACATTGGACTAATACATAGGGTTACGAGCTTATGTAAGAATAGTTTAGTCTTGGACCCTTTCTTTTGAATCAATTATTCGTCATTCACTTTTGTCAATGCCTGGAAAATTTTGACAGTAGAGAAAAAAGAAAACTCGTGTTATAGAGGCAAGTGTGTTCACGGCATACTAAATAATCCTCTTAGTAATTTGACTACATATTGGAAAATACCTCTAAAAATCACTTTATTTAACCCCCTACCAATACTAACCCAATACATTTTCCCAATTAAAAAAACCCCTACTTTCACTAGATATTGTAGGTATCAATTTTTTCATTAACATTTTTTACACCCTTATATATTTATATCCCTAGAATAATGACATGATGCCTCTCTTATGACCCCGCATGCATTCTACAATGCACCTTTCTTCTTTTGATATACATAGGATATGCATATTATTATTCCCACAATGTGATTACTCAATCCACGCTCAAGCACATTTCACTATAATTTGTGGCATTTAATGGTCTAATTCATACAAAGATCAACCATATTTTAGGAATATTGATTATGTGCATGTATATAAAATTACATATAAATTGATCTATATGATGATGAAAAATCAATTGATGAACCTTTATGAATATGTTTACTCCAAAGTGGCACCAAATAAGGTGTTGAATCACAAGTCTAGACCCTCTAGGTGCAAGACCACTATCTACAACCAAGGTTAGGGCCCCAAATCCCAAATCCATATAAAGAGATGGGTTATATCCCAATCACTTAATTAATCATTCACTCACTATCTCTCCAGCAAGGGAAATTACTACAACCTATTTGGGTCTTTAGAGAGGAATAAAGAGAGCAACCTCCTTGTGTGTTATTGCAATGCATATCTAAGAATATTGTTATACTCGTGCATTCATGGTGAATTCTAATGGAAATGAACAACCACTCTTGTTTATAAGTAACAACGTTTCTTTTTGTAGTATCTACAAATTACAAACAATAGATGAGCAATTTGCTATTTTTTTGGAAAATGTTGTATATACAGACTATGGTATAGGAACACTAAACTAAATGAATATCGTCTAGTCTCTACAATGATGTGATGTGATCCTTTGTGAATTATCAATAAGATAAATCGTTTCTTTTATTTACCAAAAACAAGTTTTAATGGGGTCCAAGTTGCCAAGTCAAATAATTGTGTCATATTTAGAGGCATGTATTATTGATTAAGTATTGTATTTTACATTTTGATTTTCCTAGCTCACTTATAAACTAATGCAAAATATATAACACATATTGAATATGCAGTCACACTCCAACAACATATACAAATGAAAACTCTAGAAAATTCTAATGACAAATGGCATTCACAGAGAGAATACCCTACAGGAAGTTACACACATCCTTCAATTATTACCCTCCCTTATTCAATCCTCTAGCATGGATTATTCCTTCTTCAATGTAAAAAATTGCTCTAATGTTGATAAGTAGATGATGTTACTATGGCCTATCCATCTCATAAACATGGACACTTTCATGGAATTAATTAAAAAAATGTGTTCTCTATCAAGTTAAGCTCAAGGATTCGTTTCCTACAAGGATGAATGAGTGGCTCTATTTGGTCAAGACTAGTTGTCTTGGTTCACTTATTATATTGCCAAGACCGAGAATTATTCACGAAATGAAAGAACTCTATATTTAATGGCCAACAACTAAACAACTCTATTGTGTTAAGTTAATAAATGCATTCTACTTTTTAATTTACATTCATAGCACTTCACTCCATTCCTCTCCTCATTCACAACATAATTAATTGATGAAAAACTGCTTGGAATTGAATTTATGACATTATTCAAACAAATGTTTGCAAGAAACACATGGTTGTATCTTGATATGATGCAAAAAACTCACGATCTAATGTTCAAGGAAATAAACCAACATTGATTTAATTGAAGAGACCAATTGGAAACTTGGGTGATTTCTAATTTGGGCAATGTGTAGCCTTGAGGGAAAATTTCTTAGCTATATCTCACTCGATATTCCATTCTAGTTGCTTCTTGGATATTGTGCACATTCCTAATCTTGTCTTCATTACGAGGATAATCTCTATACATATGATACTCTTCACTACCCTAACATTTGACTAAAATCATTTCCCATTTTCCCAAATATTATTCCATCTTGAATCCATTCTAGATTGGTTGAATTTTATAATGTGTTAGGATTATTTTTAATGAAAAGAAGTTTAATTACCTTCCTTTTTTGATCTTGTTGGTTATTTTAGAAGTCTAATTCACCCAAGTTCTAATCATACAAGTAGTTTTGCTTCTTGATTGTCATATCAATATTTTTAGGCCCATCACATCAAATATTGTCTCTATAGAATGCAAGCAACTTGTTGAAGAACCTATGTATCTTTAGCTATGTAATGCTCAAAAAGGTACTTTCAGACTACTCTTTGATTCTTCAAATGTGAGACATTTTCATTGAAAACTATGGTGAATGGTGATGTTTCGAATGCTAATAATACTTCTTATGTGCATAAAGGATTCCTTGAAACCCCCTATTTGAATATGCTTTGTGTTCCCCCTCTTGCCACAAGCCTGATCCATTCTTCATTTGCCTCTAATTAATTTAAAATTTATATTAGTGAATCATTTTTCATTTTCCTCTAAAACTAATTTAAGATTTATATTAGTTATGTGTTCAATTTATTTTTCTTTTCTTGAGTTCTTAGCATTCTTGTGTTATCAATGTTATAGCTCAAACCTCCAACTTCAATCTCCTCGTAATTTCTACCAATTATAATGATTTAATACTTTATTTGTACTAATGTTAAAGACTAAAATAACAGTGAGAAAGAGGCCCAATCCAATGTCAAAATGCATCAGGGAAAAATCTAATTGTACAATACCATGAGAAAGAGGCCCTGAGCTAAGTATAGATTGTTAGTATAAAATTTACGAAAAACACAAATTAACGAAGTAACTATCATAACCTCCATGAACGATTTAGACACAAAATAATTTTCACTTTGAGCATCTCAACTGACCTGGTTAGTGTTGAATTGGCAACATACCTAACCATTATTACACTATTTACATCAAACAATCTAATCTATGATAATATGGCCTCTATGCCTCATTTCAAAAATGACCTTGAATGATGTAGCCCCTCATTACGAACATCAAAAAACCATACATTACTATGATTATTAAACTAATTTTGGTTCATTAAACACTACAAATAGAATAAAATTCAACTTCTCTTGTCCTTAAAGATTAAATTTAGTTAATATTTAATTTATGAGACAATAAAAGTTATGGCTAGTGTAAGGACTCTCAAATTTTGACTTGTTTCGTTGCAAATTTTTCATGTTGCATCTCTATATAACTTCCCAAAATTTCACTTAATCAAAAAATTAAAACTTATATATGGTTCCTATCTATATTAATAGAATGATAAATTCATTCCTAATATTTTCATGTCACATGCCCATGAAAACCTATTCATAGTTTATAATATGCCACTATTCAAGAAGCTATGTTAGTAATAGTTTTGTTCCTCCTTTACCATTTTCAATAAAGAAAGAAATCACATCAATTTTCAAATAAAAGGGATAAATTTTCAAATATTTCCTCCTAACAATAAGATTGTTGCAACTAAAAAGAATTCAGAGCATACCTTTCCTTATTTCAACATTTCCTATCCACCTAGTTCCATGCTTTGTTGCAAACTTAAATTTCATATCAAGATTTGCTATAATTGATGAGAATTGGCCAACAATTTTCTTTAAATTAAAGCTTAAGAAACAGTTGAAGGTTAAGGTTGAAAGCAAGAAACACACAGGAATCGTGTACAATAGAAACCATATATATTTTATTTGGAAACATGTATTTTTAACAATGTAAACTTTGAAACGGGAATGGAAACACGTACCCACTTTTTTAGGTAGCAAAAAATGGTTTGATTTTGAAAAGTACTCATTCAGAATACTCTTATTTTTTTTAGCATGTTTTTTACACATTAAATTTTCTTATGTACCAAGTATAGACATTGTTTTTAAAATGTTAGTGTTTTTATGTTGATTTTGAAAAGTGTTGATTCCAGCATCATCCCATTTTTTTAGAAGACTTATTTATGTCTTAAATTTTTCTAATCTATTAAATGCTAACAATTATTTTCACTTACATATTTTGTTTAAGTGTTTTTTGGGTATTTTTTTTCTTGTTTTTCTTTTAATTTTTTTTTTTGTAGTGATATATTTGATTTTTTGCATTGTCAAAAAAACAAAAGAAGTAAAAAATTTTAAGTGTCAATCTTCTATCTAATTATATATTGTTAAATAATATTTCATTGCACATGAAATAATTGCCACTAAAAAAGCAAGAATTTTTAACAATTTACATAAAAAAAAAACATTTTGAATATAGAAATAACTGAATATATACACATTTTGCATTTTTTTGCTAAAACTAACATGTCAAATAAACCATTTTTATAGGAAAAAATTAACAAAAAAAAGTATAAAAATTAGAAACTTTTGTTAATTTTATATGAAAAGTTAATAATAATTACAATTTTTTTCAAAACTTAAATGATTCACATAAAAATGAAGTGAAAATCACATTATACAAATATTAAACATATAATAACAACAATTTAATATTTATTTCTTCTCATAAAATGTCAGAGTCAAAAAATTAGAAGTATAACTTATGAATAGTTACAAAAAATGAGCTTCATTTGGAAGCTTAACTTAATCTTTAATCAATAATATCATGTAACCCAAACTCTTCATCTTCAAGGGTATCATTATTGTTTTCTTCCACAATATTTTCATCATTGGCTTCAGTTTCATCATTTTCCTCTTCTGATGGATCTTTGATGTCTGGGAACGTCCCAAAGTATGCCTTTTCAATCATTCCGTATAATGGTGGTTGAAGTTATTTTTCTTTTTTTCCACATAGATTCATTAAAATCCCCTTTTCTTAAACCAACTTCTTGCATTTCATCTAGAAGAAATTGAAGAGCATTGATTCTTTGATGAATAAATTTGCATTGTACTTGGTATTTTTCAATGGAAATGCAATTTCTTCCTTTATGTAAGCAACATGCTAGTGTTGTACCTAATCATCAAGTACAAAAGAAAAAAATTAGTAATTTAGTATAAACACAATTTTTTTAAAAAGATAACCGTGAAATTCATTCTTATATAATAAAACTTACCTGAGCCTGAAAATAAATCCAAAACCAAATCTCCTTCATTTGAGCATAAATCTAAAAGATAGTTAATCAATGAATGTGGTTTTTTATATATGTTAACTATCTCTCCTTTTTCTTCTTTATTTTCATATGTTAGTTTTCTTACAACAACATCATGGACCAGTACTTGGCTCTGATTCTTTCCATCTACTTGATTGAAAAGAATAGTCTTGTATCTATCATCCTTTGTCCAACTTTCAACATGAATGAACTCACAGTCACTTATAATTGATTGATTTCCACAAAAAATAAGATTTGGCTTTTGCTTGTAACATGAAATATTAAAAGTTCAATTAAATTGTACTTAAAATATTCTTTTTAACATTTATCAAATATACAATTTCAACGTCTTACCATGTAATTTGTATCCTTGACTTTATTTCCCTCGAAGCTTGATAGTAGCAACCCCAATTATGTGTCTGAATGAAATGTCACAAATCTCCAAAGTGGTGATGTTGTGACTTCTAAAAATCCTGCAACACTTTACTAAATGCTTTATAAGTATAAGGGTCACTATCATATTCAAAGTTTGGGATATTGAAACCATGAGGAATATCTACAATAACTTGTGAATAATCCCTTTTAGGTATGAGTTTTGCAATGTCTTCACAATCACCTAATATTATTTGATATTGGATAGTGTGGAGCCCATTTCAAATGAAATGATTAAGACTAGGATCAATTTCAACATCACTGAGACGTTGTTTTCTTATCCTTTCCATTTTTATTTTTTCAATAAAGCTTCTGAAACTATCCGGTGCTCCATTTGCATCCTTTTTCATCTTTAATAAAATAAACAAAAGAGATGTATAAGTTATAAATTAAAAATATTAAAAATATGAATAGAAATGAATGTATGAATGAACATACCTTTTAAATGCAAGATCAAAATCTTTTAGCACTGATGTAGAACTTAAATCTGGGTAGTTGCATAGAACATCATCCCAACTATCTTCATTCAACCATTTAACCATTTGTTTATGTATTCTCATATAAACCTTGTGACTGAATAAATGAAGTAAAAAATGTTAATATAGTGTTATGTATAAGAAATAATACCAACAACAATATATTACATTTAATATAAAGTTTTAATTAAAAAAAATAACAGAATTACTTTAAAAATTCCTCAGAAATTTCATCCATTGATAATTCACCTGACTTTACACAAGATAATATTGTTTTGAAAAGATTTTCATCCTTCACTCCTTGCATTGATCTCCAAGGTGTGATAGTCATATCTTTTGGAAGGATTTCAGGACCTGATTTACTGTTGGTACATATCAACGGTTTATACCTTTTGACCTTCTGACTTTTGATTCCAATGTTCTCCCACAACTCAAAAATCTGATAAATCAATTCCCATATCTCTCCACTTATAAATGCCAACTAGAAAATGTTATCCATACCTCTGAATAATTCGTAATTTACTCTGCCAGCTTTTGAACTTATTTTTTCTTTGATTTGATAACCGATTTCCATACAATATTCCTTCTGGAATGCATGATCAACCTTTATCTTATCACCACCACATTTTTCTTCAAATTCACTATGAATAAATTTGACCCTTTGGATGAAATTCATAGACATCCTATACTCATTATCTGAATTATGATCCCATGCCAATAAATTTTCTTCTATATCTGTTAAACCATCATAAATGATTCATTTCATTATTTCAAAACTCAGGTTATTGGGATATTCCTCCATTAATTTCCTTTGAGCTTCTACAGAATGGCTGCCCCCAAGTACATAATATATGTATTCAAAACATTTTAACTTGTCAAATGATTCTTTGTTAGGAACCTAACTTGGATCAACAAGAAGAACATAATCAACCACATGTGCAAAAGGGTTGTACCTCATCAATGTTTTCAAATTGTGAACATGCAAGTGGTGTGGCTTTGTAATTTGATATTTGAGCTACTCTTCATCTAGCTTGTAGAATTGAATTAAATTAAGTTGGAATGACCGACCACCTTCAATTAAATTTGTCTTCGACAATTGATGTTGAATGGAATTTTGTTTTATTCTCATAATTCCATCCTCTAAATCATCTCCTGGTGTAATGATTTTCCTTCTTGCTTTGGATTTTTCACTAGATGCTTCACTATTGTCCGTGATTTTTTGAGAATGAACAATTTTTTGTTTCTTCCTCCTATTTCTTATGATATTTTCTTGAACTGAAAAAATCTCCTCATCATCAATTGTAATGGAGACATTCTTGAGCATTCTTGTTTCTGTTTTTTTATGGCTCTTCTCCTTTATAACATCAGTTCTAATCTAATTCTCATATATGGCAACACATTCTTCATCTTCAGATTCAACTTCAACTTCCTCATTTTGAAAAGTAACATGTCTACCTTTACTAGATTGATCCCTTTGATACAATCTTGTAGCGTCATGAAGTATTTTTTTTCTTCTTTCCCATATCTTCTGCTTCATGTTAATGGGAAATCGAGACTAAATTCATAGCATATTTCTCTATATAATAGATTCCCCCTAAAATAATTTAAATTCCCCCAGAAATATCCTGTAAAACAAAATATAATATGTCAATATCAACTAAGTTATTAAAAATACAATGATACAATTTGAATAACACAAAATAGATAAGTGTAAATAAAAATACTTACAATACTTTTTGCAATATTTTGTATGATTTTTTTGCATATATTTGAAGAATATTCCCTGATGTTATACTTCGACAATGTAAAATGATATCTATGTTTATCATGTGACCTGGGTGGTTTTGATATTATATAAACACTTTCAGTATTTGGAATAATATATAGGTCTAACACTTTTCCCACCAGATCATACCTTTCAGCATCAAAATTCTTACTAGAATATAGATATAATTGCATAGGTTCATCTTTTACATATTTTAGAAACCATGCATATTTTGAACGATTCACTTCTGTTGATTTCTTCCAGTATGAAACCAACTTCTTTTATTTTGTGGATTCATCTCCCACATTTTCAGTAATTAACTGAGGTGAAGTTCGTCCAACAATGTTTTTTGAAGGCCCACCTATAGCTTTAGATGATGCAAATGTTGACTTGGGTCGAGAAATATTGACAGAAACCTTCCTTGATGCAACTTTCCTACAAACATATATATACACACATAAATTAATAAATCACAAAAACAAATATCTTACGTAAACAAAATACAAAACTTGTTTAAAAAGAAAATGATATTTTTGTACATTTTTTCCCTGACAGAAACTCTAAAACATTTTTTTTTTTTACATTCCAAATACCCAACCCCCCTAAATATATATATATATATATATATATATATATATCTATAACAAGTTTTTTTAAAAAGAATGTTATTTTTTTTATATTATCTCCCCAACCCTACTAATTTTTATTAATTAAATTTTTATATTCCCAAAGGGCCCAATTCTGAGAATCGACCGCTTGGGCATATAATATATATATATATATATATATTATTATTATTATTATTATTATTATTATTTTTTTATGTGCAAGGGCCCGATTCTGAGAATCATCCCCTTGGCCATATAAAAAAAAAAATTATTTCTTTTATATGTGAAAGAGGCCGATTTTGAGAATCGAGGTCGATTCTCATAATTGGCCTCCCTGCCTTGGGCACCCTGGGGCTTAGGCGGACGTGCCCCGTGGGCATGTCCTCTCGCAGCACAGTGTCGTGGGAACCGTGCTATGGGCGGGCGCGTCCACGGGGCGGCATCTGCCCAAGCCCGAGGGAGACGGCCCCCCTGCATGGCAGGAGTCCAATCCCCAAAATCGGCCCCCTACGAAGCTTCACAGCACCCACGACCATCCACTGAAAATCGCCATCATTTCAACAGGAAGGTAAAGAGGAAATTTCTGAGGAAACTAATAAAGATATTTTACAAGGGAAAATGATATGAAAAAAAATCATAAAAATATTAAAAATAGTTTGAAGTGATTGTAGACAAGGAGAATATCGTGGCACAAAAATGATTTTGAGAAGGACACAATAATCATAAGGAATCATGTAGGGATCTAATCATCCCAAGGGAGGGATCCCCAAAGTCACTAGTAAATAAAGAAGGTAATCTCCTATAATTGTAGGTGCTTGGGTAGTAAATCCAAGTTGGATTAAGCCAAAAAAGAATTTATATCGTGAAAACCCCAAGATCTCCTACTCTAAGAGACAAAACTAAAGGACTTTAATATCCTTCATTAAATCTCCAAAATTTTATATTCATGTAAGTGAATTGTAATTAGTTCTTGAGGGTATTCCAAGGACCCTACACCCTTTGGAATCTGAACCTATTTCAATTAAAATTCAACCAATACACTCTTCACTAGATTTCGGTAATTCTAATTCACCTTCCTATGAAGAATCAATAAAATTAATTAATGTTTACATGCCTATTGTACACCAATAAAAATTTAATTGTTTGAATTACTTATTGGATCTGTTATATGGGATTTAAAATTATGAACAAAAGTATTTCCCTTAGACCTAGTGGACGGGTTTCTAACAACAGAAATCAAAGAACATAGAGTTTACCTTATAGAAATTGAAATATGGAAAGAGGATTACTTGGAATATGTTGCAAGATTTACTTTCCTCCCATATTTTTTGCTCCATTCCTAGCTCTGGTTGCTATAATTATGACTTGCACATACAACCAAAATGAACCAAGGATGTACAACATCTACATAGCATAATTCAATCACTTTATTCAATGAATCAACGAGGCATTGAAATACATGAATGTAAATGTAGCATAAAAAATATAGGAAAACAATATACTCTTTGTACTAATAGAAATAGGAGAGAGTTTAAAACCAAATATAGTGTTGATATTGTAGAGATATCCCCAAGTTAACTTGTTCTTTCTTGTCACAAAGAAAACATCAGTGTCACCCTAATGCATGAAGATGATGACTCTCTTAGAGTCAAGGCAACAACATGAGGGCATGATCAAACTCCAAAGGCGAACCCTAATGTTGTGGATGGCAACAAATATATAGGAGGGTGTGGTAGTTTAGGAATTCTTATCCATTTATCAATATAGGGCTTGAGACCCATTATGGGAGGATGAGCTCAAGGGACAAGAGGTAAAATATCCAAGGTAGGATCAGATAGGATTCGAGCTTCTTATCCAATGTAAATGGTTAAAAAAACTTTGGGAAACTTCTATGAGAGGAAGCTTCGAGATTGTTTTTAATTTTCCTGAATTTATAGAATCAGCGCACCCCCAACAAGGGAAAAATTGTTGTTGATTGGCGTTGGTGCAGAAGGGAGAAACTTGTTGTTGAACACATGTCTCTAAAGGGAGAGGGTGTGCTGTGGATTAAAAACATTGTTTTGGAGTAGTAAGGTAGTGCTTTATGTAGGGATGATGATTGATCCAGTTTGCAAGCCTATTGACTAGATGCGACAAAATGACCTATAATAGATTACTCCCTTAAGCTGAAAGTCAGAAATGGTAGTTGATGAATGAAGTGATTTTCCTTGTGAAAGTTTCAGATTAAGTAAAACTGGTCAATATCGTCTCCTATTACAATAAATTTTCGTCGTGATATTTATTTTTTGAGGGAGGCATACCAATGCTCATCACATAAAATAGCAGTACGTGTACAATGATCAACAAGTATGTCCACTTGTGACAAAGAGTGAACTTATGATTTGATGATTATATTTACGGTCGTGGCCATCATGCTTTGTGACATTGCATAAATCCTGAAATCCCATCCCAGATGGATGGAACTACATCCTAGGTCTTTTATCTCATTCATTCGATCATTCCAGTGTACAAGTCTAACCATGTGAATAAATGAACTGCATTCAAAAATGGTAGACACCATATTATTACTAGCCAATAATGTAAGTCGTTAATAGATGTGAGAGAAACCATCAATTATGTTAATTTCTATCAAGGTAACATAGTACAATATGTATGGTTTGAATGAATGAGTTGAAGTTGAACACCACATAAAATATTTCAGTTGAAGGCCACTATTGAAAACCTGTCACCGAGAGCGAGGAAACTTTCCATTGATATATGCAAGTCCCAAGGTACAAAAAAGAGAGTTTCTCAGTCAACTTCGTGGATAATTAGTTGATGTCGACAGGAAGAGACCCATCATAGGAGGGCCTTGATGTATCCCTCATCAACAACACAAAACAGGTATCATGATTTGAGACAGAATGATGTTGATATGGAATGCATTCAGGAACTGAAGACATGAATGTAGGATTAAGAGTAGTGTAGCATAGATCAACTAAAGGAATTATTTTAAACACATCGGTGACAATGAATAGATTTGGCAGCATTAACCCAAAATTGAAAGTGGAGCTTTTGATATGATACTATGAAGTAAAAATACAAGTATATTTCCCAACCCAACAGCCATGGAGATTAAGTGGAAGAGTTTCATGTTCAAGAGTGACTCACTGCCATTAATATGTAGAGTACCCTATTTTCCCAATTTCCCCAACCATTTTTTGTCAATACCTCTTTATTTTTTAACAAAATTGAGGAGGATAACATATGCTTGATCTGTAAGTTCATCCTTCAGATGAATCCCTCTGAGTATCTTTAACAAACCCTGAGAAGGAGTGGTTCGGTATCGTCATGTTCGACGAATCCATCATTGTTTGATGTTTTTATGAATCCAACTAAGGTGTAACTCAACATATTTTTCATGTTTAAGGAGTTTAAAAAAGAGGCGAAAAAGAAAAATCCAAAGGTTATTTTTTGTATTGAGTCCAAAAAGGTATAAAACAATACTCACGAGAACCTCTTAGCCATGTTAGAAGGTATTCCTTTTTCATAAATATTCTATCTCATTCAAGAAAAGGGTTAAACTTATAGTAGGGAGACATCTTTTCATTCACTTTAACAAGTTCGAAAAGGAAAGTTCTCAAAAAACTTTTCATGTTTAGGGAGTCTGAAAAGAACTAAAATATGACTCTAGGGGGATTCCTTTTTCGTAAGTTTACAGAGCCTAAAAAAGTGATAAAAGTATGCTCTCTAATCAAAATGATCGATTTCAACCCACACATCATCAAATCCATCAAATAGCTATTATCTTGCTCAAAACATTACCAAAATATTAAAAATACCTTATTCAAGATAAAATTAGGTCATGTTTAAGTCAAATAATTTAAATATTAATAAAATAATCATAAAAATTACCATAAAATAGGGAAAGAGTAATTCATTTTTACCATTTTACATTCTACCTCTTGGTGAGTGGGTTCTGAGTGTTTTTTGACCCCGATCTTCTATAGCTGATTGCGACCAATCTAGTGGATCATTTTGAGTGTCGTCACTTCCAAGTAGGAGATCTCATCTTCCACTTGCTTTATAAAATTCTTTTTTTTCATTTCATGCAAGTTTTTTCAATTTTTGGGTGGCCTAGGGCTTCACTTTTTCGCCCTACCTCTAGTGAACTCCTATAAAGTTGAAAGGAGACTAGGAAAGGACAATTTACATTATTTTGGGCACTACAATGTGCCGTCTAACATTGATAGGGTGCGTTGGGTGCATTTCACAAATTTGTTTTTATTTTTCACTCAAAATTCTCCCAAAAGTTTTCATGAAATTCATCCTAATGATCCTTCTTGGAATGTTTTAGGTTTCCATGGAAAAAAAATGGCTCTCATATGGTGAGACAAAGAACATGAGGTACAAGATATGGATGGAGATAATGATCTAGCCACTATCCAGGAATTAAGAAATTGTGGGCTTCTAATATTCTTCTGGTTTCCTGGAATGAGGCAAAAAATGGAGTTGCTAGAGTATATTTTTAGATCATGGGATGTTCAGCCACAAGATTTTAGGCTTGGAGCACGCATGCTTACCATACAGGTGGAAGACATATATTTCCTTACTAGTTTATCTAGGAGAGGTGCTCCCTTGTTTTTTTGGTTCGAGGAGGGGTGGAGAAATGACCAAGGATTATATCAATGCACACTTTATAACTCGATCTCAACCGACCAAGGATGGGAATATGGAGATTAAGGATGTGGTATGTTTACCTTTTAAAACGATATTGTTCATTATTTCTAGTTTGGCTTACAGTGCTACCTTGAATTTAGCCAACAGGTCTCATATGCAATATGCTCTAGTGTGTATAGAGCCAATGGTATTCAACTAGAGCGAGGGAGTACTATAAAATATTAAAGAACAACTTACCAAGGAAAATGATGCATGGTTAAAGAATTTGGGATATGGTTTGATTTTGATTTCATTTTCTTTGGAGTGGATTCCATTTCTTTGACCACAACATATCTCACTTAATCCCACGGATCTGAGAGTCCCACGGATGAGGAGATGTGTGGATCTCATGTTCAAACATAAAGGCCCATCGTCTATGAGCTTCAAACTAGTTTTCCTCCAACGATTGCATATGCAATTCATTATGGTGAAGGACTATCCATATGAAGGGATGAACTTCTGTAGAGACTCATAGCTTTTTCTTCCTGATGGTGAGTGTTGGGGTGCCATAAGTAAAACAAAATATTTTGATCACGAGTTTTGAAGTTTTACATTTTTTTTAATGTATCCGAGACTAAACTATTGATTTCTACATGCAAACATTGGACTCGTTCAACCTTTGGGTTGCTCCTATCTTCAGCGTATAAGAGATCCACAACATGCACCAATAGGAGTATAGGTTGTTGCTGGTGGACGAGAGGTACTGCAGGATCTCAATGTGGTTGAGAATCTTGTATAGTTTGAGCGTCACGTGGAGGGGTTGACCCAAGTCATATTCAAGAATAGGGTCGACCAAATCCTGATGAGATTGCAGCATCATACTATTGGGGTGACCGGTCGTATTAGCCAGGTATTGTGCAATATCGTTCATGCAGGTGTTTTCTATCATGATAATTATGATTAGTCTACTATGAGGCTATGTATACAACCATATTTTTACTACATGTATATTTTTATATGCCAAGGCTATGTGGCCATTTGTGTCTCAGGAACAAATTTTGTAATACTAAACTTTGATATATATATATATATATATATATATATATATATATATATATATAGATACAGAGATATATTTATCTATCAGTGCTTCTTATGCATTTTTTTATTTAATTCAATGTATGTGGTGTGTATTTCATAAATTTACATATGTCGCAAATGTCTGTCTAAAACTTGGTTTGCTAATGCATCTGTCAATGTGTTTAGACTCTTAGAAATGTGTTGATGTTGAATATAATCAAAGTATATTTCCAAAATTCAAACCCTTAGGAACATATGAAGCATAGTTGGACTTCTAACTCAGTATACATTATTCAATTGTAGTACTACAAGTTGTGAGTTGAGTCTCATGACTATATGGTGGATACCATAAGAAATATCATCAGAAAGTAGCTTGATCACTACACTATACTCAATGATATTATTTTTAGAGTGACTAATATGAAAACATTATAAACTCACTAACTCACCATTCAGAGCATATATAGATCATGTTGTGGAAGAAAGGTTTTGAGTACTATGACTAGCGCCATCAACATAACCAGTGTATGCTTGAAGGGATGTATAATTCTGCAAACCAAATGTGAATAGGATTAACAAAAAATGTAGGAAAATCTGAAGGGAACACACTGCAAACACATAAAACACACCTATATACAACATGTACACAGTGAAAAGTTACAGAAAAATAACTTAAGCATAGTATTTTTTAAGCTACCTCCCATTTCTAGGTTGTGCTAATAGAACTCCATCAAAATCAACAAGCTTGTAAGCCCATTTATAAAGAACATGCTAAACAATATGTGGTCCTAGCCACATTGGCTCAAGCTTCCCCAATCCTAATTTTTCATACACTTGATCACATAACAACACAAGGTTACCTTCTAAGAAGACACGAGGCTTGACATTATTGTTGTATTTCACATTGATATGTTTGTTATGGGCCTGATTAACCATCTCGGCATCACGTCGACTTTCATCTAAGAGTGTCAAATGTAAGAGATGCTATCCTTCTACAAAAGTGGTAGAAACGATCTCGATAGCAAGTTTGAGTGACTGAATTTCACATTCAAACAGAAGGATTTCTTCCATATTGTATACCAATTGGAACGATGTGAACTTGGTAGTAGTCTAAATAGAAGTTTGATATCCCCACAAGGTGGAATAAAATATCATATGCCAGTCTAATTTATGAAACTATTGTAGTGGCTACAACCACCCTCCAAAATTTCTCCTATGCTTTGATTTTGGAGCCTTCCTTTCTATCCACGGGAGCTTGCCTTGTGTCACTATCAATTATTCATGATTTGATTGAGACTTGTCCTTTTCATTTATGCTTGTTTTTTTTTCACTCTTAACTGATCTTTATAAGTCACAAGCTAATCTCCCAACCTTTTCTTACAATAGTTCTAGGCTTACCTCCAAAAACTGCACAATCCTTGAGGGAAAGTAGCCTTGATGATTTGAATTTCGTAGTTCAAAATGGAAATCAACCTTGAGATTAGAAACTGCACATTCATGGAAGGAAACCCAACACTGAGCCTAGAAAATTCATAATCCCTCACTGATCTCAGAAACTACATAGTGCACTGAGTTAGAAAGTTGCCCAGTTCCCCATAATTGCGCAACCTTTCCTGCTAGTGTGCATGGAAAACTTTCCCTAGAAAAGAAAGAAATATAAACACTAAAAAGGTGAAAAATAATCACTAAAAAATAGGGATCCATTATTAGTATCTCGAAGGAGAAACATTTGCTATTTTTAGAAACTTCTACCAAGTGTCACGTTTTCCTTGATTTTAGGGAGGCACGTCATAAACCCTAATTTTCTCTAATATATTTAATTGCATGTTTGATCTTGGAGCTATAGTATCCCTGAGGAGATCAAGGAACCTTTGATGTGATCATCGTCACTTTTCAGAGTGAATTTCGCTTTTGTCACTTTTTCTGTTGCTTTTTGCCATTTTTCTTGTGTGAGTGTTTTTTTGCTTATCTATTTTCATTATTGATGGTTTTTTAACTTAATTTAGCTTGTATATGTGATTTTTTAAGTTTCCATTTTCCTTTCACAAGTGTCACATCAGTTTT
Organism: Pinus albicaulis; assembly: GCA_034641835.2. Lineage (NCBI taxonomy): Eukaryota > Viridiplantae > Streptophyta > Pinopsida > Pinales > Pinaceae > Pinus > Pinus albicaulis. The sequence goes on from CM076584.1 coordinate 530,569,304, forward strand.
CTTTTTTTTGCACTGATAGTCATCATTTCGCAACCCTCTTAACATATTTAATTTTCCTCCTGTTTATCAATTTTTCACACGATCTACATTGATTCATTCATACTTAGTCAGATCTATAATCAATTTCACATCATCACTTAGTTCTGCTCGTTTTTCACACTTCCACTTGTAAGATCTGCACTATTGTTGGCCATATCTTTTCTTGCCCAGCTAGGCACCACACAATCCTAATGCTCAATCTGAGAGCTGGGCCTCTGCAACTGTGCAGTGCAGAGTACAAGTTGGCCCAAATATGCATTGCACAGTTCCAGGACTGAGCATGTTACCTTATCCATTGAGACTCCTAATCACTTCCCAGGTTGAATTGCACATTGCATAGTCTCAAGCCTCAGGCTTCACTTTTGATTGTTGGGACTATGCAGTGCACAGTTCCCACAATCAGTCTCCCTTGCTTGTTGATCAAAATTGTTCAATCCCTCTCATCAAATTCTTGGTTTGTTTCTTAGTTAGATTTGAAAAAGGCTAATATTTGCTTGCCATGAGCCTCTTTTTGTCCCACGGGTTCCACACTTGTGAAGCACTTCTCTCCAGCAGTCATTGTTACCATGGAACCAAAGGGAGCTACTTCAAAATAGACCATTTAAAGCATTACTGGGGAAGAATTTGAGAAAACACCAGTGTACTTGATAGTATACATGAAAATTAAATCGCTTATACAAAAGGATTCAACACTAACATGGCAGCAAGTTAATGAAACTCTTTCAGTAAAGAGATTTTAGGAGGATCTAGAGGACTAATAGGTTTATTTTAGTACCCCACAGTCAGGACTACAAAGGGTTGCATCCATATTTCCAACCTTCCCATGTGCAAATTTTATCAACTGGATTTTTTCACACATTGATGAGAAGACCATGTCATTGAGAAATGTTGGCAGACAGAATCTTACTATGTTTCTAGAAAAATATTATCAACACATTTATCATTTGCTCAATCCAGTGAAACTCATGGACTCATATTTCTATGCCACCACGAGAGATATTTTTAAAGTCTGGGTGAAAGAGCCATTGAAGTTTTAATAGACACCCACCCATTCATACAATACAAAGTCTCTTAGGAAGGCCTACCAATGCTTGGTTATATTCGCTTGCAGAATCCATGGTCAGCAGAGAAAATTGACCTTTCTTGAAGGGTGGGCAGTCTTATTGAACCAAGTTGTGAGTGAGGGGAAGTCCTTCAACTGATCGGATATGTTGGCTTGATATTTGAGAGCCCATGTAGCACAGGCTCAGAATCCTCCCAAAGGTGAGAAAGCAAGGTTTTATATGTATGCATATTTATTGGATTCATTATGTGCACAAAATAAATTTCCTGGCATGAAATGGACATGGGCACCATGCGAAATTGTCGTGCATATATATTTTGAAATGCTTTTGGATTGAATTCATAGAGGAATAATGGAAAATTTAACTAACCATTTCATCATCCCTCTTTACAAGCTAATCTTTGAAGAAGAACCACCTTGCATGTCATGGGGAGAAATGGAGAAAATAGCAAAGATCGTAGATTGGTTTGTCTCACCGGGTGAAACCTTCATTAGAGTGTTCAGTGGAGAGAAGTCGTCACATGTGTTGCCAAGTTATGCCACCAAAAATCTTGTCATGAAAGGAGTGTCATATCATCTCGCCACAAGGTTGTTAGAAACTTCACATAGGAAGAATAAAGCCCCCATGGCCAACCATTTCTATGAAAATTAGATTGTACAAGATAAAGAACTTGAAAGTAGTAGATACTAAGGGAAAGGAGATAGTGAGGTTTACACTAGATACTCCAGACTTTAATTCATATGATCCTCACATAATTTGTGAATACCATTGTGCGATAATTTATTTTTAGTCACTCAACAGGACATTTCATTGGCCAGAGGAGGATCCATTGATGAATTGTTACAATGCCTCCAAAACCTATGAGCTAGTCAGTTTAGTAGGGACTTCACTAAACACTCCGGAAAAGGAAGAAACCCTATAAGCAACCCCAGCAAAAGGCGAAAACCCCATATAGGATAAGGGAAAAAGAAATGTTGTTTATATTCCAGGGGGAGAAAAAAGCTGCAATATGAAAGAAGGTCCCACCATTATGAAAGAATCTTTAGTAGTAGAAGAAGAGATGAAGTAGAGGATACAGAGACCAGAGTGGAGGAAGAGAGAAAAGTATATCTTGCAAGAAGAAAATATGAGATTGAATAAAGTAGAACAAGAATTGAAGGAAGAGTGGGAGATGAGGAGGAAATAACAAGAGAAGCATAAGCAGGAAGAAGAAGAAAGGAAAGGAACCATAGTATAAGAAAGAAAACCAATACAAGTTGAAGAGAATGAATAGAACCAACCGGTCGCAGAGGAGGAGGGTGAACAGATGCAAGATCGGGATCTTGCTCAACAGATTGAAGAATTTATTGAAGTTACATATATGCAGTTGGAACTGGAGCCAAAGAATGAAGATGTTGACCTGATGTCGAATGCACCACAAGTCACTGTTCAGTCTCCACCACTTTCAGCAAAAGATTTATCCCCAAGCGAGGAAGGGGACATAGTTCCTCTTAATGATGATCCAAAAATCGATGTGTACAATTTTTCTTATGATGAATTTCAAAAGAATATTGTACAAGAATAGATAAATAATTTTCTAGATGATCATGCATCACCTGCATTCACTAGAGAGAGGTTGATAGTCATACACTGGCAAGAATCTGAATGCCATCTTCTAAGCCAACTTGGCCTTTTCAGGTGCAACAAGATGAAGCACTCAGTATTTAACGGCTAAGAATAAGCAATTGGCACAGAACTTACAGGCTTCCCCGTAAGAGATAGAACACCTCTGCGCAACAACATAGAATGCATATTCACATGCCTACTTGGAGGAAAGGAGAGAAACGATACTTAGTGGAGTATCAACACTTGGAGAGACCATGCGGGACCTCTATGAGGAGCTCATAACCATACATAAGGAATTTTTCCACTTGCAAGGTTTGCAGTAGCATAGAAAATACTTTTTCAAAACTCTTAAGAATGTACAAGTTTCGATTTCTGCCATGCAGTAATGGACAATGTGATACAAAGGGGTATTGCATAACTTTCCTAATAAAATGAAGCTACATACAAAGATGGAGGAAGAAAGAGTTTGAATATTGATTTAGAACAACAATTATTTGGCCTCATTCATTGGAAGTACTTAGGCCTCATATGTATGTCTACACAACAGTTTGGATTTCTTGGTGAAAGCACATGAGATCCCATCAGTTGGATCGCTCACTGAAGCCAAACCCAGACATCAGGTCATGCAGTAGATCGAAGGGTACTTGGAGTGGCTGAAACAAATTGCCACCAAGGAGGATTTGGAGCTGAATAGATAGAAAATATAGAATTACATCTTTGGTAATGTATGTTGGTCAAAGTTTTCATTGTTGTCAATATGGCATTGTTGGAGATGGAGAATATTCTTGTGATACATTTTCTAACCTTTGATATGTTTCCTTAGCCTCATGAAAACCCTAGGAGAAGACCATAAGCATGAACATGATACATGATCTAATGATTAACATTAAAGCCCTATATGCTAATGCATGATATTTAATGACCTAATGATACATGGATAAATTATTAGCATATAGGATGTCCTAAGCCTTAGCTTTTGAAGATGCCCTAATCCTTATAAATGAAGAATACATACAATAACCCTAGATCTTGTCCTTGATGAAGATAAAAATGGAAAGAATGATTTTTGAAGGTCATGATTGGAGCTTTAATGAAGAAGACCTAAATTCCATAACCCTAAAATCTTGAAGTCCTAAAATATATGAAGAAGGAGCCCTAAACATTGTATAAAACATAATGGAAAAATCCTAAAGGCTTCCATGATAGAATAGTTATGAAAGCTCACAAATTTAATTTTATTGATAGGAAAATGACCTCATTGAAGGATGAAACTGATACCAACTTGTAGAGGAAAATTTTCCCTTTCTAACAAGCTATCACTCGCCTTCTAACTCCTTCTATATTGAGAGAAATTCTATTTTTAAGTTAAAATATTATATTCTTTACCCTAGACGACCTAAGCCTACATGTATATGTCAGATCCATGACCAAGAGACGTGTCTCTTCATTGAAGGTCAAAAAAAAAAATATATTGATTCCTAAACACTTCATTTGATACAATTAATTTTGGTGATCAATTCATCTAAGGAACACATAACAACAAGCGAGTTCACATCTCGTGAAGTAAGGCCGAAGAGGATTGTTTGGGTAAATTATGTGGTGGACAACCTTAGATTGAAGCTTGAACCCTTGTGGAAATATCATGTGGATAGAAATGTTATTTAGAGGCTTATATTTGGGGTTCCATTAACCTTGGACCTGTGATAGGACTCCCTCATCACTTGAATAGTAAACATCTCAGATACTTCTGTGGAGAGACCATATTGCAAAATAGTGACTATAAATAGTTTATATTATTCTAGCCACATGAAGCAGCTCCCCTCCTTGTGTTTTGGAGCTCATAATTTTTGTGACAATTATATGTCGAGACTGCAACTTAGTCCTGTGTATATATTTCCTATGGGAGCTACTTGTGGAGAATACCCCGAACTAGTGAACAAACATTTTTGGACAGGTGGCTGACAACCCATCTCTTAGACTCGTAACCCTATGATAACCATATGTGGAGGATATATCTTCAAGCCTCAGACCTATAGCTTTCTACCTCAGCTCGAATATGTGTTTCAGATTAGATATAAGGCTCAGATTACATCTAGATTTGGACTGTGGACAAGGAGACTGGGTGTTGTTTGGGGGATCCTTATTAAAGAAACTCTTTACAGTCTTTTGGAAAAACTTGTGACACCTTTGGAGCATAATCTTGGAACAACTTTTGAAGGTAGAAACATACTTCTAGTATTTTGGATAGGTGACACTTAAGGGATTTTAGGCATATGTTGAGATTAATACTCCACCATATATTTTTGAGAAGGCCTAGAAACTTGTTGAAGTCGCCTTGATGCAGTTGTTGAAGACATCCTAAGATCACTATGAAGCACCACTATTAAATAAAAATTGAAGTATCTTGAAGTTTGTAACTTGAGGGAATCCTTAGAGAGAGTTTAGAAAAACATCTCAGAAGAAGTATCTTGGAGCTTTGAAGGCTTTTTGTGAAGGTATAAGAGAAACCTTTGAGAATTGGAATGTTGTCTCTCTGAAATAGTTATTGAAGAAATTCTTGGAGAGTTCTTGGGGTAGAATATTGAAGACACTTTGAAGGATTCTTGAAGAAATTTGGAATACCTATAGAATTTGATCTTGGAGGCACCCTTAAAGATCATGATGCATTGTTGAATTCATCATGAGGTGACCTTGTAGAATTTTGTTTGGGTAACATGAAGAGTTGTGGAGACACCTTCATGTGAAGATAGAGTTATCATTGATGAGCTAAGTGCTTTGGATATCGTTTGAGGGAAGTGTTGAAAGTGAAGATATTGTCAAGGATGATTGCAAAATATAGTGGGAGCCTTGAAGAATCAACAAATCCATCTTGAAGAACTGAAGTGGTGGGTTGGAGCCCTAGAGGATAAGAGTCTTCAAGAAGACCAGGTTGGATCCTATACCAGAGAAAGGGTTGGAGCCCTAGAGGTTGGTGCCTCATAAAGAAAAGGTTGGAGCCTTGGGAATATAGGGTTGGAGCCCTATAGGTTGGAGCCTCTTGAAGTCCAAGTTGGTGCTTGGAAAAGTACAGGTTGGAGCCTAGTGGATTCGAGATTGGTGCCTTCATCTTAGGGTTAGAGCCCTAACTATTATTGTACTTGATTTATTGTAAAAAAAGAGGATTGAATTCTTCATTATTTGTGATTAATAAAAGTATTTATTCTTATTATTAATTTTTTTCTTATCTAAGTTCCATTAACTAGTAAAGTAACAATTGGAAAATAAATATTGATTCAACCCCCCTCTCAGTATTTCCAATAGTGTCCATATTAGAAAAATGTTTCTCTTGCTCGAGAGGGATGTTAAAACTGACTCAAAATTAGTGTACCTAGATGTTATGGAGGCTAGACTCCACTTCCAATCCGAAGCCATCACACATTTTGGGGATGTCATCACGCAATACCAATCTTGGCACGAATATGTGACCAAGAAGCATCAAGTGGAAGTTGTTGAGCTAGAGTTTCCCAAAAGTCAAGTGTCATAGTGTTTTGTCTTGTTAGGCTGTAAAGTTATCTCTACCCTTTTTCATGTTATATGGGTATGACTGTAAAATGTAATATTATTTATATTTATTTGTAAAGTGAAATTCCAAGTCTCAATAATGGAATGTGAAGAGTCATGATGTAATGTAATTAGTCATTTTGTAAAGAATTTTAAGAGTCATGAGGGGAGTCTAAGAGTCACAAAGGGGAATGTGAAGAGTCACCCCTTTTATTATAAATATATCCTCATAACTCATATAAAGGGATTTTGGATAGGCTTAGGCTTAAGAAGATCTGGGGAGTTTTTTGAGAGCCTTGGCTCCTCCATAGCGTAGAGGGAGTATAATTATTTGGAGGAGCAGGTATTGTTGACTTTAAAGGTCCACTATCGGGGCTAGTAGTCCATCAATGGTGTATGTATTGTTGGAAATTTTACTCTTAATAAAACTCAGAGTCGGCATGATTTCATGCATATGTTGTGAATATAGTAGGACTACTTTTTTTGTATTTTCAATTTATGTTATTTAACTTACGCTTATGCTTATGAACTGTTTCGTTTTCATTTGTATGAATCTTGTTGAACGTGTGTTGTTGTATTAATTCATCACCTTAACTTGTGGACTATTATGCATCTTATCTCATGATTTCATTATGCTTTTGTGTTCCTTTTAAGCTACATAATATTACATGATTTTAAGGGGCTCACTCAATTTCCCTTCATTTTTGGAACCGTTCATGCATCGTACTTGACTATCCATAGGGTCATACACTTGATATCAGCAAATACATTGTGCACTCTATGCATTTTCACAGCCAAGGAATATCATTAACCTCCCACTGTTGGGACTCCTACTCCAAACGGTGTGAGGTCTATTTAGGACTTCATATCAAGGAGATCCCCTAAATTTTGGCGGTTCCAACACCGTCAACATTTATGGAACTAGAAGGAGGACCAGATGACAAGTGGAGCCCTGGAAGTCCATTTTGAATTTTTGCACTCATCTAATGACTTCTCTACAAATCATAACCCCGACATGTTTTTCTAGACACATAAGTTTTAAAGTTTTAGCGCGAATTATTGATGACTTTTCTAATCTAAAATTCAATGGCGAGGGTGAAACAACCTTATTTGATCATACTTCTTGTTTTCTTGATTTATGCACAAAACAGAACATCCACTGTGAGGATGTTGGTTGTAGATTGTTCATTCTCATGTTTGAAGCGTGCATATGGAATTGGTGTCACACATTTCCTAATGACTCCATACATTATTTCCAACACCTGTTGACATAGCTATTTTACGTGTTTTATATGAATGATCATAAAGTTCTATGCAAAAAAAATATGAATTTGTGAAAGGCACCTAATGAATCACATGAAGATTTTCATGATCATTTCATTCATATTTTCTTTTAATTTCCTAAGGATGAAGTTTATTAGAACTTCTTGGAAGGGAAATTTAACTATATTGTTCACATTTCATATAATCCACACGAGCTTGAATATTTTAAACCCCTCCCAACATACCTCAGCATTAGAGCTTCTAAATCTGTGATGGACAAATTTGTTGTTCGAAGTGACACCTTTTCCCCTTCTTATCAAACAACTCTAGTTCTGTTGGTTGAGGTGGGATATCTTGAGAATTCATCCATTAATTTACCACCACCCCCTTCCACCCCATATACTCATAATTTAAGCACAGGTTTGGACTGTGAATTTGATGTCTAAGATGGAGTGTTATTTCTTCATCCTCCATCCTTTGGTTCCTTTGGTATTCTAGATTGTGATTTATTATTTTCACTGGTTCTAAATATTTATCTTCATGTTTATCTGGATAAAGTCTTGGATAGAGTTGGTGTTTAGAAGCCAACTTGTGATATCATTTATGATGATTATGTGTGGGAGTATACACCTGAAAAAAATAATTTTTGATGAAGGATGATTCTTCTCCTTTCATACCTCTTACACGTTATCCTAACATTTTCCACAGTTTTTTCATCCTAGTTGAATCTTGTGAAAAAATAGTTTATGTTGATATTAATACTTTCTATCATTCTCAAAACATGTGAAATGTCAGTTTTTAATCTTCTATTCTTGATTTCCTCAATCTCTCATCTCATATTTCTGAAAATATAGAGGGTGAAATTTCTTGTTTTCAATCTTCCCCTCTTTACAATTCATAAGATAATGAGGGTGCCTCTATTTTTTATCTGGAAATTTCTTATTGTGGCTTTTGTGACCTTGTCATTGATTCATTCAGTCATGATCCTGATATTTCCAAGCCACCAATATTTGATGATCCATCTATTAATGAGTTGGAACTTCCCCAAGCTATCGAGGAACTTCAGCCTGAGCTAATGGTTATGTTAGGTTCTCGTAGTCTTGAGTTCAGTTCCACTTCCAATCAAAAATGTGCTTAATATTTTGAGGCTCCTCATCACTCTATTACACATAATGAATATTAATATTCTTTAAAATTTTCACATCCTCCACCTTCATCACACGATCCTATCGCTCAGTCATTGGAGTTGTACATGGTGAGCGCTATTGAAAAACAAAAAAAAAATATTCTTTCTTCATGTTCACCTATTTTTGCATTTTTTAAGTTTCATCCTGCATTTCTTTAGGTTGCAATGTGTCTAAACAACACAAGGCACCCGCAGAATGTCTTCCATATGCATTTCGTTCTTACTTTTATGCGCATACTATCAAACTTTGAGCATTTTGGTTTGCATTTTTTTATCTTGTTTGTTTTTTTTATTCTTGAATATCTTTCTTGACATGAATTCCCTTGTGTACATAGTGTTATCACTGCACCGGACCTCCGAGGCTGAGAAGAGACCAGGAAAGGTAACCATATACCAATATTTTTCCAAATAGCTAGCCCTACTAGGTAGGAGAGGGCTCTCTCCAATAGATCTCAACCAATATGACTAGATCAATGAGATATTAGGCTAGGTAGAGTAGCACAGGGGTTTTCTTGATTGAATTTTTAGGTGTTGGGTGGTGAATAGGTCAGGTAAGAAATTAGGTCAGGGCAAAAAAGGATCAAAATTGTAGGGATCTAATGGAGCAAGGTAGGTAAGCAATTCAACGCAAAAGGATATCTGATGAAGTGGTCTAGATTGCTAAGGTTTTAAGAAAAGAGCATAAGAGATATGAATTCTTTTCTACTAAGAATAATATGAAACAAACTGTAAATATCCCTCCAAAACAAAGCATAAACTTAATGAATTTTGTCTCTTTTACTTAGGAAACATTTACATTTAGAAATGGAAACAATATGAATTACAATACATTCACACATTTGCATAACACAAGAAGAAACAAATTCAAATCATTTACCACATGAATTCCAACCCTTGATATGAGAAAAGAAGTGAATAATATAGACCAAAATTGATTATCCCCAGCTCAGGGGTTGTATCCTTGACTTGTGGAATTGATCCACAATGTGCTCAACTGGAAACCCAAAGACTAGGGTAGTCAACAAACTCATCCCTAACTTTGGTGAAACCGATTCATTTATCCAAAAATCCACTTTCACCTAATGTATCTACCCTCTAGTAACTATTTAGGACATAATTATATTTACATGGATAAATTAAATTACTAAAAACTCATAAATTATATCACCAACTAGGAAATATGGAAAATTTTGAAAATACCAGGAAACTCACAAAAGTGCAGTGACTGAAGCAGAAGCACAATGCCAATTTCAAGGTGAGTTTTGGAGGCCTTCCTGAAGTCAAAATTGGGCTCATGATATCTCATTGGAAAAAAGATCATGTCTAGTTTCCAAAAATTCCCTTAAGTTCTAAAAATTATGAATTTAAGGCCCTCAAAATTCAAATCTCCCAAGACTGGTCAAAAGCACAGCATCGGCCTGAAAAATGAGGCAAAAGGTGATTTTTTGGATGTTTTGGCCGTTTCTCTGTGTCAAAATGTCCAAATTTGATGTTCCAATAGTCAAAATTTGATGTAGAGGTCCTTAAAAATCCAATGGTTGTGGTCTTTTGTCATTTTGAGGCTCTTAAAAAAAGTGCAGTGCCCTAAGAAAAAGTGCATTGCCCTTGACAAAAGCGCAACACCCTTGACAAAAGTGCAACGCCATTTTATAGCTCACTTTTGGATGACTTCCCAAACTCAAAATTGATATCATGATATCTTGTTGGAAATGTCTCTTTTTTTGATACATAATGGACCTATCAAGAACTAAAACTGATCAATTATAGCCCCTCAAAAATCAATTCTCCCAAGACTGGTAAAAAAGTGCATAATGGGGGTGAAAAAATTGCAGTCTGCTCTTGCAGGCCACTTTTAGAGGCCTTAATAAACTCCAAATTGAGTAGATGATAAGGGATTGGAAATATATGGATGTATAGTTATCATTCTACTCATCAAGAAAATCATTTGGACAATCCATCAGGGAGAAAAGTTGATTTTACCAAGACTACTCTATAAGTAAAGCAACTCTCCTATAGAAACTATATTTTTAGAATTCCTCCCAAAACATAACACGTGGGTAAAAACCAAAGGATTATTTTTTTCCTTACTCTATGATTAACAAAAAACTATTTGAGGTTTGTTAAATTAATCTCCATTTGGTCAGAAACATACTTTGAAGCAAAACTGGCCCTATGTGTAACAAATGATTTGTCCCTTGGAATGAATTCTTGAAAAATGATGGAGACATGTTGTTTATGAGCTGGAATGGCCTCATAATTTATGATATGACATCCCTTATGCCTCCTTTATTCATATTTCTCTAATTCCATAGAAAACCCTAGCTCAATGGGAGAGGAAATCAGGGTTTAGTGTAGGAAAACCAGGGGATTAGGGAAATTTATAAGAATGAAGGGAAATAAAGAGGATAGGGTCCTTATAAATTCTTAGGAAAACTTTCGGAGGTAGGGAGGGATGTTAGGAAGTAGGGGAAAGTGGAATTTCAAGGACTGTGTGAGGGGAAAGGGTCCAAAAGGGAAAAATATAGGCCTAGTCTAGAAAAGGTCAAATTTTAGCTATAGGCTAGGGTTTGTGGGAAAATGATGATTTTGAGGGATAGGAGTGATGGTAAGTGTTTATGAAGGTATATTAAGTATAGGGGGAGGTGTAAGAGCATCAAGATACTAGTTTTGTTGATGATTTAACCATGGAATTCATGAAACCAAGAAAAATGCCCTCAAAACCCTAGGAGAGGGAAATGAGATTTCCAAGCACAACTGAGAGAAAAATATGGTAAACACAAAGCCACTTACTTGGAAATGATATTTTGGAACCTAAAATTTTTGAAGAAACCTTCTGCAATGATGATTTGGGTACCCTTGGGAAAACATAACTCCCTTTGGCAAAAGCAACACAAGGGGAAAACTTGTCTTTTGATGGCATAAAATGGCCTTTGTGCATTCGGGGAATTTTGAGGTCTAAAATGGGACTCCTAAGGAAATTATAAAATAATAATGGAAATAATAAAATAATATTAGATTATATCATCAAATTTTAGAGGGAAAAAAGAAAAAATAATAAAATAATAATAAAATAATAAAACTATTTTTTCAACTTATCTCCCTAAATTTTAACTCAAATTTTGAGCAGAAACACTTGTTGGATACAAAATTAAATTTTTCATCCAAGGAGTACCCATGTTGCATACTTTCGATGGACACTGCTACACGAAAAATAAAAAATACATGAAAAACGTGATTGCAATCACGTTTTTTCATGTATTTCTCATTTTTCATGTAGGAGGGTCCATCAAAAGTATGCAACATGAGTACTCTTTGGATGAGAAAGAAAATTTTGCATCCAAAAAGTACTCTTGCTCAAAATTTGAGTAAAAACTCAAGGAGAAAAGTTGAAAATATGAGTTGAAAAAGTAGTTTTATTATTTTATTATTTTTTATTATTTAAACTTTTTTACTCCAAAAATGGTGAATCGTCCCCCACGGTTGACATAATCATCTTGAATCGTATTGGTTCTTATAAAGTTTATTTTGATTGTACATTTTTCTTAGGAGGCCCATTTTAGACCTCAAAATTCCCCTAATGGAGAGTGGGAGTGATTTTTCTTGGTAGAGAGATATCTCTTGAATGTGGAATGAGAAAATGAACTTGAGTTTTAGTTTCTTTGTAGCTTTGAAAATCAATTTTCTCCTTTGGTGGTGCAGCGGGCCGACCATCTACTTTCACATTTTGATTTGAACTGGAGCCTTAGAACTTAATTGCATATAATCCATCATAATTAAGATATAAACATGATTTAAAAACCTTTTCTGAAAAACCTTTGACTATTACTACTCCTTTGACTATGACCTAATGATGACACAACATGGAAGAATGAGTTGAATGATGGCCATGATGAATATCGAACTCTTTCAATAGTGAATTACCTGACCATGATGATTTCCATTGACCATGGAGGTGAAAGGAGTAGTAATGATCTAAATACCCTAATCAATGACCAAATTTTTGCATGATGACCTAATGAAATGAAAAAAATTTCAGAATGGAACCCTAATATGAAATGAAAAGAGATTTTTTGATAACTGGTGGCAGGATGCAAATGCTGGCATTAACACATAAGCCATCCAATGCATTGGTGGCTCCATTGGAAGGATCACTTCATGTGAGTTTGGCCTATGCTCTGATTGGGTTAAGAGTAGGAGTAGTGTTTGCTTTTCTTAGTTTTATTCTTTGAATTTCTTTACTTTGATTTTATTTCCACTCTTTTTTTTCCTTTTGTTTGTTTTATTTTTAGCTATAGGATAGCATTTTCATGAGACTATGTTTGGCTTTTGAGAAAGAATAATGAAATATTAGAGGAAGTTTTGTTACTATAAACACTTGGTTTTCTGTCTATTCCCTCTCTTTGCGTGAATATTTAATTATTTTAGTCGATGATATCGAGATGGAAAATACATTCATTTTCAAATAAAATCACATTGAGATCATGATATTTGAATCTTTAACAAGTACCTCCACTCTAATCAAGCTTTTATCTTTTTGGTTAATCCTTGTCAACTAAGTCAGGTAGAGTAAGGAGAGGAGGAAAAATTTAACGAGTATGTCAGAGGTGTGTATAAAAATCCTTATCTGAAGGAGCAACCCCTTATGCTCTCAAAAATTTGGGATCCCTCTTCCACCCCATGAAATATATAAGTGCCTATGCACAGTTCTATGAACAAAATAAATAAAAATAAAAATAAAGGGTGAAAGAAGAGAAATGTTGTTGGAAATACTAAGAGGGGGGGTGATCAGTATTTATTATCAATTACCACTTTTAAATCTTTTCAGAGAATTATTTAATCTTTAATTATTCTTGATGTTTATCCAGTAACAACAATAAACAATAGAACACAATAGGCACGTGAATTTTAGGTGCAAAACCCCCTCCAGGTAAACAACCACCGAACGAATTTCTAATAAATTCTTTAATCTTCAGCCCCAACTAAAATGAAAGGTATAACTTCCTATAATTCTAAAAAATCATTCTTCTCCAGCTCGCACTAGAAGGATGCCCCAACACCCTGGTTTCTTCACTAGTGAACTGAATGGATGCCCCGACATCCTAGACCAGCCTACCACCCTGAAGTGTTCACAGGATCCAACCTTTAGGTGACTTCATGCACCAACCTAGAACCTCCTACCACCCTATAATGATAAAAAAATATGACAAAATTTTGGACTCCCGTACCAGGGACCATTAGAGAAATTTTGAGGTCTAAAATGGGCCTCCAAGTAAAATGTACAACCAAACTAAAATTTATAAGAACCAATACGATTCAAGATGATGATGTCAACCATGGGGGATGATTCACCATTTTTTGGGTAAAAAAGAAAAAATATTAAAAAATAATAAAATAATAAAACTACTTTTTTCAACTTTATTTTCAACTTATCTCCTTAAGTTTTTACTCAAATTTCAAACAGGAGTACTCATTGGATGTGAAATTTATTTTTTCATTCAAGGAGTACCCATTTTCATACTTTTGATGGAACCTACTACAAAAAAAATGAGAAATACATGAAAAAACATGCTTGCAATCACGTTTTTCATGTATTTCTCATTTTCGGTGTATCATGGTCCATCGAAAGTATGAAACATGGGTACTCATTGGATGAGGAATCAAATTATGCATCCAACAAGTGTTCCCACTTGAAATTTTAGTAAACCCATAGAGAGAGATAATTGAAAAAGTAGTATTTTCTTTTTTCCCTCTAAAATTTGATGATGTAATCAAATCTTATTTTATTATTTCCACTATTATTTTATAATTTCCTTAGTAGGCCCATTTTAGACCTCAAAATTTCGCTAATGAATGCTACATGATACAATATGATTCACAATGATTCTCTTAAAATATACCAATCACCCAATCACACTATGACCTCCAACCCAACCATAACATTATCCAAAAATGAAACTTATACCTCCAAACAATGCCTCTCCAACTCTAGGTAGATTGAATCTTTTACAATAGAGACTCTTTTACAATTTTTCAATGGTGATTTTTGCAATACTGAATTTTGATACGGCATGATACTTGACTTAACAGTACTTCTTTGAACACTAGGAGCTGTTGAGGTATTGTTGTGCAAGTAATGGTACTTTGGCGTTGCATTGTAGTTCTAGTATGTGTCTGATTTATCCTATTGTGTCCTCCTTCTTACACATGCCAGACCCAAACCAATATACAAAAAAAATAGTTACATTGTCCTGCAAACCATATGTCAAAGAAATATTCAAAATTCAAATGTAAATACGTTCAACATTTATGAACAAAACCCAATCAAACATACATATAAAATACTTACATTGTCATGAAAAAACACATGTTAGAGATGATTTTCAAATTAAAATTCAAACACTAATCATATATACCTTTTTGTAGTAGAATTACCCTTAACTGTTCATGTGTTGTCCTTACTGTAGTGATCCTTGAATGCATATTTTTTCTTGCCTTCTAGAAGCTCAATATTGAATCTGTTTTATCTGTGTAATTTCATATCTCCACGGTCTAAAATTTTGTCCTATGGTAGCCCTATGAGTCCTCTTTCCAACCCCATATGTCTAATCAACATTGGATGCTTCAAGAAATAGTTATACCCAATATCCTATGATAACCTAATTATATACTGGTTCAGTAGAGTGAACTTTTACGAAGTGTCACATGTCATTGTTTCAATATTTGGTCTTAAAAATGAAACATTACAAATTAAAGCCCATCCTCTTTCTGCCACTTTTTACGAAATTTGAATCCAATGCTCACAGAGAAAGTTATGCTGATTTTCCCAAGGTCACTTGTTTGACATGAAATTTGGGAGCCTGCAAAAACCCTAACTTCATTAGATCATGTCTCCGCGAATATAGCGAAACAATATCTGAAATCTACACACAAGCTTCATTAGGATTTCACCCAAACGATTTTTTAGTTTTAGCATCTCAAGCTTCGCAAAAAAACGTTATAGCGAAAATGCCACGATGACCTGTTATAAGTAGTGAAATCCTTACATGAGGAGGATATGAGGGTCACAATTCATATAAATGCTTAGGTTGAGAGGGTATTCAAAAAGTGAACGTTGGAGGGACTTTAGGAGATTAAAAATTTATTAATTATATACAATTCAATGACAACAACTAATTATTAGTTTCATGACACAACCTCATGGGGTTTTAGCCCACTAGCTAGGGTTACTAAGTTCAAACACGAATATCTCTCAAAACATGAAGAATTATGTGGCATGACATATATCAACGGAAACATCTCAACAATTAGAAACCATCCACAATATCCTTGACATGGAATAGAGTAAGTTGTTAAGTCAAAATTGCTATGCAATATCGAGGTAGCCCCTAGTGCTTCTTAGCTTAACATTAATGACAAACACTGATAAAAAATATCCCCTTTTGGCATTGATGGCAACACAAGTACTCCCCTTGCAATCATGACACCTCTTCCTACACCATTCTCTCCCCCTTTGTCATCAATGGCAAAGGGTAACTCACCCTGACAAACGACATCCTACAGACATATACACACCTCAACTCCCCCCCCCCCCCCCTTTTTTTCTTAGTTAGATAAGAGAAAGAGTCTAATGAGAACTTGGGAGAATATTAAGCTTTAGGTGAAGATACTCAAATGCTTCACAAGGTAATGGTTTGGTAAAAATGTCATCAATTTCTTCCTTTGTGCCAACATATTCAAGCTTCATATTCTTTTCGGTGACCTAATATCTAATGAAATGATATTTGATCAAAATGTTCTTTGTTTTGGAATGCATCATCGGATTCTTGGAGATACTGATGGCACTAGCGTTATCAAAAAACATGGGATAGGCTCATCAAACTTAACTTGAAGATCTTGCAAATTTTTCTTCATCTAGAGAACTTGAGTACAACAGGTTGTTGCTGCAATATATTCTACTTCTATTATGGATAACAGAATTCAAGATTTTTTTTTACTTAACCATTAAACATGGCAACCACCTATATAGAATGTTGCTCCACTAGTACTCTTTCGGTCATCAACACTTCCTGCCTAATCTGCATCTGTATAAGCTTGGATAACTAGATTATTTCCTTTGGGATACCATAAACCATATTCTGTTGTGCCCTTAAGATGTCGTAGAATTATTTTGACAACAATAATATGAGATTCTTTTGGTGCTACTTGGGATATTGCTACTTGTACAACTACTTTCATTACATCTAGACAAGAAGTTGTCACATATGGAAGAATGCCAATCATAGATCTATACAACCTCTAGTCCACATCCTTTGAAGAATCATCTAAACTTAACTTGCAACCAGTTACCATTGGGGTAAGGACATGCTTGCAATATTCCATATTGAATTTCTTGAGAATTTCCTTGATGTACATGGTTTGATATATAAATATTCCTTTATCGTGTTGAGATATTTGAAACCCTAAAAAGTATGTCATCTCGCCAAGTAGAGACATTTCAAACTCACTTTGCATCTTTGTTGTGTAACCAGCTCCAAAAAGAGAAGAAAAGAGATATAAATGCCTTAGAAATGAGCCACTTCGAGGGGGCAACCTCCAATACATTACATAAATGAACAATTCTTGGATGATACAATTTACAAAACCTCCTTTCTATATATAGGAGTCCATGGGGCCATAATGTAATCCTAGTGGGCCACAATGTAATCCTAACCGACCTAAAAATAATAATTTAAGGGCACAATAATAACAAAATGGGGGTTACAAGGGTACAATAATAGCAATAAGGGGTTTACACTAACAATAATAAGGGACTATACTAGTGATATAGGGACCTAACATGCCCCTCTCCTTCAAAAAAAGTGTTGTCCTCAATGCTTGAGTAGCTCTAGGTGCTTTTGTATAAAATTCTCATCCTCCCATGTAGAATCTTCAGTGGGTAAGTTCTTCCACTTGATGAGATACTCTGAAATTGATCGATTCCGTAGCTGTCGAGTTCTTGTTTCCATGACCGCTTCAGGTTCCAATATGATTTTTCCTTCCTCATCAAGTTTTGGCAATATTTTTTGAACTGGAAGATTTTCACCTATAACCTTCTTTAAGCATGAAACATGGAAAACTGGATGTACTCGCGAAGAAGCAGGAAGCTCCAATTTGTATTCCATAGTGCCAATCTTTTGCAACACCTTGTAAGGACCATAGTATTTTGGCGATAATTTATTATTCTTCTTAGCTTGCTTGAGGGACATTTGTTTATATGGTTGTAGCCGTAAAAATACCCAATCTCCTACATCAAAACTTCTCTCGCTGCGATGTTGATCTGCCTGTTGTTTCATTCGATTTTGTGCCAAATTCGGGTTATCCTTTAAGAGTTGGAGAACTTCTTGCTGATGCTCGATGTGATCTTCCACTGCTTGAACCTTCAAATTTTCCCTTAAAGATGATGTGATCGATGGTGGATGATATCCATAAGTGCCATAAATGGGGTCATTTTTGCTGCAGTATAGAAGGAAGTGTTATACCACCATTCAGCGAGAGGTAACCACTTGACCCATTGTGTTTGTTTATCAGATACAAAACAACGAAGATATCCTTCCAAACATTTATTTACTATCTCGGTTTGACCATCAGATTGAGGATGATAAGATGAGCTATGAGCTAATTGAGTACCCAAACAAGAAAATAACTCCGTCCAAAAATTTCCAGTAAAAATGGGATCTTTATCGCTCACAATAACCCTTGGGTTTCCATGTAGCTTTTGAATTGTGTCCATAAATGTAGTAGCAACTGTACTTGCTTTAAATGGATGAGATAATGCACAAAAGTGTACATACTTGGTAAGTCTATCAACTACCACCATGATGACACTCTTTCCTTCAGACTTAGGTAAACCTGTGATAAAATCCATTGAAATCTCCTCCCAACGTTGACTTGGAATGGATAAAGGTTATAGAAGTCCCGGGGTCTTAATTGTTTCCACTTTATTCTGCTGGCAAACCAAACATTCCGCCACAAAATTTTGAATATCAGATTTAAGGCCATCCCAAAAAAATTCTTTCTTCACCATGTGGTAAGTTTTTAAAAATCCTGAGTGTCCTCCTAAAGGAGAAGTGTGCAATTCCAGAAGAATCTTTTGTTTTAGTTGGGAATTCTTACGAAGATATAAGCGATCTTTGTACCATAAGGAATCATTTTTCCAACTAAATGTATCAGATGTACTAGGATCTTGCTGCAACTTTTGAATGAGTGTCCATACATCTTTTTCCTTCTTCCATTCATCTCTTTCTTCGATTATCCAATCTGGTTGGATAATAGAAATGGCACAAAGCAATGCTTCCACCTCTTCATTCTTTCTTGAGAGTGCATCTGCAACAACATTAAGCTTTATTTTTTTTTAGATTATTTCAAAGTCATAACCAAACATCTTTGTGACCCATTTTTGCTTCTCTTCTGAAGATAATCTTTGTTCCAAAAAGTGTTTAAGACTATCATGATCAGTTTTTACCTTGAAGTGTCTTCCCATTAGGTAAGTTCACCATTTCTTTAGTGCATGCAGTATTGCTAACATTTCCTTCTCATAAATAGGTTTCTGTAAATACTTTCCTTTGATTGGACGACTTTCAGAAGCAATGGGTCTTCCTTCCTGCATTAAAACTGCACCAATTCCATTTCCTGAGGCATCACATTCCACAATAAAGGTTTTTGTGAAGTCTGGCGTAGCTAAGACCGGTGCTAGGCACATTGCCTCCTTAAGACGTTCAAAGGCCTTAGTTGCTTCAGGAGTCCATGAAAATGCATCCTTCTTCAATAATGTTGTTAGAGGTGCTGCTATTCTCCCATAATTCTTAACAAACTTGCGATAATACCTTGTTAACCCGAGAAATCGTCGCAACTGCTTTATGGTTGTGGGGACTTTCCATTCCTTAATGGCTTTAATTTTGTTAGGGTCTACTTTAACACCCTCGTGAGATATAATACGACCCAGATATTCCACCTCTTGTACTCCAAAGAAACATTTAGATGTTTTTTGCATATAATTGTTTCTCCTGCAATAGTTTGAGCACCCTGTCAACATGTTCAACATGATCCTTCCAAGACTTGCTGTAGATTAGTATATCATCAAAAAATACTAGCACAAATTTTCTAAGGAAGGGTTTGAAAATGGAATTCATCGACCCTTGAAATGTAGAAGGTGCATTGGTAAGGCCAAAAGGCATGACCAAAAATTCATAATGACCCTCATGAGTTAGAAATGTTGTTTTTGGAATATCTTCAGTCTTCATTCTAATTTGATGATATCCTGAACGAAGATCCAACTTGGTAAAATAAATATACAATTTGGAAAGAAAAAAATATACACACCTTTTTCTTTCTTTTGAGGAACTCGATATTGAAATTGGATTATCTCTATGGTTGCAGAACTTCAATATTTGAATTTCGGTACCAACGTAGCCCTCTGAATTATTTTTCGAATGCCACAGGTCTGAACTGATTTGGATTCTCCAAGACAAAGTTGTGTCCAATCTCCCACAACGACCTAATTCTGGACTGGTTCAATAGAGTGAACTTGTACGACTTGCCACGTGTCACGTTTTCGTCCTTTGTCTCTAAAATTGATAGCCAAGAAACTAAAATCTGTGTACTTATGACCACTTTTTACGGTACTCCAATCCGATGCCCAGAGAGAGAGTTATTGAACTTTTCCCACGATCACCTCTGAAAAAGCACTACCTTCCACAGATCATATCTCCCAAAATATTGCGAACCAAGCTCTGAAATTTTTTGACGAATTGCCTCAGGATTTCAGCTTCACACCATATGAATTTCTGATTCTGAACCTTCGTAGAAAAACGTTTATAGCGTAAATTCCATGATGACCTATTTAGGAGCCTGAAAAAATACCTAACTTCCACAGATGATATCTCTGTAAATATTGCGAAACAAGTTCTGAAATTTTTAGAAAATATTCCTCAGGATTTCAACTTCGCACCCTAAAAATTTCAGCTTCTGAAACTTCATAGAAAAAAATTTATAGAGAAAATTCCACGATGACCTGTTTGGAGCAGCGAAACCCTAGAATCCAAAGCTCTAATACCAAATGTTGTGTAACCAGCTCCAAAAAGAGAATAAAAGAGATATAAACGCCTTAGAAATGAGCCACTTCTAGGGGGAACCTCCAATACATTACATAAATGAAAAATTCTTGGATGATACAATTTACAAAACCTCCTTTCTATATATAGGAATCCATGGGGCCATAATGTAATCCTAGTGGGCCACAATGTAATCCTAGCCGAACTAACAATAATAATTTAAGGGCACAATAATAACAAAATGGGGGTTACAAGGGTACAATAATAACAATAAAGGGGTTACACTAACAACAATAAGGGACTATACTAGTAATATAGGGACCTAACAATCTTTGTGGTAAATTTTTTACTTAATTTGTCATCATTGCTTCCAAAAATTATATCATCTACATATACCTCGATAGTTATTAGTTTATCTTGATCCGCTTTCACATAGATATTGTTGCCAGAACTTCCTTTATTAATCCTTGTTGATGTAGATATCCATCAAGATGAGCATACCAAGCTCTAGTAGCTTGCTTGAGACCATAGAGTGCCTTCTTAATCTGCAGACATAGTCTTCCTTTTCAAAGAGCAGAAAACCTTTGGGTTTTTCAATGTAAACTTCTTCTTCCAATTCACAATTTAGAAAGGCTGATTTAACATCCATTTGGTAGACCTTGATTTTTCTCGAGCATACATAAGCGAGAAAATTTTTTATAGCTTCCATTCTAACAACGGGAGCAAATGTTTCTTCAAAATCAATTCCTTCAACTTGTGCATATCCTTTGCAAACTAATATTGCTTGATTCCTGGTAACATGTCCATCCTCATTCAATTTGTTTTTGAAGACCCATTTAGATACAATAACATTTTTATCTTTTGGTCATCGAACCAATTCACAAGTATCGTTCTTCTCAATTTGGTCTAGCTCTTCATTCATAGCTGCTATCTAGTGCTCATCTTGACTAGCTTCCTCAAAATTGTTAGGCTCAAAAGTTGTTAAAAAAGAAAGGTGGGATTGTTGTGATGAATGAATTTGTCGGCTTCTTCTGGTTTCAATTCCTTTATTTATGTTTCTGATGATTTGATTTGACTATTGATTCTTTTAACACCTTTCTTTTAAAGCTTTTGGAGAATTTTCTTGTAGATTCTACTGATTATTTCATGTTTCCTCTTGGTTTGTTGTTGTTTCCTTATTTGATTGGTCTTGTTCTAGAGCTTCTTCTTCATTCTTCACAAATTCTCCCTTAGATCCCTCAATTTTATTGAAGGGACAATCTCATCGTCATCCTTTGTAACACAATATTCATCAAAGCTAACATTTATGCTTTCCACTATTTGTTTTTGCCTCAGATTGTAGCATCTATAAGCCATCCTTTTGCGTGAATAACCAACAAAAATACCTTCATCGACACAGGAATCAAACTTCCCCAATTTTTTATCTTCTCTTTTGATGTAGCATTTTCTTCCAAAAATTTTGAAGTATTTGACATTATTCGGTCTTACTTCACATAATTTATATGGAATCACATTACAATTGTTTGTTAGAAAACCTCTGTTTATAATGAATACACCTGTATCGATTGCTTGAACCCATAATTTATCATCTAATTTTGAGTCATTTAACATTGTTCTTTCCATTTCTTATATGGTTCTTTTTTTCTTTCAACAACACTTTTTTGCGGTGTTCTGGCCATTGAGAATTTCCTTTTTATTCCATTTTCATCATAGTACTATTGAAATACCTTGGAAGTGAATTCTTTGCCATTATCTGATCTCATACATTTGATCTTCAAATCAGTTTCATTTTTGACCAATTCCTTGTATATTCTCAAACAATTGAATGGCTCAGTCTTATTCTTAAAGAAGTTGATGGTTGTCATTCTAGTGTAATCATCTATCATTAGCATAAAATATAATTCTCCATCTAAACCTTTTGTTCTCATAGGACCACATAGATCAGTATGTACTAATTCCAGTGGACGTGATGCAAAGTGTTATTTTGTATTGAACTCAACTTTCTTCTGCTTGTTGTGCCGACAAGATTGACATATCATAATGGTGGGTTTTGAAAATTTAGGCATTTCTCTTACAACTTCCTTCTTGTTGATCCTAACCAAAATTTCCAAATTTATATGTCCCATTTGTTTGTGCCATAACCAAATTTCATCTTCTTTCACAAAAAATCACCCTTTAGGCGTCTCATCCAAAATATAATGTCATTTGGAGCTCTGATTGCTGTAGCCACAATTTTACCGAACTTTCCTTTCCTAATTTCACATTTCTTAGATTTAAATAGCATCATGTGTCTTTGATCGCACATTTTTCCAACACTGAGCAGATTGTGATTTATATTTTCAACCAACAACACATCTTTCGCAAATGCATTCTTGCTTCCATGTGTGACTGTACCTACTCCTATAATGTTTGAAGACTCGTCATTTCCAAAAGACATTGTTCCATCCTTCTTTTCCTTCAAGGATATGAACTTATTCCTATCTTCTGTCATATGAGTTGACCAACCACTATCAACATACCAAACGTTTATGTTTCTTTGAGCCTTGAGAAAGACATCACATTTTTCAGTCTTCTTTTTCCATATCCATCCATTCTTATTTTTTGAGAATTCCTTTGAGGAGCTTCCAAGTATGCAATCTTTAGCCAGGTGTCTAAAATTGTTACATTTGACATCATCTCTCAAATGATCAAATCCGTTAATATTATGTTGACTTCCGGAATATCCATTTCTGAAAGATTTCCTGAAACTGTATTTATTCCAAACATACGTGCAGAATTCTATAGCTCTATGTCCAAACCTTCCACATGAATATCAATGACCATAGAAGATAGATTGATACCTGGGAGGAAATCTTCTTCGAGGAATTGTCTTCCATGGTTCTTCTGGCGAGTCCTGATCCCTTGAGTTGGCTGGAAGGTCTACTTGCTTGTTATATTTTTCATATCCATCTTCTTTTGTTTTCATAGAAGGATTTGGCTCCTTTTCAAATTTTTCTTTATAACCAAGCCATGTTTTTTCATTGTTTGATCATTGATTGTTGATTATTTCTTCCAATGCCTTGGAGCTGTTGGTGTATTTTTGAATATTTTTCCATTTTTTATTTTATTTTGAAGATTTTTTCCATTTTTTACTTGATTTCGAAGAGAAACTATTTCAGCTTCCAATTCTTCTCTTTCCTTGTTGCTTTACTTTAATTCTTCCTTGAGCGATTCTTCAACTTGTTTGTATTCTTCAACCTTGATTTTAAGATTTAGGACATGTTCTATTTCTATCTTTAATTTGTCTTCAAGAGTGTTGACATGTTTCTTCTTGACCTTGAGCTCTTTGATAACCCTGATCACTTCATTTTGAAATTCAACCTCATTCATCTCGTCTTCTTCGTCAGATGCTTCTTTCTTATTATGCTTGGCCATAAACAATAATATTTCGTTGATTTCTTCTTTGTTGTCACTATCTTCATCAGATGAGGATATATTTTCTTTGGAGAAGAAACTCTTCTTAAATCATTTCTTCTTTCCTTTCTTGTTGAACTTCCTTAGACCTTTATTTCCTTTCGTAGTAGCCTAAGTTTTGTGAGCACACTTGCCTGCAAACTACCCAACCTCACCACAATCAAAACGTATCAATAAAATTTTACCTTTCAATTTCCCCATACATGTTCTCATTTTTCACGTGAAGTAGGAAAATTCTTTATCTGAAAATTATTCTTCATCTTCTTCCTTTTCTTCATCCTTACAACTACAAGTTTTCACTTTTGGAGTTTTCTTTTCCTACTAGTTTTCTTGGATGCAGTGAATGTTGTTTCTAGGTCAGATGTGTCGTCCTCTTCTTCAATCCTCATTTCATATGCCATAAGCACTCCATGCAATTCATTTTTACTGAGATTGGCTAGATTCAAACTATATTACAAGATAGATACCTTTGGGTTGAATCTTTCCAGCAAGGTTCTAAGGATATTTCAGACAACAATTTTTGTGCCTACGGGTTCTCCAAAACCTTCAAATGCTTTTTTTCTTTCATCAACACTCTATAAGTATGCATAAATATTTTCATCTTCCTTCATTTTGAGTTGCTAAAATTTTTCCTTCTAAATTTGAAGCTTTGCTTCTTTCACGTTTGAGTCACCTACATATATATTCTCAAGCTTGTCCCATAATTCTTTAGCAGTTTTGCAACTTAGTACCTTAATATAGACAGATTCGATAAGCCAAATGATAATGATATCTTTATCCCTTGCATCATATACCATATTTTTCTTTCCTTGTTCATCCTAGGTTGTTGTAAAGCCTTTTTCAACAATTTCCCATACTTTGTATCCTTGCCCTAGAAAATGAACCTGCATTCTTCCACTCCAAAGTGCATAGTTATTTCCATTGAAAAAATGAACTATATTCTTAGTATACTCCATGACCTCCTTCCAGTTGTTAGACTGCTATTGAAGAAACCAAGCTCTGATTCCAATTATTGGAAATACTAAGAGGGGGGGTGATTCAGTATTTCTTATCAATTAGCACTTTTAAATATTTTTAGATAATTAGTTAATGTTCAATTATTCTTGACATTTATCCAGTAACAACAGTAAAAATAGAACAAAAATTCACATGAATTTTAGGTGGAAAACCCCCTCCGGGTCAAAAACCATCGAATGCTTTTCTAATAGATTCTTTAATCTTTGGCCCCAATTGAAATTAAAGGTACAAATTCCTAGAATTTCATAAACGAATTTTTCTCCAGCTCCCACTGTAAGGATGCCCCAATGCCCTGGTTTCTTCAATAGTCAACTGAATGGATGCCACGACATCCTAGACCAACCTACCACCCTGAAGTGTTCATAGGCTTCAACCTGTAGGTTACTTCATGCACCAACCTAGCACCTCCCTACCACCCTATAATGATCAAAAATAAGATAAGAATGTGGAATCCCATACCAAGGACAATTCTCCACCATACGATATGATTCAAAATGATTTTCTTGAATTAGAGCAATCACCCAATCACACTATGACCTGTAACCCAACCATAACATTATCCAACAATGACACTTATAAAAAATGCCTCTGCAACTCTAGGCATGTTGACTCTTTTAAAAAAATGACTCTTTTACAATTTTACAATAATTACTTTTGACACTACCTGATACTTTACTTGACACTACTTATTTGAAAATTAGCAGTTGTTGAGGTATTATTGTGCTTGCTTCAAGTAATGGTACTTTGGTGTTGCATTTTCCTTCTAGTATGTATCTAAGTTGTCATATTGTGTCCCCCTTCATGCACATGCAAGACCCAGAAAAATATACAAACAAAATACTTACACTGTCCTGCAAACCATATGTCAGAGAAATATTCGAAATTCAAATGCAAATATGTTCAATATTTATGAACAAAAATCAGTCAAACATACATACAAAATACTTACACTGTCATGAAAAAACACTTGTTAGGGATGATATTAAAATTAAAATTCAAACTCTAACCATACATACCTTGTTGTAGTAGACTTACCCTTGACTATTTATGTGTTCTCCTTACTGCAATGATCCTTGAATGCATATTTTTTCTTGTCTTCTAGAATCTTAATATTGAATCTATTTTATCTATGTAATTTTAGATCTCCAAGGTCTGAAATTTCATCCTATGGTATCTCTCTGAGTCCTCTTTCCAACTACGTAGTTCTGATCAACATTGGATTCTTCAAAAAATAGCTATGCCCAATCTCCTATGATGACTTGATTATATACTAGTTTAGTAGAGAAAACTTGTGCGAAGTGCCATGTGTCACTGTTTCAACCTTTGGTCCTTCTTGTCCTCTTTCCATCACTTCTTACAAAATTTGAATCCAATTCTCAGAGAGAAGGTTATGAGAAATTTCCCAAGGTCAGTTGTTTTACATGAAATTCAGGAGCCTACAAAAACCCTAACTTCCTCATATCATATCTCTGCAAATATAGTGAACCAATATTTGAAATTATGATGCACGATTCATTAGGATTTATCCCAAATGGATTTTTAGTTTCAGCATCTGAAGCTTCGCATAAAAACTGTTATAGCGAAAATTACACGATAACCTGTTATAAGTAGACAAATACTTACATGAGGTGGATATAAGGGTCACAATTTATATAAATTCTTAGGTTGAGAAGGTATTCAACAAGTGAAGGTTGGAGGGATTTTAGGAGCTTAAAAAATTATTAATTATTGAAAATTAAATGACAAAAACAAATTATTAGTGTCATGCCACAACCCCATGAGGTTTTGGCCCACTGACTAGGGTTACTAACTTCAAACATGAATATCTCTCAAACCGTGAAGAATTATGTGGCATGCCATATATCAAAGGAAACATCTTGACAAGTAGAAACAATCCAAAATATAGTTGACTCGGAATAGAGTAAGTTGTAAGTCAAAATTCCTATGCAATATCGGGGTAGCCCCTAGTGCTGCTTGGGTTGACATCAATGACAAATACTAATCAACAATCTCCCCCTTTGGCATTGATGGCAACACAAGTACTCCCCCTGTGATCATCACACCTCTTCCTACATCATTCTCTACCCCTTTTTCATCAATGGAAAAGGGTAACTCACCCTGAAAAACATCATCCTACGCACTTGTACATACCTCAACTCTGCCCCTTATTTTTTACTTAGTTAGATAAGAGAAAGAGTCTAATGAGAACTTGGGAGAATCCCAAGCTTTATGTAAAGATACTCAAATTCTTCACGAGGCAATGGTTTGGTAAATATGTCAGAAATTTGTTCCCTTGTGCCAACATATTCAAGCTTGATATTATTTTTGGTGACTTGATCTCTATCGAAATGATATTTGATTGGAATGTGGTTTGTTTTCTAATGCATCATAGGATTCTTTGAGATATTGATGGCACTGGTGTTATAAAAAAATATGAGAATAGGCTCATCAAAATTGACCTGAAGATATTGCAAAGTTTTCTTCATCCAAAGAACTTGAGTACAACAGTCTGTTGTTGCGATATATTCTACTTCTACTATGGATAACGATATTGAAGACTTCTTTTTACTTAACCATGAAACAAGGAAACCACCTAGATAGAATGTTTCTCCACTGGTACTCTTTCAATCATCAACAGTTCTTGCCCAATCTGCATCTGTATAAGCTTGGATAACTAGATTGTTTCCTTTGGGATACCATAAACCATATTCTGTTGTGCCCTTAAGATATCAGAGAATTATTTGATAGCAATAATATGAGATTCTTTTGGTGCTTCTTGGAATATTCCTACTTGTCCAACTACTTGCATTATGTATGGCCAAGAAGATGTCAGATATAGAAGACTACTAATCATAGATCTATACAACCTCTGGTCCACATCCTTTGATGAATCATCTAAACTTAACTTGCAGCTTGTTACCATTGGGGTAAGGACAAGCTTGCAATCTTCCATATTGAATTTCTTCAGCATTTCCTTGATGTTCTTGGTTTGATATATACATATTCCTTTATCCTATTGAGATATCTGAAGCCCTAAAAAGTATGTCAACTCACCAAGTAGATACATTTCAAACTCACTTTGCATCTTTGTGGAATTTTTTTTACTTAATATGTCATCAATGCTTCCAAAAATTATATCGTGTACATATTCCTCGATAATTTTTAGGTTATCTTGATCCACTTTCACATAGATATTTTTTTCGGTGCTTCCTTTATTTAATCCTTGTTGATGTAAATATCCATAAACATGAGCATACCAAGCTCTAGGAGCTTGCTTGAGACCATATAGTGCCTTCTTTAATCTGCATACATAGTCTTCTTTTTTAGAGAGCAGAAAACATTCAGGTTATTCAATGTAAACTTCTTCTTCCAATTCACGATTTAGAAAGGTTAACTTAACATCCATTTGGTATACCTTGATTTTTCTCGAGCATGCATAAGTGAGAAACATTCTGATAGCTTCCATTCTGGACATGGGACGAAATGTTTCTTGAAAATCAATTCCTTCAACTTGTGCATATCCTTTGCAGACTAATCTTGCCTTATTCTTGGTCACCTACCCATCCTCATTCAATTTATAAAGACCCATTTAGTTCGAATAACGTTTTTATCCTTTGGTCGTGGAACCAATTCCCAAGTATCTTTCTTATCAATTTGGTCCAGTTATTCATTCATAGCTGCTACCCAATGTTCATCTTGACAAGCTTCCTTAAAATTTCTAGGCTCAAAAGTTGCTAAACAATCAAGGTGGGCTTGTTGTGATTAATAAATCTATCGACTTCTTCTAGTTTCAATTCCTTGATTTACGTTGTCGATGATTTGATTTGACATATGATTCTTTTGACACCATTCATTTAAAGCTTTTGGATAATTTTATTATACATCTTGCTGATCATTTCTTATTTCCTCTTGGTTGATTGTAGTTTCCTTATTTGATTGGTCTTGTTCTCAAGCTTCTTTTTCATCCTTATAGATTCTCCCTTAGAGCCCTCAGATTTACTTGAAGGGACAATCCCATCGTCATCCTTTGTAACACAATCTCCATCAAAAGTAACATTTATGCTTTCCACTATTTTTTTTTGCCTCATATTGTAGTATCTATAAGCCTTCATTTTGCATGAATAACCAACGAGAATAACCAATGAAAATACCTTCATTGACACAAGAATCGAACTTGCCCAATTTTTTATCTTCTCTTTTGATGTAGAAGTTTCTTCCAAATATTTTGAAGTATTTGACGTTAGTCGGTCTTCCTTTACATAATTTGTATGGATTCATGTTACAATTGTTCCTTAGCAAACCTCTGTTTATAATGAATATATTTGTATCGATTTCTTGAAACAAAAATTTATCATCTAATTTTGTGTCATTTAACATTTTTGCGGCCATTTCCTGTATGGTTATGTTTTTTCTTTCAAAAACTCCATTTTTCTGCAGTGTTCTGGCTGTTGAGAATTCACTTTTTATTCCATTTTCATCACAGTATTGTTGAAATAACTTGGAAGTGAATTCTCCACCATTATCTAATCTCAGATATTTGATCTTCAAATCAGTTTCATTTTCGACCAATTCCTTATAGATTCTAAGACATTTGAATGCCTCATTCTTTTTCTTTAAGAAGTTGATGGTTGTCATTCTAGTGTAATCATCTATCATTAGCATAAAATGATATTCTCCATCTAAACCTTTTGTTCTCATATGACCACATAGATCAATATGTACTAATTCTAATGGAATTGATGCAAAGTGTTATTTTGTATTGAACTTAAATTTTGTCTGCTTGTTGTGCCGACAAGATTCACATATCGTATTGCTGCGTTTTGAAAGTTTAGGCATTTCTCTTACTGCTTCCTTCTTGTTGATCCTGACCAAATTGTCTAAATTCATATGCCCCATTCGTTTGTTCCATAACCAAATTTCATCTTCTTTCACCAAAAAACACCCTTTAGGTGTCTCATCCAAAATATATGTCAGTTGGAGCTCTGCTTGTTGTAGCCACAATTTTACCGAACTTTCCTTTCCTAATTTCACATTTCTTAGAGTTAAATATCATTGTGTGTCCTTGATCGCACATTTGTCCAACATTGAGTAGATTATGATTCATATTTTCAACCAACAACACATCTCTCACTAATGAATTTTTTCTTCCAAGTGTGACTGTACCTTCTCCTATGACGTTTGAAGACCCATCATTTCCAAAAGACATTGTTCCATCCTTCTTTTCCTTCAAGGATATGAACTTATTCCCATCTCCAGTCATATGAGTTGAGCAACCACAATTGCTACACTAATTTTTGGTCATCTAACCTGTTACTATTAGATGGACTAAAGTACACCATGTAAGACCAATTTTACCATAGTAAAATTTCTTTCACTATGAGAAATAATTTAATAACCCATAGTTTATTAAATTATTTATGGTATAAACAAGAAACCCCGTGATTACTAATTAGATAAATCCTTATTTGTTTGATTTTCCTCTAGGGATAATTAACTAAACATTTTAATTAATATTCCTCGTCATATTTAACCCAAAACATGAGAATTAATTAGACAAATTATTATTTATCTTATTATTCTCTAGGAATAATTATTTAAATCATTATTTAATAATATTCCTTCTTAAATTTGACTAAATCATTTATAAATAATTGAATAAATCATTATTTATTTAATTATTCCTTAACCTCATCCTTGAAATAATAAATAAATCATTTATTTATTTATTATTTCTAACTAAATGGATTTAACCAATTCTAAATTCCTTTTCCCTCCACCAAAATTAATAAAATATTCCATGTAAGTTGGATCTAGATTTAGTTAATAATATTTTAATTATGCACCAATATCTAAACTAACTCAATATTTTGATATAAACGGAAGGGTTTTCCATTCATTCACTACCTCTTTGTTAGGTCCCTATATCACTAGTATAGTCCCTTATTATTGTTAGTGTAAACCCCTTATTGTTATTATTGTACCCTTGTAACCCCCATTTTGTTATTATTGTGCCCTTAAATTATTATTGTTAGGTCGCCTAGGATTACATTGTGGCCCACTAGGATTACATTATGGCCCCATGGACTCCTATATATAGAAAGGAGGTTTTGTAAATTGTATCATCCAAGAATTGTTCATTTATGTAATGTATTGGAGGTTTCCCCCTCGAAGTGGCTCATTTCTAAGGCGCTGATATCTCTTTTCTTCTATTTTTGGAGCTGGTTACACAACATTTGGTATCAGAGCTTTGGATTCTAGGGTTTCGCTGCTCCAAACAGGTCATCGTGGAATTTTCGCTATAAATTTTTTTCTACCAAGCTTCAGAAGCTGAAATTTTTAGGGTGCGAAGCTGAAATCTTGAGGAAGGTTGTCTAAACATTTCAGAGCTTGGTTCACAATATTTTCAGAGATATGATCTCAGGGAAGTTAGGTCTTTTTTCTGCTCCTAAATGTCATCGTGGACTTATGCTATAAAGTTTCATCGATGTTTTCTAATCTTGGAAATATTGAGAAATGTGAAGCTGAAACTTAAGGAAGTCCCCGTCAAGAATTTCCTCAGAGCTTGGTTCACAATATTTTTGGAGATATGATCTGTGGAAGGTAGTGATGTTTCAGGCTCCTGAATTTCATCTCAAAGAGGTGATCGTGGGAAACATTAAATAACTCTCTCTCTGGGCATCGGATTGGAGTGCCGTAAAAATTAGTCGCAAGTACATGGACTTTAGTTTCAGGGGTTATCAATTTCAAAGGTGAAGGATGAAACAGTGACACGTGGCAAGTCATACAAGTTCACTCTACTAAACCAGTCCATAATTAGGTCATTGTGGGAGATTGGACATAAATTTGTCTTGGAGAATCCAAATCAGGTCAGACTTGTGGCATTCAAAATGGAATTTATAGGGCTAATGTAGTGCTGAATTTCAGATATTGAAGAGCCGCAATCATAGAGATAATCCAATTTCAATATCGAGCTCCTCAAAAGCAAGAAAAAGGTGTGTATTTTTTTTCCGAATTGCATAAGTCTTGTTTGAAGAATCAAGTTGAATTGATTGCAAGGGCATATTGTAGAATAGATATCAGTATTGGATTATAAAATGGCCCCTAAAAATAATTCAACACCCATTAAGCCTTTGTAAAGCTCTACTATGACTCATGAAGACGAAGAATGGCAACATGACATATCAAAATTACAAGAGCAAGTGCAACAAATTTCGCTCTCGCAAAGAGCAACAAAAAATGACATGGAAGTTTTGAAGAAAGGCATGGAATCTAAGATAGATGGAATGGAATCTAAGATTGATGGCATGGAGGCTGGCATGGAATCTAAGATGGATGACATGGAAGTTAAGATCGATGAGAAAATGGAAAACATGAAGAATTTTCTAAAAGCAGACATGGAAGGTTTGACAAAGTTGATACAAGAAAGGTTTCCTAATGGTGAAAAGATAGTAGAAGAACCTCATGATGAGAACAAAATAAATGTTAATTGTGATTTCATAAACTCTACTGTTGGCGGGAAGAACCACCATATTCCAAAGATGGATATGAGGAAGTTTGATGGAAAGGATCCTGTAACATGGATACTACAGATGGAGCAATATTTTGATCTTATGAACGCAAGGCAACAGGCTAGTATGTATTAGCACTAAGTTTTTATTAAAATACATTTGTATGGTATCGATGGCTTTGCTCTCCTAAAAAATTGTCACTTGGTCAAATTTTACGGAGGAAATGATAGCACATTATGAGGATACAAAGAACAACACCTTCTTTAGCCAATTAATAAATCTCAAACAAAAGGGTTTAGTGGGGCAGCACATTGAGAACTTCCAAAAATTGAATATAAGGGTAACTAATATTCTAGAGGAACACATGATTGATCTGTTCATAGGCACTCTAAAGGATAACATCCAACATGAAGTTCGTGTTTTGGAACCTGATTCATTGGAGAAGGCATTCAGGTTGGCAAGTGTTAGGACTCCACTATGTAGCATTTTTACTATATACTTTGACACCATCTTACCTTTATAACCATGTTTAAAAAGGATTCCATTATCATTTTCATTTACTTTATCCCAAGGTATATAAAATCCTCTTCTTTATTATATGTTTAATCTGTTTACATATAATTCCATAATACTCTTATATTTTATCATTAATCGAAGTGCATTGTTGCTAACATAAGTCTAAAAGATCGCAAATAATCTATGTGCTTTGATGGAGCAATCGGCCGTTGCTGAAACAGTCAAACTTTGTTGCTAAAACAGCCGACTCCGTTGCTGAAACAGTTGACTTCGTTGCTAAAACAGCCAGCAAGCACGCAAATTCTGTCACTCGTAATTTGCGATTCTGGAAGAGTATTTTGTGGAACAATGGCAACAACATGAAGACGTGGTTACACGGATTATTCTGAAGATAGCATTCTTGTTGTATCTGTTGTAACAATATCTTTTTATGGAAGAACAGAATAGTCATGTTTTAAGAAAGAAGAACAGAATTGGGATAAACACAGATTCGCTCTCATGTAATTGTAAGAGATGTCTCCTCTTTAAAAAGAGGAGACATCATCATTAGAAGGGAGTTCGAGTTTGAAAGCTACAGGAGAACATTGTATTTGAGAGACTGGAGCTAGACTCCATATGTAATGTATCATTTCTTTTGACAGATGAATAAAATCTTCTTTTGAGCGCTCCAATTTAATTCCTTCCCTGGGGAATCTTGTGAGAGGGAAAGGGCCCGCCTTCCTCACAAGATTCACCCTTCTGTCCCTGTATTTTGTTCAATTTCTTTATGCTGTTTGCACTTTACTTTAATTCTGTTGTTGAGACACCAGTTACACAGTTCTGTAGTTTATTGAATATTCTGTTTCCTTAACACTGCAAGTGTTCAGTACATTCATTCTTAAAAAGTTGAGAAATCCATTTATGTTATATGTTTGAATGTATGATGTTGGGAAGCAGGTGCTGAAGGTTCCTGTACAAAGGAATAGGGTCCTGCTCCCACTAATTGCCTTCGTTTTCCTGCAGTGTGATTAGAAACAGGAGACAAGTGCTGAAGGTTCATGTTCATGGGAATAGGGTCTTGGTCTCTTGATTTATCTTTGCTACAGAGTGATTAGTGTCAGGCAACAGGTGCTGAAGTTCCTATTTAAAGGAATAGGGTCCTGTTCCTGTTATGGTTGATTGGTTTCCTTTCCTGCATATTGATTTCCCTTTAATTGGATTCTAAACTGCAACCTAGGAATTACTTTTGCTATAATATAATTGACTTCAGCTTTGATTAAACAGAGTGTGAATAATTAGATTTGTGTGATTGATAATTGTGTGGCTTTTTACTACAACATTGTTTTTGCTTTTGAAATTGAGCATATCTAGTGCGTGATTGTCTTTGGAATAAAAAGACTTCCTCGGGTTGACAATTTATGTGGAGCTTGAATTGTGAAAACAATTAAAGCGACCAACATTTTGGCGCCGTTGCCGGGGAAGGAAATTATAGATTTCAAAAGCATTAATCTTTTATTTTTAAATGTGCAGATTGTATGAGAGGACGCGGAAACCAGAAGAAAAATAACCCCACAGGTGGCAAAGGAAAAGGAAGGGGAGGAAGAAAGACTTTTATTGACGAGATTGTATCAAAGGCTGAATCATCACAGAGATTAAGTTCTCGAAGACCAAAACTTCAGCACTCCCCTCAATCAGATTACAAAACAGAGGAAGTTGTGGGTCCTGAAAATATAGAAGAGCCAGTGATTGAAGAACCAGCAGTCAGTGCTGGAGAGTCAAAAGAAAGTGTTAGTAAATCAGCAGAGCACATTGAGGAAATAATAGAGAGTGTTGGACAACCAATGGAAAACATTGAAGAGCCAGTAGAAGATCTTGACGATCGAGCAAGTGCAGTAGGAGAACTGACAATGGAAGGAAACAATGACGATTTCTTTGGTGGAGGACGTGTAGAGCCTGAAGGAGAAGGAAGGGATGAAAATTCCCTCTCTACCTTGGGATTTTCTATCAGTGATCTCCCTGCAGGAACAACTCCTATGAAAAACATTCCATTGTCTGCTTTACCTAACTTCCATGGTTTATCCTCTGAAGATCCGGATGAATTTCTTTTTGAATTTGATATATTATGAAGAAGTTATTATTATGTTACTAATGCTCAAAAGTGGAAACTGTTTCCAGCCACCTTAAAAGGAAATGCTTTAAGATGGTTCATGAGTCTTGGAAGTCAGGTAATCACAACATGGGAGCAGATGAAACAGAAATTTCTGCTTAAATATCAAGACTACTGCCGGAGGAGAGAAAAGAAGGATGAACTATTTAATATGGCACAAAAGTCGGACGAGAATCTGGAGGACTATGTAGAAAGGCTGCAGTACAATATACAGAGATCTGATCATCCGAATATAAGTAAGGAAATTCGCAAAACAATATTACTTAGAGGTTTAAGTGATGATTGTTTAGATATGTTAAACATGCTTGGAAAGGGAGATATATCTAAGGAATCATATGATGAGATTGTTGAACTTTCTAAGAGGTGTTCAAGGGGAGCTGCAAGGAACAGAGTAAGTAATAGAGATCCCACCTATTCAAGAGTGCAGAAATCAGCCAGTGGGGGAGCAACAAGAGCTGAAATAGGTAATTTACTTGAAGAATTTAAAATTGAGATGTTAAGTTCTTTTGCTTCACAAATTGACACTTTGCAGGTTAAGAAGAAGCAGGCTGAAGCAGAAGCAACTCTGGCTGTCTTTTGCCCGAAGTGCAGAGACAAACATCCACCAAGGGAATGCCCAATGGATAAAATACCAATTTGCACCCTTTGTGAGAAAGACCATGAAACAAAACAATGTCCATCTCTACCAGGAATAAAGGCAGCATTGCAGCCAACGGAAGAAGAAGCTGAAGCAGTTTACCTGCTAACTCAAAGAAGACAATGGCAACCAAAAGGACAAGGTATGAACTCTAGTATGCCATTTAATCGTTGGAACAATTATTCTGCTTTTGGCCAAACAAATTACCCTCCCTTCAATCAAATGCAATACCCACCCTTCAATCAAATGAATTTCCCATCCATGCAGCAATCAAACCCTCCCTTTGTTGATCCTTCAATGTGGACTCCTTGGCCTCCACAGCAGCCATCTTCTTTCAACCCTTGGAATTCAAATTGGAGAAGTCAACCACTCCCGTATCCAAATCAATTGCCTCAATTCCAACAACCACTTCCTCTGCCATCAAATGCTCCGCCAAATAACCAAATGAGACCCCAGCTACCTGTGCAACCAAATCCTAACCCCAATAATAAAGTTTTGCAAGTCATTGATATTCAGAATCAGTCTATATTTCCTACTATGCAGTGTAATGATATTCATTTAAGATCTGGGAAAATAGTAGAGCCGATTATTGATGACATAACTTCTTCTGATTCTGATAAAGATGAAACCGAGAAACATAAGAAAGCACAACCACCTTCTAACAAGAGTGTTGAAATAACAGAACCACCATTCCCTGAGCATTTGGTTTTAACTAGAATGTATGAAACACCTACTTTTAATCTTTTAGGGGAATTGCAAAATTTGTATGTTAAAATTCCACTTTTACAAGCATTAAGAGATGTACCAATTTATGCCAGAACAATAAGGGATATTTGTGTTAAGAAACCTGGTAGGAAAACTAAAGACCCCCTTACAGTACATGTGATGGGTGACTTGTCTGCATTAATGTCCGGAAAAGCCCCTCCTGTGAAATATGGTGATCCCGGCCATCCTACCGTGACAGTTCAGATTGGTAAAACAATGATTTCCCAAGTTCTGGTAGATTTAGGTGCTGCAATTAACATAATGACTCTTGAAACTTCACAATTGTTACAGCTGAATAACACAATCAGAGATACACCCACCATTCTAGAGTTGGTTGATCGTTCTACAGTTAAACCTGAAGGAGTTGTTGAGGATCTACTTATTTCAGTTGAATCCTGGAAATACCCAGCTGATTTTGTTGTATTGCAGACTAAAACAAAGCTGGGGGGACATCCCTTAATTCTAGGAAGGCCATGGCTGGCCACAGCTGATGCTTTTATCAATTGCAGATCTGGTTCAATGACAATTTCTAACGGTTATGAAACAAAATAGCTTACTCTTTATCCTCATGCTACACCAATAATTAATAATGAAGATTCTATGTGGATGGATTATGATGATAATGCTGTTCAACCTATTCTAACTATTGGACAAGCTTTAACTCTTAAAGACAATACAGAGGATGAGATAATTAATAATTTTATTTGTGAACCTTATTCTGTAATTGTTGAAATACACAATCAATTAACTGCAATTTTTGAAACTGATACCCAAGAAAAGATTGAATCTGAAGACTCATCTCAGACATTAACCACCATCTCATCTAAAAGCATAACAGTTGAAATTGAACCTGGCAAGACATTAAACATAAATCCTGATCTAACAGATGATGAAACACAGCAGTTAATGAAGTTATTGCATGAATATAAGGAATCATTTGCATGGGATTACACGGATATGAAAGGTATTTCTTCTGAATTATGTACTCATCGAATTTACATTAAAGAGAGATGTCGGCCTGTTTTTCAACCCCAAAGACGAATGAACCCTAATTTATGAGAAATTGTTAAAGAAGAACTTCAGAAATTGATTAATGCAGGATTTATATACCCTATATCTGACAGTGAATGGGTTTCCCCATTGGTAATTGTCCCTAAGAAAAACGGGAAATGGAGAGTATGTGTTGACTACAGAGCCTTGAACAAAGCTACTCAAAAGGATCACTTTCCTTTACCCTTCATTGATCAGGTGTTGGATAGTTTGGCAGGGAAGAAATTCTTTTTTTTTCTAGATGGATTCAGTGGGTATAATCAGATTAGAATTGCACCCCAAGACCAAGACAAGACCACTTTCACTAGCCCTTGGGGAACTTTTGCTTATAGAGTTCTTCCATTTGGGCTATGTAATGCACCAGCAACTTTTCAGAGGGCTGTTATAGGAATTTTTTTTGATATGTTGAATGACTCTATGGAAATATTTATGGATGATTTTACTCCTTATGGTGTGTCTTTTGAAGATGCATTATAAAATCTTGAGAAAGTACTTAAACGATGTATACAAGCTCACCTCTCCCTAAGTACTGAAAAATGTCATATGATGATGAGTGAAGGAGTAGTGCTTGGAAATTTTATTTCATCTCAAGGTATTCAGGTAGATCCATCTAAAATATTGGTCATTCAGAATCTTTCTATTCCTAAAACACAAACTGATGTGAGAAGTTTTCTAGGACATGCTAGATACTACAGAAGATTTATTAAAGATTTTTCTAAGATAGCTTCTCCATTATTTGTGTTGCTTATGAAAAATGTTGAATTTAAGTGGACTAATTCTTGTCAAAAAGCTTTTGAAGAACTCAAGCATCAGTTGTCTACTGCTCCTATTTTGAGGGGGCCTGATTGGGCCCTCCCTTTTCATATATCTTCTGATGCTTCAGACACTGCAATTGGAGCTGTCTTGGGAAAAGAGGTGAATCATCTTCCTTATGCTATCTATTTCATTACTAAGAATATGACCCCTGTTGAGCTTAATTACACAGTTACTGAAAAGGAATTTCTTGCAGTAATTTATGCCATTAATAAATTTTGAAATTATATCACTGGTTATTCTACTTTTGTGCACACTGACCACTCAGCTATCAAGTATTTAATGAAAAAATTTGTTACAAATGCTAGAGTTACCAGATGGCTATTATTACTGCAGGAATTTGATATCACAATTGTAGATCGGCCTGGTAAAGAAAATGTGGTGGCTGATTTCCTTTCACGGTTAAAAAATGACAATGATATTCCAGTAGATGATTCTTTTCCTGATGAGTATTTGTTTGCAGTTTCTGCTCACTCTCCATCGTATGCAGATATTGCTAATTATTTGGTTGCAGGAAAATTACCATCACACCTGTCATATAGAGAAAATAGAAGAATTGTTCAACAAAGTGCCAGGTATAGCTGGATAAGTGGGTGTCTTTTCTACACAGGGCTTGATCAGGAAATCCGAAGATGCATTAGGGAAGATGAAGTGTACGACATACTGAAAGCTTGCCATGATGGTCCTTGTGGAGGGAATTTTGCAGATAAGAGAACAGCACACAAAATTCTGAGGATGGGTTACTATTGGCCCTCATTATTCAAGGATGCAAAGAAATATGTAAGGGCTTGTGACAGCTGCCAGAGAATGGGTCAACCCAATCATAGAGATCAAATGACATTAAACCCCCAGGTAGTTTCTGAACCATTTGAAAGATGGGCCTTGAATTTCATAGGACCCATTAATCCTCCATCCAATCAAAGAACTTATATATTAGTCTGTACAGACTATATGACTAAATGGGTGGAGGCCAAAGCACTTATTAGAGCCAATTAAGAGGTTGTCCTAGCTTTCTTATTTGAAGAAATCTTCACTAGATTTGGAATTCCTAGAGAGCTAGTTACAGATGGAGGACCTCCATTCAATTCTCATGGTTTTAAGTCTACCCTTCAGAAATATCATATTCAACATAGAATGACTACACCATACCACCCCCGGGCCAATGGGCAGGTGGAAAGCACAAACAAAGTATTAGAAGCCATTCTAACTAAAACAGTGAAGGAAAACCGGAAGGATTGGTCTCAAAGGCTGCCTGAAGCATTATGGGCTTACAGAACTACTTGGAGAAACACTACAGGTTTCTCTCCCTATGAATTGGTCTATGGTAAAAATGTTGTTTTTCCTGTGGAATTTGAAATCAAAACTCTAAGAACTGCTTTAGCTGTTAATCTTGACTTGACTGATGTACAGACGGCTAGGTTGCAGCAGATTCTTGAGTTGGATGAAAAGAGATTAGATGCCATTCACCAAACAACCATGATACAACAACAAAGAATGAAGTGGCATGACAAAATTATCAAACACAAGCAGTTCCAAAAAGGTAATTGGGCCTTGTTGTATGACTCTCGGTTTGAAAATTTTCAGGGTAAGCTACGTACACGTTGGCTTGGACCATATGAGGTAGATGCTGTTTTTCCTAATGGAATGGTAAGACTTTTAACAATTGATGATTCTAAAACACCTCTACTAGTCAATGGTCATAGGCTCCGTCTATACCAGCGCCCTGTTTCTAAAGATGATTTCAAGACTGCTTGCATGACTAATATTCATTATCTTTTTCTAGGGGAGTCTTCTGCTCCTCACAGCATTTAATTTTCTGCACTATTTTTTTTTAGATTTGATTAGATTTAAGACTAATAATCCCTGTCAAGGGTTGGCATATTACAATTGAATTTTGCAGATTCTGGAAAAGCTCATTAAGGAGGACAGATCCATCATAAGAAGATCTGAAGCTTCAATCACAGAAGCTTGTTCCCTTCATTTTATCCCATTTCCTAGTAATATCCCTTCACCCCATTCCTACATTATTTCCCTTTTTCCATTTTTCCCACTTCTACCATTCCTGAAATATCATCCTTCAGCTAGTATTTCCCATCCCTTACTGCTGAAATTATCCCTTATCAAACATTTCCCCCACTTGTTTCAAACCCAAGTCATTTATCCCATTTTCCTGATTTTTCCCGTTGCTGAAACACCAGTTTCAGCAACGCGCCATTCATTTTTCCGTTGCTGAAACACCAGTTTCAGCAACCTGTCATTCATCTTTTCATCATTAAAACATCATTTCTTTCCTGCTATACAAGCTTTTTAGTTCTCCACTTTTACGCTTCAGATCCTTTGGGTGAAAATTATTTTAGTA
Organism: Pinus albicaulis; assembly: GCA_034641835.2. Classification (NCBI taxonomy): domain Eukaryota; kingdom Viridiplantae; phylum Streptophyta; class Pinopsida; order Pinales; family Pinaceae; genus Pinus; species Pinus albicaulis. The sequence continues at coordinate 530,610,354 of CM076584.1, forward strand.
CTGAGCAGATCCTGTTACACTCCTGTTCTAAATCTCAGAGAAATCTACAGATTCTTCCATGTATATTAAGCCATTCTGAAGCACTCTACACTTCGAATTATTAAACCAAAGGTAAAAATGTAAGGTATGTGGTTTTAATGTAATGCAGTTAAATTATATTAAAGAGAGGATCTCGCTCATAATGGTTGCAATCTCCACACGCCCAATCATCATTGCACCATACGTAGGGGGGGGGGAATTTCGAAAACTGAATAATCATTTCACATTAACCAATCCTCCGTCATTCTTCATATCCACTTCCGCCGTCATTGAGACTCCGCATCCTCTGTTGCAACAATTAGCTTGACCAAAGCCTATGTTTCTGTCTTCTGTGCCTCTGCATATAACTCAAGCTAGCAGCCATGGGAGGGTCGGCTATCAGACACGAGCCCGGTTCGATGAATCTTCTTCAAATGTTCCCGGAAGCCTATCAAATTTTCCAACAAGCAGGATGGACAACATACTTTGAACGGTTAGGAGAATTTGATCAGGAGCAGGTTTTAGAGTTTGCACAAAATCTTCAGGGGAATTTCTCAGTGGTTCAAGGCGTCCACATTTCAGTTACAGAGGAGGACATAGTTCAAGTTTCAAGTTTGCCAGCTATTGGGACTCGCTGGTTCAGCAGAAAGCAGGTTATTTTGAATGCACAACAATATTTTCTTCGTCCAGATGAACCAGTTGAACTTAAAGGCCGCGGTGTAAGTCTGCATTCACTTCCTCGACCATGGCCAACAGTAGCAGAATTCATCAAACACTACTTGACATGCGAAGGGCGTTACCAGGTAGTCTACCAACACGACTTCGTTTTGATGAATCATTTAAGGAATGGTCGATTAGTTAATATTCCCTATTATCTTCTTGGTTGTATCAAAAACATGTCCTATTATTGCAGACGGGCTAAATTCCCATTGTTATCCCTCACCCATCATCGTTTATGCCAATTGTTAATTCAGAGGGGTTTTGCTCAGCAAAACCCCCCTCTGAATATTCCACTCCTTATTCCCCAAGAGGCTGAAATTCCTCAATAGGCCCAAATCCCCCAACAAGCCGAAATTTCCCAATAAAGTCCTGAGATTCCTTATGAAGGGCAACTGGACGATATCCCAGACTCCCCAGTAATTCCATCCTCAGAGCCAGTTGACCCAACCCCAAGTTCGTCCCACTTAGTAGAGTCAACCATTCCCACTATTTCTATCCCTAGCGATGACTCTCCAACACCCCCGTCCCCACCTACTCATAAAAGGAAGAAAAGAACCCCAACAGTCTCTGTCTCAAAACGACGAACAAGGGCCAAATTCCAAATTTTCACTTCTTCCGAAAGCCCTTCCCCCAGAAAAGAATCTTCCCCTGCAAAGAAAAGGAAAGACGGTGACTTCTCTGCTTTCCTACCAAAAAGGAAAATGAAAATGACTGTTGAAACAGGAGTTACTCCCATTTCCCCTGACCCCGCCACTATTCTGTTAAAACTTCACTCCTCACCCCCATTTCAAATTCCCCAACCCGTCTCGTCCGGTGGCACTGCCACACAAGAACCAGTGCCCCGGGATAATACGACATTGTTTATGGCTCAAACAGTGACTGTCACACAAGAACCAGTCACTTACCCAGAGGCTGAAACACAAGAACCAGCCACTGTGGTACCAAAATCATACACCAAGCACGATGATACAGGGAAACCAGCTGTAGGTACTCCACAAGAACCAGCTACAGCTGGGGATCAGCAGACAACTCCAGCAGAATCAACTAGCACACAGGGTTCATATACTATGGCATCTTTATTGGAAGAAAATCAGTTTTTGAAGTCTGAGCTAGAAGCCTATAAGAATGAATTAATCGTGGCACGAGAAGCCTTTGATAGAGAATTAAATCTCTATATGCTAGCACACACAACATCATCACAGAATAGGGAGCCATGCAAGGAATACATGTGCCATGAGTGTGGTAATATTTACCAGCAGGCAGGCTACAAATTAGTCAAAATTCAAGTATCTGAGGTATCTACATCAGCTGCAATAAAAGAAGGATGCCCTACTGTTCCACAAGAACCAGTAGGGCTCTCAAAAAGTGTAGAAAAAGAAACCAAACCTCAGATATCTCGCCCTGTGCTAGTTAGTGCAGCCACTCAGACAGAAACACAACCACAGATATCTTGTCCTGAGCTAGTCAGCTCAGCCACTCAGACAGTACCACAACCACAGGTATCTTGCCCTGAGTCAGTCAATGCAGCCACTCAAACAATGTCCCAACCCAGCACTTCTAATGCCAGGACACAGAGTCTGCCATGGAATCAATTAGAACTGATGAACAAATGGAAGAAACAGTATGCTGAAGAACAACATACAATATTACAGCAGCACAAGTTAGCATGGCAGAATCACATGTACGCCAACTGGGATAGTTGGGAACAGAGGTTGCAACAGCTCAGGGATTCCAAGAAGGAAGTCAAGGAATCAAAGGAAAAGATGGCCTTGATGTTTTCATTAGTGCAGAAGTTGATGGCTACCCGTAAACCCTCTGTAAATTACTCTCTTTTCCTTTCTGAACGTTTAATTTATTTTCAATTAAAAGCAATAAAGGATGGCAGACCTCATGGATTTCTTACTTCAGAACAATTTGTTGAGACTTTTGCTGAGGCCCCTGAAAGTGACCAGCATTTGCTGTGCGAACTTTACCTCCATAATGAGGCCATTCCCGAGAATAGAAGAGTCAATCTCATTCCAATTGCAGGTGATATACAAATAAGGGCATTTGTTTCATTTTTGGCCAATCATCGCACCTGGAAAACTGCGTTTATTGCAAGTAGTCATAATGAGGAGAATAGGCTCCTTTGGATTAGACCAGAACCTTTAAGTCCAGCCATGTTTATAGCACAATATCACCAATTCTTACAGAAGGCAGGAATGCATAGGTACATGCAACAACTACAGGCTTCAACACTTTTGAAGTGTCAACAGCAAATCAGAGTAAAGGGGACTGCTGCATTGAAGGCCAATACTATGTTTTTGCAGCAGTCATGTAAAGAAAGACAAGATTATCACCCTTTTAACCCTAAAAATCTTCAAGCTGCACTTCCAGGGTACCTAATTACATCGGATGCATTCGACATTGTGGAATAAACTGGATTGGTTATCATTTTCATTTTCCAATTTTATGGCTTCCTTCAGAGAAATATCAGTGTCACTACCAATTGGCTGGCAGAGATGAAGCCTTAGCATGGCAGCAATTGCAGAACAATAGAGGATTCCGAACTCCTACAGATGCCACCTTCTCTAGCTACTGCTTGAGCAACTTGCATGCACAGAGTCAGTACTTAGACTCTGACTCAGACTAGGAGTTGCCTGAGGACATGCAACATTTTCAGCTGGGGGGGATGTTAGGACTCCACTATGTAGCATTTTTACTATACACTTTGACACCATCTTACCTTTTAAACCATGTTTAAAAAGGATTCCATTATCATTTTCATTTACTTTATCCCAAGGTATATAAAATCCTCTTCTTTATTATATGTTTAATTTGTTTACATATAATGCCATAATAATCTTATATTTTATCATTAATCGAAGTGGATTGTTGCTAACATAAGTCTAAAAGACCGCAGATAAATTATATGCTGTGCTGGAACAATCGGCCGTTGCTGAAACAGTCAAACTTCGTTGCTGAAACAGCCGACTCCGTTGCTGAAACAGTTGACTTCGTTGCTGAAACAGCCAGCAAGCACGCAAATTCCGTCACTCGTAATTTGCGATTCTGGAAGAGTATTTTGTGGAAAAATGGCAACAGCATGAAGACGTGGTTACACGGATTATTCTGAAGATAGCATTCTTGTTGTATCTGTTGTAACAATATCTTTTTATGGAAGAACAGAATAGTCATGTTTTAAGAAAGAAGAACAGAATTGGGATAAACACAGATTCGCTCTCATGTAATTGTAAGAGATGTCTCCTCTTTAAAAAGAGGAGACATCATCATTAGAAGGGAGTTCGAGTTTGAAAGCTACAGGAGAACATTGTATTTGAGAGACTGGAGCTAGACTCCATCTGTAATGTATCATTTCTTTTGAAAGATGAATAAAATCTTCTTTTGAGCGCTCCAATTTAATTCCTTCCCTGGGGAATCTTGTGAGAGGGAAAGGGCCCGCCTTCCTCACAAGATTCACCCTTCTGTCCCTGTATTTTTTTCAATTTCTTTATGTTGTTTGCACTTTACTTTAATTCTGTTGTTGAGACACCAGTTACACAGTTCTGTAGTTTATTGAATATTCTGTTTCCTTAACACTGCAAGTGTTCAGTACATTCATTCTTAAGGAGTTGAGAAATCCATTTCTGTTATATGTTTGAATGTATGATGTTGGGAAGTAGGTGCTGAATGTTCCTGTACAAAGGAATAGGGTCCTGCTCCCACTAATTTCCTTCCTTTTCCTGCAGTGTGATTAGAAACAGGAGACAAGTGCTGAAGGTTCCTGTTCATGGGAATAGGGTCTTGGTCTCTTGAGCTATCTTTGCTACAGAGTGATTAGTGTCAGGCAACAGGTGCTGAAGTTCCTATTTAAAGGAATAGAGTCCTATTCCTGTTATGGTTGATTGGTTTCCTTTCCTGCAGATTGATTTCCCTTTAATTGGATTCTAAACTGCAACCTAGGAATTACTTCTGCTATAATATAATTGACTTCAGCTTTGATTAAACAGAGTGTGAATAATTAGATTTGTGTGATTGATAATTGTGTGGCTTTTTACTACAACATTATTTTTGCTTTTGAAATTGAGCATATCCAGTGCGTGATTGTCTTTGGAATAAAAATACTTCCTCGGGTTGACAATTTATGTGGAGCTTGAATTGTGAAAACAATTAAAGCGACCAACAGCAAGAAAAGTTTAATGTAAAATTATGGTGACAAGGAAGCCTACCACTCAATTCTATAAAGAAGGAAGTGTTTCTACGCCTAGATTTCCACAACCTACAAGGTTGACACCAAAAAAATTGGAAGAAAAAAGAGCAAAAGGACTTTGCTACATTTGTGATAGAAAATACACTAAAGGTCATAAGTGTGCTGAAAATAAATTATTTTACATAGATTGTGAAGAAGAAGAAGAAAATGAACAAGAAGAGGATATACACCGGGAACCGGCCCTAGAAGAGGAAGAAATGAATCTGACCATATCATTTAATGCACTGGCAGGAATTACCACTCCTCAAACTCTCAAGATAGAAGGACGGATCAAGAAGAAAAAGGCAATAGTGTTGATTGATTCACGTAGCACCCATAATTTTATTCATTGTAAGGTAGCCAAGGAATTAAATTGTTTCCTATACCTAGCACCAGAATGTCAAGTGATGGTTGCAAATGGAGGAACTATAAATTGCTCTGGGAAATGCCATAATATCAAGCTAACCATGGGGGAATATGTATTGACTACTCCAATGCTTTCCATTCCTATGGGAGGTGTTGATGTTGTACTAGGAGTACAATGGTTACAATCTTTGGGGACGGTAGCTTTTAATTTTCAAGAACTTTTCTTGAAATTTTTTTCAGAAGGAAAGGAAGTCGAATTACAAGGTATTGTGGGGAAGCCAGGAAGGATAATAAGCTCTAATGTCATGACAAAGCTTCTAAAGAAAGAACAGCGAGGCGTAATTGCACAATTATGCTCACTAGAAGTTTCAACATCAAAATCATCTATTTCTGCAGATCTCCAACAAGTCTTGGACAATCATTCCAAGGTGTTTGAAACTCCCAAAGGACTCCCACCTATTCGTGATCATGATCATGGTATTCATTTGATTCCAGGAAGTGTTCCTCCAAACATCAGGCCTTATAGATATCCTTACGTCCAAAAGAGCGAAATTGAATGTATGATTGCAGAAATGTTAGAGGCGGGTATAATTCAACCTAGTCAAAGTTCTTTCTCTGCTCCTGTAGTATTGGTACACAAGAAGGATGGATCATGGAGAATGTGTCTAGATTATACGGAGCTCAATAAGCTCACCATTAAAGATAAATTTCCCATTGCTATGATTGATGAATTATTGGATGAATTACATGGAGCAATTTATTTTACCAAGTTGGATCTTCGTTCAGGATATCATCAAATTAGAACGAAGACTGAAGATATTCCAAAAATAGCATTTCGAACTCATGAGGGTCATTATGAATTTTTTATCATGCCTTTTGGCATTACCAATGCACCTTCTACATTTCAAGGGTTGATGAATTCCATTTTCAAACCCTTCCTTAGAAAATTTGTGCTTAGGTCTTGGAAGGATCATGTTGAAAATGTTGACAGGGTGCTCAAACTATTGCAGGAGAAACAATTATATGCAAAAACATCCAAATGTTTCTTTGGAGTACAAGAGGTGGAATATCTGGGTCATATTGTATCTCACGAGGGTTTTAAAGTAGACCCTAACAAAATTAAAGCCATTAAGGAATGGAAAGTCCCCACAACCATAAAGCAGTTGCGAGGATTTCTCGGGTTAACGGGGTATTATCGCAAGTTTGTTAAGAATTATGGGAGAATAGCAGCACCTCTAACAACATTATTGAAGAAAGATGCATTTTCATGGACTCCTGAAGCAACTAAGGCCTTTGAACATCTTAAAGAGGCAATGTGCCTAGCACTGGTCTTAGCTACGCCGGACTTCACAAAAACCTTTATTGTGGAATGTGATGCCTCAGGAAATGGAATTGGTGCAGTTTTAATGCAGGAAGGAAGACCCATTGCTTTTGAAAGTCGTCCAATCAAAGGAAAGTATTTACAGAAACCTATTTTTGAGAAGGAAATGTTAGCAATACTGCATGCACTAAAGAAATGGAGAACTTACCTAATGGGAAGACACTTCAAGGTAAAAAATGATCATGATAGTCTTAAACACGTTTTGGAACAAAGACTATCTTCAGAAGAGCAGCAAAAATGGGTCACAAAGATGTTGGGTTATGACTTTGAAATAATATACAAAAAAGGAAAGCTTAATGTTGTTGCAGATGCACTCTCAAGAAAGAATGAAGAGGTGGAAGCATTGCTTTTGTGCCATTTCTATTATCCAACCAGATTGGATAACTGAAGCAAGAGATGAATGGAAGAAGGACAAAGATGTATGGATACTCATTCAAAAGTTGCAGCAAGATCCTAGTACATCTGATACATTTTGTTGGAAAAATGATTCCTTATGGTACAAAGATCGCTTATATCTTTGTAAGAATTCCCAAATAAAACAAAAGATTCTTCTGGAATTGCACACTTCTCCTTTAGGAGGACACTCAGGATTTTTAAAAACTTACCACGGGGTGAAGAAAGAATTTTTTTGGGATGGCCTTAAATCTGATATTCAAAAGTTTGTGGCAGAATGTTTGGTTTGCCAGCAGAATAAAGTGGAAACAATTAAGACCCAGGGACTTCTACAACCTTTATCCATTCCAAGTCAACGTTGGGAGGAGATTTCAATGGATTTTATCACAGGTTTACCTAAGTCCGAAGGAAAGAGTGTCATCATGGTGGTAGTTGATAGATTTACCAAGTATGCACACTTTTGTGCATTATCTCATCCATTTAAAGCAAGTACATTTTCTACTACATTTATGGACAGAATTCAAAAGCTACATGGAAGCCCAAGGGTTATTGTGAGCGACAGAGATCCCATTTTTACTGGAAATTTTTGGACAGAGTTATTTTCTTGTTTGGGTACTCAATTAGCTCATAGCTCATCTTATCATCCTCAATCTGATGGTCAAACTGAGATAATAAATAAATGTTTGGAAGGATATCTTCGTTGTTTTGTATCTGATAAACAAACACAATGGGTCAAGTGGTTACCTCTTGCTGAATGGTGGTATAACACTTCCTTCCATACTGCAGCAAAAATGGCCCCATTTATGGCACTTTATGGATATCATCCACCATCCATCACATCATCTTTAAGGGAAAATTCGAAGGTTCAAGCAGTGGAAGATCACATCGAGCATCAAAAAGAAGTTCTCCAACTCTTAAAGGATAACCTGAATTTGGCACAAAATCGAATGAAACAACAGGCAGATCAACATCGCAGCGAGAGAAGTTTTGATGTAGGAGATTGGGTATTTTTACGGCTACAACCATATAAACAAATGTCCCTCAAGCAAGCTAAGAAGGATAAAAAATTATCGCCAAAGTACTATGGTCCTTACAAGGTGTTGCAAAAGATTGGTACTATGGCATACAAATTGGAGCTTCCTGCTTCTTCACGAGTACATCCAGTTTTCCATGTTTCATGCTTAAAGAAGGTTATAGGTGAAAATCTTTCAGTTCAAACAATATTGCCAAAACTTGATGAGGAAGGAAAAATCATGTTGGAACCTGAAGCGGTCACGGAAACAAGAACTCGACAACTACGGAATCGATCAATTTTAGAGTATCTCATCAAGTGGAAGAACTTACCCACTGAAGATTCTACATGGGAGGATGAGAATTTTATACAGAAGCACCCAGAGCTACTCAAGCGTTGAGGACAACACTTTTGTGAAGGAGAGGCTATGATTCTCTATTATTACAACTCTCTCCTTTGTTCAGTGTAAACCCCTTATTGTTATTATTGTACCCTTGTAACCCCCATTTTGTTATTATTGTGCCCTTAAATTATTATTTTTAGGTCAGCTAGGATTACATTGTGGCCCACTAGGATTACATTATGGCCCCATGGACTCCTATATATAGAAATGAGGTTTTGTAAATTGTATCATCTAAGAATTGTTCATCCATGCAATGTATTAGAGGTTGCCCCCTCGAAGTGGCTTATTTCTAAGGCATTGATATCTCTTTTATTCTCTTTTTGTAGCTTGTTTCCCAACACTCTTTTTTATCGCCTTTTGATCTATACTTTTAATCTCACTTTGATCCTCCATCATTTTCATATTTTTTCTACTTTTTCTTGTGAGCTCCCTTTGAGTTCTATTTTTGTCTAGGTTTTCTGCACCATCAAGAGAGAGAGATCTTGGATATGAAGTGCAAGGAAATAAAATAATCCAATCCATTGAGAGGGACTGGTAACATCTTTTTGCATTCCATTCCAAAGTGTCATAATACAAAAAATTCTTTATAAATTCCTGTCTTGTCTCTTGGATGTATGGACCAACTCTTTTTTATTTTCATTGTTTAATGTCTTTAAATGCGTAGATCTGGATTTTTGTAGCATTTATTATGATCATCTACTACATATCTAAGGAATTTGACAACCACATTTGATGTTAGGGTTGTTTTTTATGCACAGCTAAAGTGAGTTTTTTTCATACACTTGTGATTAGAATTCACACTAACAACTAGCAACTCCACAAGGGGTTTTAATTATGATCGTTGTCATTTTTCAGATCCCTGCATGACCAGCTGCTTCAGCCCCTAGGGTTTTTCTTCCACTTCTTATTTTTCATTCCTTGATTTTTTTTTTAACATGTTTTCCCTAAAACAGTAAAAATTCTAACTTCGGTGTGTTTCTAGGCCATTTGCGCAGGTAATAGGTATTAGCCACGATAGATAAGACACTTTTTTCTGAAACCTTCCCATGAGAGAGCCGAAAGTGCAGGTCTCACTTTTTGGCCCAAAACCTGTGACCTCAGCTCTCAGTTAGTATATATCTGCCCAAAAACTATGACCTCAACAAAAAATAGGTCAGTCCCTGCGACCTACACTTTTTTGCGAGATTTTTTCTGTAAATTTTTAGGGTTTGCCGAGGGCACTGTTCAAGGTTGTCTGACCTCTGTCTTTACCTGTCTTGGACCTGTAATTACTTAGTTTTACTCATCATGGTAGGAACCAAGCCCCTTAGAGATTCAATACGCTTCCACCTTTTTAGGAGGAGTTTGGCTAAAGCAGGACTTCTGAGATTTCAGTGTTTTTCAGCCATTTTTTCAGAACTGAACCTACCATTTCAGATCCATTTCATATTGGTTATTTTTCCATCTAAAGCACCTATTTTTAGTTTTGTTTGGTCATCCCTTTATGGTCCCCTATGTTTCCCTTTAGGTTGTAGCCTTTCACCACCTATTCTTCAACATTTTCCCCCCTGGTTTCTTGTTGTTTTTTATACCTCCTTTCAACATATCTTACCTCTAGATACCTATCCCTCTTGACATTAGATCTATTGGCCATATTGTGTGTTTTTAGTAGATTTCTCCCACCCTTAGACTAGTTGTTGGGAAGCTCTCCTTTTTGGGTTTAAATTTATGCATCTTTAGTTGTTTATTTTACTGTCACTTTCAGTTTTATTTATTGTCGCTTTTAGTTTTATTTACAGTTATAAAAAATATTTTTTCTTTTCTCTATACGCATGTTTGGGCTTAATTAAAATTAACACGCTTATCACACACATGCACACCTAAAGTGAAGAGCTCATGGTTTACATCGTCAGGCCAAGACTAAAACATTATAATTACATTTGCACCTTCCTGCCCTTGTTTACCTCTCTTCCTTATTGAGTTATTTGTATCTTTTCCATCATTGTGCCCCCAAGGGGTTTATCCCAAAGACTCCATGGCCTTTATCCTCAGTTTACATTAGGGAGACTTACTCCACCGTGTAGGGTCTGAGTTAGTCCTCCGCCAAATCCCCATTCCGACTCTGATTCTGGTTCATCGGGTTCCCCTTTTGTTTCCATCCCTAGTTCTCATCCACATTTCACCTTCATCATGTTTGGTGCAGGACCTACCACTGGTGGTGGCCCTAGATTTAATGCTGGAACCGCTACTAGTAGAGCCGCAAGAGGAATGATTCTGGTTATTCCCTTGCTCCCTTATATGGCAGGCCTAAGCCTTCCCGAGTTAAGCCAGTTTATTAATGACCCTATACACCATGATCTAGGTTGGTTTTCTATGCCAAATAAGCTTCCTTTAGACGTCTCTAAGTTTGAAGGAAATTTTGGAGAGGATCCTACCAACCATGTTCATTCTTTCCACATGTGGTGTTCATCCAACTCTACCACTAATGACTCTATCTATCTTCGGTTATTCCAACATACGCTTACTAGAGAAGCCTCCAAGTGGTATGTCGACTAGACTACTACCTCTCATGCCACTTTTGTGACCCTTGCAAAGGAATTTCTTTCCTACTTCCAGCTTACCCTTCTCTATGACACCAATACCAAACTTTTGAATGCTTTCTGTCAAACTTCTGCCACCCCCCTATCTAACCATGTTCAAGAATGGCACAAAAGGAAGAGCTTATGTCGAGCTCCTGTTTTTGAATACCATGTCTACATGGAATAGTTTCTCAGATCCCTTTTTCCCTCTATTGGTAAAGATTTCACATCCCACTTTCCTCAGACTGAGTAAGAATCCCTCTAAGTTGCGTTCAAATATGACTTGATATACACACAATCAAGTTATGTTTATACCATCTTACTTGACCTCCCTAGACCTGGTGGTGCCAACACACTGGGGGCATCTCATGTCACTGACAGTATCATTGGATCCCTTTCACATCCATACACTCATCCTCCTATGGGTTATGGTTTCCCTCAGGGAGGGGCCAACTCCTCTAGCACTATTCCCCCTCCCGGCAGCATGTATCTAGGATAGGACATGCCTCATGACTCTGCCGAACTGCATCCTCTGATGCGAGGGCCTATTTTTTCCCAACATGTTTACCCCAATGTTGCTCAACTCCCTTACTATACGTATCCACAGCCAACTTCTCCAACTCCTCCAACACAAGTACCTCAGCCTCCCATGCCTTCTCAAGCTCTGCAGCAGTAGCCACCCCCCCCTCAAGGTCAAGTGTATGCACAACAGAGTGTGATTAATCCTCCCACTTCTAAAAAGAAGAGGAAAGGCAACTAGAACCAACCCGCTCTAAGTAATCCAAGAAACAATCCCCAAGGAAATAAATCTAACACTGCAACCCAGCAAAAGAGAGATCAACCCAAGCAGAACAGGCCTCTTCATAAAAATAAACCTTGTTCTTGTTGCGGTTTCCATAGTCACTATACCCATGATTGTCCCCTTTTACCTTAGATGCATGAACTATGGGAAGCTCAAGAAGCGTCTCGAGGACAACAAGCCTCCGCTTTGGTTCCTCCTAATGTTGCACCTACTAAACCAACTGTGTTTACCAATCCTTTCTCCTGGCAAGGATATGTGGTTGCCCAACCCCCTGAAGGTGAGGTGGCCACTCAACCACCCCCATATGGTAGCTATGATTACTATATCCTGATGATGCAATCTGACCAGGCCAATACCGTCGATCTCAATCTTCAGACTTGGTTGTGACATTACACCAAGCCTCCCGCTACGTCTGCAACCGAGCCCCAGTGCTCAAGTCCCACAGAACCAATTTTGACACCCAATGGTCCTTTACAGATCCCTCATCCTAAGGTAGAAGTACATACCAAGATCCCAAAGGACCGTTATGCCAAAACACTACTTTCAGTAAAGCCGCTCACACCTACAGTATAGTAGATGACTTGGTGTAATCCCCTACCGCCATGTCAATGCTAGAAGTTCTCCAGTCGTACCCTTCAGAATGTAAAACTTTACTAACTTCCATGGGTGTTGTGGATCCTTTAGGTGATCGTTTGATCATCTTCAATGTTGAAAAGTCAGAGCATGCACCCCTTCCTGTATCTAGTGCCTTCCAAATACCTGTCGAGATCCAGAATGCCAATGTCTCCCGATGTATCATTAAGGAGGGGACATCCACCTGCGTGATGTCTGCTTCTATTTGGAAAAATATCGGATCTCCCAAGTTAGCCCCTTCCACTATCACCCTCTGTGCGTGGGATGGCCACTCTTCCCACCCCCTTTGCATGTTCTGCAACTGTCCTAAAACTCTAGTGGGAAAAATTGTTTATGTTGACGTTGAAGTCATTAATACCCCCTTCGACTACAACATTTTATTGAGTCATAGCTATAATTATGCAATGTTTGTTGTCCCATCTGTGGTTCACTGTATGATGTGCTTTCCTCACAACAAAAATATTGTCACTATCGATCAGCGGACATACTACGAACCAAAGTCTCAAACCTCTCTAGAGTGCATTATTTCTTTGGTGGCCAATAAAAAAGCAGTTGAACCTTCGACCAGTGTCTCACCCGGAGTCTATAAATATTCCTCTTTACTTGGTTCATTCCTTGGTCTCCCCCCTCTTATCTCTGACCCTAGCTCATCAAATTTCTGTATGATGCAATCGTCTCAGTCTGACCTCAAACGGTCTGGTTTGACTAGTCAGCAGCCTCGCCCTCTTCAACCTGCTCCTAGTACTTCAGCTCAGCCTTGGAGACCTCCTCCTCCAGGCCCTTCATCTATAGCTGGTGTCCCTGATCCTCTTTTTCCTCATGGAACGGTTCCCCCTAGCCTTAACGATCTGGGAGCTATTCAGCCTGGACATTACCCCTTCGGTCATATACTATTTATTGCTCCCTCTTCTAGAGTATTTTTGGTACATGTTATGGCTACCTTGACCCTTCACAACATGACCCTAGGGATCCCAGTCTGGTACATTGATCCCCCAGCAAATACCCCACCTGGTCAGCTTAAACCTTACACTGCTTTAACCTTACTCCAACTGGTTGCTATGACCCCTCCCTTTGCTTCTGTGCCTCAGCCACCTCAACATGAATCTAATCCTATTGTGCAAGCCTCAGGTGAGGGGGGGGGAAGCTTGTAAAAAGGAACCTAAGGAAAAGGCTTCCTAGATAACACCTGCTCTTCCTAATCCTCCAAAGCATACACCTCCATGTGCTTTGTGTGATGTTGTCATACATGCCACCCACAATTGTCTCGAGTTGTCTCGTATCAAACCCATGGTCAATGAAGTGTTTCCTAAGTCTGATATCCTAGAAGTCCATGGTAGTTTACCGCCTTTAGCCAAGAAACTCAAGAATTTGCACATAAATCACCCTTGTTCTTTGTGTGATCTCCATGAAAAATATACTCACCTCTATCCCTGCCTCGAAGATTTCTGCACCTCCTTGGAAGTGGTTTTCCAATACGAGGCCGAGCACAACAAGTCCACCTCTCCCTTACTTTTGCATTATGCTTCGGCAAAACTAGAGGACACATCCACTCCCATTGACATACCCCCTCCTGATGTCCAGATGACGAAGCCTTCAGCCACTATCCTCTACCTATCATCATCTATGAGATCCATGGTGGAAGACCCCTATAAGGCATTCCCTTATGTTTCGCCTAACCTCCCTTCAGCGATCATCTTGGGCTCAACATCGATAGATTCTTCATCTACTTATTTGTTAGAAAATTATATATTATAGAGCAATGAAAAAATGAAATATATGCGGAAACAAAAACACAAGAAACACATAAAAACCAGAGAGACATAGATATACGTGGTTCACCCAGTTTGGGCTACGTCCACCCCAAAAAACCAGTCCTTCCTTTCTATTATCCAGCAAAATGAAGAGACACAACCTACAACAGATTCATTGTAATATCCTCTGATCTCTCTCACAGTCTCCCTATATATTTCTCGCTCTGCGAATACACATACAATACACAGCCGCAATATAATACCCTCATACAAGTGAGGGGTTTCGTTATAGGGAAAAAAACCCTATACTAAACATAACTTCTACCGTCAAATCATCCGCCTAATGAACAGCATATTGACTAGAAATTACTATATTTTTACAAGGAACTTTTACATCTATTTTTAGCTTTGGGGGCACTACCCCGAAACCCCCCGCCAGGGGGGGCTCCATAAAGTTGCAACTGCCCCCCCTGGACCCCCCAAGTAGCATTTAATTACTATAAATGTTGCCACCCCATTAAGGTACAAGGGTCCAATGTTGTGATACAAAATAAAAAAGATAATCAGACTCCACACCCAACAATCTCCCACTTGGAGACAGATTGTAGCAACTCCACCACTGCTTCATTTGTTGGACAATGACTCCTCTTTGGACCTGGTTTTTTCTCATCCTCATCGTCATCCTTGAAGACCAATTGAAATTGAGCATAATCTCAGCTTCTCCCTAGTTACAACTTTTATTCGCATATCTGTAGGATTCTGGCTAGTGTGTATCTTTTCTAGCTTAAATTGTCCATCTTCCAATATTGACTGTATGAAATGGTACTTTAGTTGTATGTGTTTATTCTTGGAATGAAATGTTGAGTTCTTTGAAATATGAATGGCACTTTTTCTACCAATGTATAAGGTGCCCATATCATTCTTCTTACCCAATTCATCCATAAACCTTTGTAACCAAATCATTTCTTTACTAGCCTCTATAGTAGCAACATACTTTTCTTCTATTGTTTAAAGTGCAACAAAACTTTGGGTTTTTGAAACCTAACTAACAGTTGTTCCACCTATAGTAAATACATATCTTGTAGTGCTCCTCTTTTTATCTCCGTCACCTACATATTTGCATAAACATATCCCTGTAGAGCAATGTTTGAACCACCAAAGCATAATTCTTGATTTGTGGTACCTCTCAAATATCTGAGAATCCATTTCACTACCATCCAATGTTATTTTCCTGGATTGTTCATGTACCTGCTTATGACTCCCACTACATGTGCAATATCAGGCCTTGTGTAGACCATTGCATACTTTAAACTTCCAGCTGCTGATGCATATGGAACTTTAGACATATAGTCCATTTCTTCTTAGGTCTTGGGGCACATCTCCTTACTAAGTTTTAAATGGCTAGAAAAAGGTGTACTAACTGGTTTTGCATTCTGCATATTAAATATTTTCAACACCTTTTTCATGTACTCATTCTGAGACAATGTTAATTTGTGATTTTTCCTGTCTCTAGTTCTTCTCATACCAAGGATTTGTTTTACAGCTCCCAAATCCTTCATTGCAAATGAATCTGCCATTTTTTTTTAGCACATTTATTTCCTGCATGTTAGACCCTGCAACAAGCATGTCATATACATAAAATAACAATATAATATAGTTGCCATCATTTTTCCTTTTTAGATAAACACAGAGTGACATCTAGTATAACCTTGTTCAGACATAAACTTGTCAAATTTTAGATACCACTGCCTTGGAGCCTGTTTTAAGCCATACAAGCTCTTCTTTAACTTGCACACTAATTTTTCTTTTCCTTTGACCTCATATCTTTCTGGTTGTTGCATATATATCTCTTCCTCCAAATCTCCATGGAGAAATGTTGTCTTTACATCTAATTGCTCAAGATGAAAATATTTCGCTGCTACAAGACTTAAAATAGTTCTAATTGAAGTCATCTTAACAACAGGAGAAAATATTTCATCAAAATCAATACCTTTATTTTGTGCAAACCCCTTCACCACATGTCTAGCTTTGTATCTTTTTTTTCCTCCATCTTCCGTCAGCCTGTAAACCCATTTATTCTGCAATGTTGTTTTACCTATAGGCAACCTGACTAAGTCCCAAGTATGGTTATGTATTAAGGAGTCCATCTCTTCTTCCATGGCTAGCTCCCACTTCTTCCTGGTTTCAACCTACATTTCTTCTTCATAACATTCGGGTTCACCAGAATCTGTCAACAATAAATAATATAATGAAGGAGAGTATCGTTTAGGGTGTCTAGTTATCCTGGTAGATCTTCTGACACCACTTTCATGTGTTTAAGGTGCTTGTTTTTGTTGTGGTGGTTTTCGTTGTTGTGGCTGTTGATTATTATTATTTTTGGGCACCTTTAATTTTTTTGTGATCTCATCAAGAACTGTGTATTCTTTGTTTTCTTTTTCCTGTTTCTTTTCCTGTAACTGATTCTTATATAAGACCTTTTCATTGAATATTACATCTCTGCTCCTAATGATTTTGTGATTTTCATAATCATATAAGCGATAACCAAAATCATTAACACCATATCCAATAAAGGTACATTTCTTTGATTTTTCCTCAAGCTTTGTTCCGTTTTCTTTATTAATATGAAAAAAGGCATCATAGCCAAAAGGCTTTAAAAAACAGTAGTTTACCTTTTTACCTGTCCATGCTTCCTCTGGAATACCACCATCTAAGGAACTTGAAGGCCTTCTATTTATTAGATAAATAGAAGTATTTACAGCATCTGCCCAAAATTGTAAAGGCCATCCTGCATGCAATCTCATGCACCTTGCATGATCCATGATTGTTCTATTCATCCTTTCTGACACACCATTTTCTTGTGGTGTTCTTGGAACTATCTTCTCTCTGGGAATTCCATGCTCTGAACAGTATCTATCAAACTCTTTTCTGCAATATTCACCTCCATTGTCTGATCTGAGACACTTCAACTTCTTTCCTGTCTCAATCTCAACCAAAGCTTTCCATTTCTTGAAAGTATCATCAAATTTATTTTGAATACAATAAATACAAGTTTTTCTATTTTCATCATAAATAAAAGTAACATAATAATGAGAGCCACCAAGAGATGATACCTGAGAAGGTCCCCATACATCTATATGCACAAGCTCTAATTTTTCGCTCTTCTTTTCTTTCCCAACTCTGAGAAATCTGACTCTCTTCTGTTTTCCATAAATGAATTTCTCACAGAAATCCAAATCAACATTCTTCAAACCCGGCAAAAAATTTCTTGAGTGAAGAATCTTCATCCCCTTCTCACTCATGTGTCCGAGCCTATGATGCCATAATTTTGCATCTACTCCTTTAGAAGTTAAAGCATTAACAGAGTTAGAAATACCATTGCATAAATACAATGTACCAACCTTTTTGCCTTTTGCTATTACCAGGGCTCCTTTGGTGACCTTCCAAGTTTTATCTATGAAATTTGTCACACAACCTTCACCGCCTAACTGCCCTATTGAAATCATTTTTTTCTTCAGCTCTAGAACATGCCTTACCTCCTTTAATAGCCATTGGTTTCCATTTTTTTTTTACAAGAACTTTACCCATTCCAACAATTTTATAGGGTTTATCATCACCCTAATATACTTGTCCAAAATCTCCTTGAACATAGTCATGAGAACGCATTTTTATTTAATAAAACAAACATTAAGAATGGTAACCGTAATAATGCTAATAAAGGTTATGTAATTAAATCTTTTTATTTATTTATTCTGACTCTTTGTTTGACTATTTGATGATGGTGTGTTATAATAAGAATTAATTATATTTATTAATTAATAATAATAATTAATTATTATATAATTTAATCAAAAATTTACAAAAATTTACACCACGATTTGTTAAATTACTTACCATTATATTAATATATTAAAGGTTTTATAAATAAATAAATTAAAATAATAATAATAATAATAATAAATTAAATTAATAAAATTAAATAAATAAATAAATAATGGAATATTTACCTTTTCAAAGTCAAACTAGCCGTTATCCTAACGGCTAGTTGAGTCATTTCTACATCTATTTATACTTAATGACTGGATCTGATCTCTCACATAGTCCTGATGATGAAGCACACTGGTTGGTTCGAAACGCGTCGACCTCGTTCTTTTGCATGTGATTACTACCGAAAGAATTTCTACAAATTTATATTATGGATCACAGAAGCTTAGATTCCAAAAATATTTCTTATCAAGTGTGGCATGGAATGAGGCCCCTGAATCTACCACCCAAAAATCAATAACATTTTTTAAAGAAAGAATCAAAGCATCTTGTAACACATCACCTGTGACATTTTCTTCATGATTGTTTTCTTGATGTGTGTCTCCTTCTTTTCCCTTCTGTGATCTACAGTCTTTCTTCAGGTGTCCTTTATTTCTGCATTTACAGCACACTATCCCCGATCTGGACATGGATCTACCTTTCCTTGATTTACTCCAATATCCTGAGCTCTTTCCACTTTCCATTTTTCTTCCCCTAGAATTTTCACTCAAAGCATTACTCGATGTCTCACCGGAAATTTTCCGTCGCATTTCGTCACTAAGGATAGCACCGACAACATCATCAAACTTTAAAGTACTAGATCCAGAGACAGAGTTACTAATGACCCTAACTAAACCATTCCATCTCTTTGGAAATGAGCATAGAAATAAAAGCGCCCTAACTTCATCATCAAATTTTACCCCTACAGAACTTAACTGACTGGTAACTGTATTAAAATCATTTAAATGGTTTGCAACATATCCACCTTCCGACAGCTTCATAATAAATAAACGTTTCATAAGAAATACCTTATTTGAGGCCGAGGGTTTTTCATATAGTTTCGAAAATGCCTTAATCAAACCCTCTGTTGTTGTTTCCTTCGAAATATTGAAGGTTACCGACACCGCGAGGCACAACCATACTGTTCTGAGTGCCTTTCTATCGAGAATATCCCATTCTGTGTCTATCATAGTCATTGGCTTCTTTGTTTAACTGCTCAATGTTAGGTAAGATATTTCTAATACAAATAATATTCCATCTGCATCTTCCACAGTGGGAAGTTTTGGTCGTTAAATTTCTCGACTCTAAATTTACCATCTTCTGCCATTTCTCCCACTCGAACCAGGAACCCTTCTTTCCTACGCATTTATCAGCCAAACGGGCCTTCGGATTTAATACCAATTGTCAGAAAATTATATATTACAGAGCAATGAAAAAATAAAATATATGCGGAAACAAAAACACAAGAAACACATAAAAACCAGAGAGACACAGATATACGTGGTTTACCTAGTTTGGGCTACATCCACCTCCAATAGCCTGTTCTTCCTTTCTATTATCTAGCAAAATGAAGAGACACAACCTATAGCAGATCTGTTGTAATATCCTTTGTTCTCTCTCATAGTCTCCCTATCTGTTTCTCGCACTGCGAATACACATGCAATACACAGCCACAATACAATACCCTTGTACAAGCAAGGGGTTTCCTTCTAGGGAAAAAAACCCTAAACTAAACATAACTTCTACCACCAGATCATCTGCCTAATGAGTTGCCCCCCTGGACCCCCCAAGCAGCATTTAATTACGGGCGGCGTTGTCACCCCATTAAGGTATAGTGGTCCAATGCTGTGATACAAAATAAACAAAATAATCAGGCTCCACACCCAACATTGTTCTTTTGTCACCCTCCGTGATGATGCGTGTGTGAACCTCACTTCTCATAATGATGAGTCAGGTAGCTTCTCCGCACCACGTGGTCTTTCTTCCACCAATCACCCCATATTCTATTGTGATGAAGAGATTATGGAATTAATCACCACCCCTGACTTTATCTATCCCCCCTTACATTGAACCCATGCATTCGGACCACATACAACTTGTGGCCATTACATTGACACCAAACGTTTGGGTAAGGGGGCACCCATTTTTGAGATTTTAGGAGAAGCAATTCTCCACAACCTTTCTAGTGCATCTGATTGTGTCGACTTTAGTACCATTATTATTCCTCATTTAGGATAACCTCTAGAGTCTCATATCACTTCAGATCACTCTAGGAGTGATCCACTAAATCATTCCTTCATATTACATCAACAACCCAGTCCCCTACACATTGTTGTTGACCAACCTGTATGTTTTCTAGGTGAGCACCAGTTCATTATATCCAAATCCACTCTTTGGGATAGTGACATCATGTATGCGAAACCGGAAATTTAGTCCATTTTCTTCATATATAAAGTACCAAAAGAGATTGGTAATCCTCCATTCCCTTTCTCGAACGGCATCTATCCATTCTTCCCACAGAAGATAACCTTAACATAAACAAATAGCAAACCACATCATAAAAATGTGTTTAGATTCCACTTTTCTAAATAAATTTGACATGACCATAACATGCTTGGGGGAACATATGCCCCTATACCTTCTCATCATCCTCTTAAGGACTTAGCGCCTATGATTCTGAAGGCTTGAATCCATTATTTCAGCACTTGGAACATCATGGCACTCAACAAAATCCTCTAGCTAGGGACATCATTCCCACCTTTTCATACTAGATCACTCCCCTCCATCCCATGTGCTTGGGGGTAGTATCTCATGCTTGGGGGCATTATGGAATTCCTGGCCACCTTCTCACTTTATTTTCATAAGTCTCAGCCTAGACTCCATCAATCTAGGTATGGTCCATTATCCTCCCATTCCTTGGAAATTTGGACCTACCGGCCTCTCTGACGAGCCATATATCGCAGATGTTTGATACCCTATATTCAAATATTATACTTTGTATGATACAATAGTTATCACTTGGTCCCTCTATTTGACTTGGTGGGCGGGGATGATTCTAGACCTTCTCTAGTAGTTCATTCTCGTATTATTTTCTTACCTTGATTCTTCACTAGGACCATCCTTCCAAGAAGAATTAAGGCCACCTTTAGAAAAATAAGGTAACCTACTTGAAAGTCGCAAATCTCGATTCCAATGGTTGGTTTTTCCACTACGACCATCGCAAGATTTAGGGCCTTTTAGCCTCTCTACATTCACTACAGCTACACTTGAAAATGTATCAAATTAGAGGGAAATTACCTTATTAAAAGAAAAACCCCAAATTTTTCTTTCGCTAATTTCAACCAAACCATAGCTCGGTTTGAAGAACCATCAGCACCATTGGAAAGCTCTCTCAGAGCACTCAAATGGGTATCCTTTCATTTTCTATGATTTGATACTTCACCAGGAAGCCTTTTTTTCCAAGAAGGGTAACTTCGCCACTTCTCAAAATCGAATTTCTTCACTTGCGACAATTATACTTGGGGCACCACATTACCTTCATACTTTTCGATGGTCATGTCTATTTTTTTCATGAGTAACTATCTTTTACTCATGTTATTATGGTCCCCGCCAGGCCTATTCTGTGTGGCAGCATCATCGAGTCACCTTGATTTAGAGCATCTGAGTTGAGTCATCATTGCATCCATGGAGTCTATCCCGAGTCCCTTTTGTCTCCCACCATAGTCTATCATCATTCATTGCTTTATACCTCTCTCATATCACACATTTTGGCCTTTACTCAGTAGCTTCCAGGTCATTCATGCCCTTTATTCTCTAGCAAGGGAAGTCGCCAGCCCGCTACTCAGTACCACCCATTCCAACATCATTTCTGGTGTCAGTCTATCAGTTTCTCTACTATTATCCCTCGTGCCTTAGTTGATATTTCCTCATTACCTCTCCTATGGCAGACCTCCTTTGGTTGAAATCAACTTATTCAATCCAGAAGAGAGGTCTAAAGGGCAATGTACCTTGGTTCTAGCTTCCACCCTTGTTCAGTGCCTCGTATCAGGCAAAGGAACCCTTTATTTCCCTTTGACTTGATTGTTTCTCAATTCCATATCCTTACGGCTTGATGGATATCTATGTATTTTCTGGTTTAGTGATGCAGCAGATTGTACCAGTGATTCCCGAGTGTGTGTGAGATGTTTCAGACCTCATGAGTGGCCCTTCAGGTAGCCCCCCACATACCCAGATGACCTCTTTTACTACATACTTGGATGCAGCTCTACAAATTTGATGGTTCCATCCTTAGCCGCTTGCAACACCTTTTTAGTTTGCATGTATCATTCATATTTTCAGAGCCCTTTCCTATTTTACAAGGCCTCTTTGGTTATTATTATATCTCATGTACTCGGCTTTTATTGTATAAGTCCTTCCTATTTTCCCAAGCACATTATGTATGTGGGATCCACTATGTTTTTTATATGGCCCATGTTTATGCTAGCATGTACTATATAGCTCAGTCCCATGTTTGTTGGGCACACCATTATTCTTTGTACTTTGTCATCTCAGCGGGCATAGGTATGCCTCCCCCGCCTCATTCAGAATAGGTACTCACTCATAAAAGAGAGTTGTTGCACAAGTAAGTCTCGCCTCTGTAGGGTCTTTTCCTCTCTTGTTTCAATCCGTATTATATTTCTCTCTCTTTGAATCCCCTTCAGTGTCTAGTGATTTTGTTCTTACAATGTAATTTGGTCATAGGATTAGCTCCTAACGCTCGCACGTTGAGTGGAAATCTGTTACACCAAGTTTTTGTCACCTAACCTGTTACTATTAGATGGACTAAAGTACATCATGTAAGACCAATTTTACCATAGAAAAATTTCTTTCAATATGAGAAATAATTTAATAACCCATAGTTTATTAAATTATTTATGGTCTAAACAGGAAACCCCATGAGGAATAATTAAATAAATCCTTATTTGTTTGATTTTCCTCTAGGGGTAATTAACTAAACCAATGTTTAATTAACATTCTTCATCATACTTAACCCAAAACATGAGAATTAATTAGATAAATTATTATTTAGCTTATTATTCTCTAGGAATAATTATTTAAATCAATATTTAATAATATTCCTTGTTAAATTTGACTAAATCATTTATAAATAATTGAATAAATCATTATTTATTTAATTATTCCTTAACCTCATCCTTGAAATAATAAATAAATCATTTATTTATTTATTATTTCTAAATAAAGGGATTTAACCAATTTTAAATTCATTTTCCCTCCACCAAAAATAATAAAATATTCAAACTAATTTGGATCTAGATTTGGTTAATAATATTTTAACTATGCACCAATATCTAGACTAACTCAATATTTTGTTATAAATAGAAGGGTTTTCCATTCATTCACTGCCTCTTTTTTATCACCTTTTGATCTATAATTTTGGTCTGACTTTGATCCTCCATCATTCTCATATTTTTTCTACATTTTCTTGTGAGCCCCCTTTGAGTTCTATTTTTTCTAGGTTTTCTGCACCATTAAGAGAGAGAGATCTTGGATCTGAAGCATTGAGGACATACAAGAGCCCATCCCATTGAAAGGGACTGGTAACATATTTTTGTTCTCCTTTCCTAGGTGTCATAATACAAAAAAATATTTATAAATTTGTGTCTTCTCTATTGGATATATGGAGCAACTCTTGTTTATTTTCATTGTTTAATATCTTTAACTACATAGATCCAGATTTTTGTAGCATTTATTCTGATCACCTACTACAGATCTAAGGAAATTGACAGCCACATTTGATGTTAGGGTTGTTTGTTATTCACAACTAAAGTGAGATTTTTTTCTACGCTTGCGATTATAATTCACACTAACAATTATCAACATACCAAACATTTATGTTGCTTTGAGACTTGAGAGCGATAGCACATTTTTCATTCTTATTTTTCCATATTTGTTCATTATGATTTTGTGAGAATTCCTTTGAGGAACTTCCAAGTCTACAATATTTAGCTAGGTGTCCAAAATTGTTACATTTGTAACATTCGACATCATCTCTCAAATGATCAAATATGTTAATATTCTGTTGAGTTCCAGAATATTCATTTCTTGAAGATCTCCTGAAACTGTATTTATTCCAAACATGCATGCGACATTCTATAGCTCTATGTCCAAACCTTCCACATGAATAAAAATTACCATAGAAGATTGTTTGATTCCTGGGAGGAAATCTTATTCGAGGAATTTTCTTCCATGGTTCTTCCTGCAAGTCCTAATCTCTTGAGTTGGTTGGAAGGTCTACCTGCTTGTCATAAATTAGGGGAATTTTTGTTGAGAATTTAGAGGGTTGGTGATTAATTCAAGTTCTCTTCTTGATAATTACTTGTGTGATAATGAAAAATACCATGACCAAGACTTAGGCCCTTTACCTATGTATCATTCGAAGACATTTTCACTACTTCTTTTTTGACCTCCAACGTTGATCGTTCTTTTTTGCACCAACCTGCACTGTCCTACACTAGTACTAGAGAACTCAGTCTCTAAGTTTTACTTCTTTTTACTTAGTAAAATATTGAAGACAGACATCTTCTTTACTTTGCATACACTTGGAACTTTATTTCTTGGATTGTAGTTAGGAACGTAAATCACATATTTAGCTTCCTCACTTTCTTACACTTTTCAGGTTGCTCTCTTCCTGAGATCGATGTCTTAAATTCATGAGCAGTAGGTGAATATACACCTAACTTCTGATCTGTAATTTTACCTTAGGATAGTCAACAAACCCTACTTCAAAAGATCCACACTTATAATACTTAAATTTTTCCCTTAATTTCACTTTTATTTCAAATCTTGTCGCATTATCATCATTTCAGAACTCTCCCAATTTCACTTCCTTCAGAGATGTACCTAATCCGCAATATTTTGGCCCTACTATGAATATATAATAGACTTCTCTTTATCCTAAAATCTGTACTTCTTCCTGTTCCCAAATACGCTCTTTAAAACTTGTAAAAACCTGAGAGAAATCCACAAATTTCTACTCTTCTGCACAACACATGTAAGGGTATATATAGTTGTTCCTTCCAGTTAATAAGCCAACCTATGTCACTGCTTGTAGGCCGAATTTAATTTCTCTTTGAAGGTTGACTTATAGTGTATTTATTCAAGCAGTAAACAAGGATCTTTGTGCATCATTAATCTTATCTTCCAGTGTTTAATGTGGACTGGTTTTAAGCCATTCTTCCATAGTTTTATAGCGAGGTCTTGGAGCATTCATATACATGACACTTGACTATTTTTATGACCAAAAGACAAACCTAGTAGAAATTAGGAAGAAATCAATCTCTAATAAAATCTTGCTCATGAAACCCATGAAACAAGTACAAAAAAAATATATTTTATTATCTTTGTCTTCTTCTTTACATAAATACATAATTACATAGCCAATATGAAGACCGATCCTAGTTACACTTTTCAACACTCCCTCTTAACTAGGGAGTTATTCATATAGGTACATGGTCACTTTCAAACTGAAGAATATAATAAGAGGAATCATATTGGTAATTGCATCTGTATAGCACCATATCAACCAACATTGTCCTAATGCAAGGCCTTTACTAACAGCTCCATATCTCACGAGACAATGGGCTACAATGCTGGCAAGGCACATGAATTATAGACCCAATAGTCATTCTCTCTCCAAGGTACATACTCCACCTAGGTGTTCCCAAAGTATGAACTTTTTAGACTATTATTCTCTTGGATAGCTAGCCCTCAAAGAATATCGGTCCCCGGCTACTCTTATCTTGAATTCCCTATCACATTCATAAAGAGTATTGAATGCCAGATGATTACCCAATCCTCCATTCTATCTTCACAAGTGAAGATAAGAATGATGTGTCTATCTCTCACTCTCATCCAGGGAGGATCTATTCCACAAGGGAATGTAATCATACCTATACAAGGAATGTACCTAAGCTCATTCTTAGGAATTACCCAGTTTCTTCCAAGTAAGAAACTTACAACCAGGCTCCCTCTTGACCAGGGACCTGTAGCAGCAATGGTGAGACACCCAACTACTCATGAATAATTCCTCCCCTCGATGTCATGAATTTAGATATTGAGGAATCTTCAACTTTAGCTCCATAGGGCATAGATAATCCATAATTTTCATTCATGAGTCATGTCATCTACCAAAAATTGATTCATAAATATTTATTATCTGGTCCACCTTTTATGTCATGCTGCTTTCTTTCGAACCATCTCCAAGGATCTTACATCCTTTCACATGATTAGTAGCCATGTACAAATTCATCCAAATAGTCATATACATATGAACTTTTAAAAACAAAAGTTACCTTAGTGATGATCTTTAACCATGACATCTTCTTGTAGGCATCAACATCCTCTATTCAAATTGACACATCTCCTAATGATATGTCTTTTCAAGGGTATTCTTCTTTACCAAACTTCTATCGAAGTCTACATATCCTCCCAGGAGATATTCTAGTCACATCTTCTTGGCTTTTGGATGATAACTGCCTCTTGACATGGTTTCACTTCACGATCTCTTCATTTATGCACATCTTCATTTCCAGGGACTTCCAATTTCTAGCTCCTTGTTCATATACAACCGCCTCATATTCCGTATGAGGATATATTATGTTTATTTCATCTATCAGTGCACCATGAGAGATCCTCCTCCATAGATCATACTTCTAAATATAGAATTCCATTACATGCAACCATATGACATGTCTTCACAACATTGAGTGTCAGCATATAAATATATATACCTCATACCTTTTACCTTTGAGTCATCCTATAGCAATTTTACGAGAATGAGGAACTTCATTCCATTGACCTGCTTCATCAATATGTCATCACATCCTAATCGCAAAATTCTGTAGCATAGAATTCTTTGATGAAACCTTTCTACTTTCTTTCTAATTAGTGAATTCATAGGGAATTCCATTATAAAATGTCAGCACTTGTTTCCATGATGGTCCTTGATCTTGATGACTGCCTTCCATTAGTATTGTTATCAGTGAGGTTTTCGAGGAGTTGTTTGACCAAGAGCTCTTACCATGCTTCTATCATGATGCTATCAATATACATTGCTTCCTATCATACTATTATACAACAAACAAAAATCACTTAAAGAGGAAGATGATCTCAATCGTAATAGAGATCTCTCATTTCTTCTTTCTTAGATTTCTTTGCTTCAGGTTCTTCCCTCATATATGTGACATGGGCTTCTTCCTTTTTCCTCTTGTCCTTTCCAGATTTAGGACAATATCTTTTATAATGTCCAATTTCATTACATACAAAGCATCGTACTTTGTCCATACTTCTTTGTTTCTTCTAAGGACCAATTTTTTTGAATCTTCCTCTCTTCCTGGATATGGCTACAAAGTCTTGATTCCCTTCACTTGATCATGTACCATCTTTGGCTTTCTATCTTGTTTCCTCTATTATACATAGAGACCATAAATCATGGAATGGTGTGGCTTCTTTCTTCTCGTATAAACTAGAAGTGACGTTTCCCCATTCTTCTAGTAGAGAATTTAGCACCCCTGTAGTCATCTCAGTGTCAGACATTACTTCTCCCAGTTCCTGTAGTTGATCTCTTATTTAGGAAATCCTCATGAAGTATGAAGTGATTCCTTCTTCTCTTGACAATTTCATTTTGTATAGTTCTTGTCTCAGAGAGATTGCTTCTCCTACAGTACTCATAGAGAATAGCTACACCAATTTCTCATATATTTATTTTGCAAACTTTAGTTTTGATACATAGGGAATGAATGAGTCCTTAATGGATATTATAAGAATTCTATGGGCTCTTATTTATCCTTTCGTGTACTTGGAATGAGTTGGAGCATCTTCTTTTGGTGGTTGAATTGTAGATCCTTCGATGTAGTCCATAACGTCCTCTTCCGAATGAAATTCAAATCTGTCCTCTTCTTCCATGCACTAAATTTTGATGACCCAACTAGCTTGTTGCTCTATTTACAATAATTTATCTTGACAGATTCAAGTAAGGTCATAGATAATTAATTGAGTAGAGTGGGTTGCAGCTTCCTTGATGATGATGAATATGAATTCAGGATCTTTTTCTCAGATTGAAATCTCCAATGTAGATGTTCTTGGATCCTTGATGATAACTAATATCTTCAAAAGATGATGTCCTCTTCCAAAAATGTCTTGAATGTAAATGTTTGATGGAAAATATTTTTTCTTGAAAGAGTTGATTCTTTGAATGAGATAGAAGATATTTCTTGTAATATATTGAGAGTCTTCCTTGCAAACTGATTTGGATTTTCAACCCAAACTTTGATCTTCGCTTCCTACAGTGTCTTCTTTTCCAAGTAGCCCTTGTTTTCAGCACCTTACCTCTGATTCCATGTTGATAATTTAGAGGGCTAGTGATTAATTCAAATTATCTTCTTGATAATTACTTGTGTGCTTACTTGAGTTACTTATGTCTTCTCTTCTTTAGCTTATTTATTCTTTCATCAAGTCAATTATAAAAATACACAAGACACAGAAATTAGGCTCCTAGAGCCAAGGCAACCCCCCCCCCCCCCTTGGAGAGAAAAACCCGTAAGGAATTATTCTTATAGATCTTCAAATGAAAAGTACCATGACCAAGACTCGTACCCTTTACCTATGTATCCTTCCAAGACCTTGTCACTACTTCTTTGTTAACCTCCAACGTTCATCCTTCTTTTCTGCACCAACCCACATTGTCCTGCACCAATACTAGAGAACTCGGTCTCTAAGTTTTACATCTTATTACTTAGTCAAATATTGAAGACAAACATATTCTTTACTTTTCATACACTTGGAAATTTATTTCTTGGACTGTAGTTAGGAAGGTAAATCATAGATTTACCTTCCTCACTTTCTTACACTTTTCAGACTGCTCTCTTCGTGAGATCATTATCTTAACTCCATTATCAGAAGGTGAATATACACCTAATTTCTGATCTGCAATTTTACCTTAGCACAGTCAGAAAAACATTCTTCAAAATATCTGCACTTATAATACTTGAACCCTACGCTCAATTTCACTTTTATTTGAGATCTTGTCATGTTGTCATCACTTCAAAACTATCCCAATTTCACTTCCTTCAAAGTTGTCCCCAATTCAAAATATTTTGGCCCTAATATGAATATGTAACAGACTTCCCTTTATCCTTAAATCCACACTTCTTCTTGTTCCCAAATCTTCACTTTAAACCTGTAAAAACCTCAGAGAAATCTGCAAAAATCTGCTCTTTTTCACAACACATGTAGGGGTATATATAGTTGTTCTTGCCAGTTAATAAGCCAACCTATGTCACTGCTTGTAGGACGACTTTACTTGTTGTTTGAAGGCTGACTTGTAGTGTATTTATTCCAGCAGTAAAGAAGGATATTTGTGCACCATTAAGCTTATCTTCCAGCGTTGAATGTGGGTTGTTTTTAAGCCATTATTCCACAGTTTTATAGCAAGGTCTTGGAGCATTCATATACATGACACATCGTAATTTTTATGACTAGAAGATAGCCCTAGTAGAAATCAAGAATAAGTATATCTATAATAAAATCTTTCTCATGAAACCCATGAAGCAAGTACAACAAAAATATAGTTTATTATCTTTGTCTTCTCCTTTACATAAATACATAATTACCTAATCAATATGAAGACTGATCCTAGTTATACTTTTCAATAATTTCGAGGTCTAAAATGGGCCTCCTAAGGAAAATGTACAACCAAAATCAACTTTATAAGAACCAATAGGATTCAAGATGATGACGTCAACCATGGGGGATCATTCACCATTCTTTAAATTAAAGGGTAAGTAGATTAAAAAATAATAAAATAATAAAGCTATTTTTTCAACTCATATTTTCAACTTATCTACCAAAGTTTTTACACAAATTTCAAGCGGAAGTACTCGTTGGATGTAAAATTTAATTCTTCATCGAAGGAGTACCCATGTTTCATACTTTTGATGTACCATGCTACACGAAAAATGAGAAATAGATGAAAAACCATGATTCCAATCACGTTTTTCATGTATTTCTCATTTTTTGTGTGGTAGGATTCATCGAAAGTATGCAACCTCAGTACTCCTTAGAAGAGGAATTAAAATTTTCAACCAACAAGTACTCCCGCTCGAAATTTTGAGTAAAATCATTGGGAGATAAGTTGAAAATATGAGTTCAAGAAGTAGTTTTTTTCTTTTTTTTCCCTCTAAAATTTGACGATGTAATCAAATATTATTTTATTATTTACACTATTATTTTATAATTTTCTTAGGAGGCCCATTTTAGACCTCAAAATTCCCCTAATTTTTTTCATATCCATATTCTTTTATTTTCATAGAAGGACTTGGCTCCTTTTCAAATTTTTGTTTTTAACCAAGACCAATCTTATCACTATTTGATCATTGATTGTTGATGATTTCTTCCAATGCCTTGGAGCTATTGGTGTGGTTTTGAAGAGTTTTTCAATTTTTTACTTTCTTTCGAAGAGAAACTATTTCATATTCCAATGCTTCTCTTTCCTTGTTGCTTTCCTTTAATTCTTCCTTGAGCAATTCTTCAACTTGTTTGTATTCTTCAACCTTGATTTTAAGATTTAGGACATGTTCCCTTTCTATATTTAATTCTTCTTCAAGAGCGTTGACATGCTTCTTCTCGACCTTGACCTCTTTGATAACCATAATCACTTCATTTTGAGATTAAACCTCAGTCATCTCTTCTTCTTCATCTCCTTTGTCAGGTGCTTTTTTCTTATTATGCTTGGCCATAAACAATACGCTTCCATTGATTTCTTCTTTGTTATCACTGTCTTCGTTAGATGAGGAGATATCTTCTTTGGAGAATAAACTCTTCTTAAACCATTTCTTCTTGCCTTTCTTGTTGAACTTCCTAAGACCTTTATTTCCTTTCATAACAGCCTCATTTTTGTGAGGACACTTGGCTGAAAAATTCCCAAGCTCACCACAATAGAAACATATCAATGGAAGTTTACCTTTGAATTTCCCCGTACATGTTCTCATTTTTTTCGTGAAGTAGGAAAATTCTTTATCTAAAAATTCTTCTTCATCTTATTCCTTTTCTTCTTCCTTATAACTACAATTTTTCGCTCTTGGAGTATGATTGTCCTTACTAGTTTTCTTGGATGCAGCGAATGTTGTTTCTAGGTGAGATGTGTCATCCTATTCTTAAATCCTAATTTCTTATGCCGTAAGCACTCCATGCAATTCATCTTTGCTGAGATTGGATAGATTCAAACTATATTCCAATACAGAAACCTTTAGGTTGAATCTTGCCGGCGAGGTTCTAAGGATCTTTCGGACAACAATTTATGTGTTGATAGGTTCTCCAAAAACTTCCAATGCATTTTTTATCTCATCAACACGATGTAAGTATGCATCAATATTTTCATTTTCCTTCATTTTTGAGTTGCTCAAAATTTTCCCTCTAAATTTGAAGCTTTTATTCTTTCACGTTTGTGTCACCATCATATATATTCTCAAGCTTTCCCCATACTTCTTTATCATTTTTGCAAATCAGTGCCTTAAGATAGATAGATTCGATAAGACAATGATAATGATATATTTAGCCCTTGCATCATATACCATATTTTTCTTTCCTTTTTCATCCTGGGCTGCTGTAAATCCTTTTTCAACAATTTCCTATACTTAATATCCTTGCACCAGAAAATGAACCTACATTATTTCACTCCAAAGTGCGTAGATATTTCCATTGAACAGAGGAACTCTATTCTTAGTATACTCCATGACCTCCTTCCAGTTGTTAGACTGGTATTGAAGGAACCAAGTTCTTATTCAAATTGTTGGAAATACTTGGGGGGGGGGGGTGAATCAGTATTTATTCTCAATTAGCACATTTAAATCTTTTAAGAGCATTATTTAATCTTCAATTATTCTTGGTGTTTATCCAGTAACAACATTAAACAATAGAACACAATAGGCACACGAATTTTAGGTCGAAAACCCCCTCTGGGTCAAAAAACATCGAACGCTTTTCAAATAAATTCTTTAATCTTTAGCCCCAAATAAAATGAAAGGTACAACTTCCTAGAATTCTAGAAAATAATTCTTCTCCATCATCACCTGGAAGGACACCCCAATGCCCTGGTTTATTTCTTAATCAACTGAATGGATGCCCCAACATCATAGACCAACCTACCACCCTGAAGTGTTCACAGGCTCCAACCTGTAGGTGACTTCATGCACCAACCTAGAACCTCCTTGCCACCCTATAATGATCAGAAATAAGACAAGAGTGCAGAATACCATACCAGGGACAATGATCCATGATAGAATATGATTCACAATGATTTTATTGAACTAGGCCAATCACCCAGTCACACTATAACCTGCAACCCAATGATGGTATTATCCAAGAAATACACTTATACCTCCCAACGATGCCTCTCCAACTCTAGGAAGATTGACTCTTTTACAATTTTACAATGATGATTTTTACAGTACCGACTTTTGACATGACCTGATACTCGACTTGACACTACTTCTTTGAACACTAGTAGTTGTTGAGGTATTTTTGTGCTTGCTTCAAGTAATGGTACTTTGGCATTGCATTTTCCTTCTAGTATGTGTCTAAGTTGTCCTATTGTTCCCTCCTTCCTTCACATGCAAGACCCAAGCCAATATAAAAACAAAATACTTACACCATCCTACAAACCAAATGTCGAAGAAATATTCAAAATTCAAATGTAAATACGTTCAACATTTATGAACAAAAACCAATCAAACATACATACAAAATACTTCCACTGTCATGAAAAAACACATGTTAGAGATGATATTCAAATTAAAATTAAAACAAAATTCATACATACCTTTTTTTAGCAGACTTACCCTTAACTTTTGATGTGTTTTCCTTACTACAGTGATCCTTGAGTGCATATTTTCACTTGTCTTCTATAATCTCAATATTGAATCTGTTGTATAAGTGTAATTTCAGATCCCAAAGATCTGACATTTTGCCTTGTGGTAGCCCTCTGATTCCTCTTTCAAACCCCATAGGTGTGATAAATATTGGATTCTTCAAGAAATATTTATGCCCAATCTCTTACGATGACCTGATTATATACTAGTTCAGTAGAGAGAGATTGTACGAAGTCCACATGTCACTATTTCAAACTTTTCTCTTGAAAACACTACACAAAAAACTACAGTCTGTCCTCCTTCTGTTACTTTTTACGAAATTTGAATCCAATGCTCAAAGATAAAGTTATGAATATTTTCCCAAGGTCACTTGTTTGACATGAAATTTGGGAGCCTACAAAATCCCTAACTTCCTCAGATAATATCTCCGCAAATATAGCAAACCAATATCTAAAATTCAGACACGAGCTTCATAAGGATTTTTCCGAAATGGTTTTTTAGTTTCAGCATCTGAAGCTTCACAGAACAAACATTATAATGAATGACACGATGAAATATTATAAGTAGAAAAATCCTTACATGAGGAGGATATGAGGATCAAAATTTATATAAATGATTAGGTTGAGAGGGAATTCAATAAGTGACTGTTGGAGGGTTTTTAGGAGCTTAAAAAATTATTAATTATTGGCAATTCAATGACCACAACCAATTATTAGTGTCATGGCATAGTCCCATGGGGTTTTATCCCAATAATTGGGGTTACTAACTTCAAACACGAATATCCCTCAAACCGTGAAGAATTACGTGGCATGCCATATATAAACAAAAATATCTCGACAAGTAGAAACCATAAAAAATATCCTTGACTCAGAATAGAGTAATTTCTTAAGCCAAAATTCCTATGCAATATCAAGGTCTCCCCTGGTGCTGCTAGGGTTGACATCAATGACAAACACTGATAAAAAATCTCCCCCTTTGGAAATTATGGCAACACAAGTACTCCCCATGGGATCATCACACCTCTTCCTACAAAATTCTCTCCCCCTTTGTCATCAATGTAAAAGGGTAACTCACCTTGACAAAAGTCATCCTGTGGATCTATACACACCTCAAATCCCCCCTTTTTTTATTACTTAGTTAGATAAGAGAAAGATTTTAATGAGAAATTAGGAGAATCCCAAGCTTTAGGCGAAGAGAGTCAAATGATTCACAAGGTAATGGTTTGGTAAAGATGACAACAATTTCTTCCTTTGTGCCAACATATTCAAGCTTGATATTCTTTTCGGTGACCTGCTCTCTAAAAAAATGATATTTGAGCTAAATGTGATTTGTTTTGGAATGCATCACAGGATTCTTGGAGATACTGATGGCACTCATGTTATCACAAAATATGAGAATAGGATCATCAAACTTGACATGAATATCTTTCAAAGTTTGCTTCATCTAGAGAACTTGAGTACAACAGGTTGTTGCTGTGATATATTCTACTTCTGTTGTGGATAACGATGTTGAAGACTGATTTTTACTTAACCATGAAACAAGGCAGCCACCTAATAGAATGTTGCTCCATTGGTACTCTTTCAATCATCAACACTTCCTGCCCAATCTACATATGCATAAGCTCGGATAACTAGATTATTTCCTTTGGGATACCATAAACCATATTCTGTTGTGCCCTTAACATATCGAAAATTATTTTTACGGCAATAATATGAGATTATTTTGGTGCTGCTTGGAATATTGATACTTTTCCAACTCCTTGCATAAAGTCTGGCTGAGAATTTGTCACATATAGAAGACTTCCAATCATAGATCTATACAACCTATCGTCCACATCCTTTGACGAATCATCTAAACTTAACTTGCAACCTCTTACCATTAGGGTAAGGGTAGGCTTGCAATCTTCCATCTTGAATTTCTTGAGCATTTCCTTGATGTACTTGGTTTCATATATATATATTACTTTATCCTGCTAAGATATCTGAAGCCCAAAAAATTATGTGAACTCGCCAGGTAGAGACATTTCAAACTCACTTTGCATCTATGTGGAAACTTTTTTACTTAATCTGTCATCATTGCTTCGAAAAATTATATCATCTACATATACCTCGATAATTGTTAGGTTATCTTTATCCACTTTCACATAGATATTATTTTCTGCACTTCCTTTATTGAATCCTTGTTGATGTAGATATCCATCAAGATGAGCATACCAAACTGTAGGAGCTTGCTTGAGACCACATAGTGTCTTCTTTAATCTGCATACATAGTCTTCATTTTCAGAGAGAATTAAACAATCAGAGAGCATAAAACCTTGGTAGACCTTGATTTTTCTCAAGCATGAATAAGCAAAAAACATTATGATAGATTCCATTCTGGCAACTGGAGAAAATGTTTTTTCAAAATCAATTCCTGCAACTTGTGCATGTCCTTTGCGGAGTAATATTACCTTATTCTTGGTAACTTGTCCATCTTCATTAAATTTGTTTCTGAAGACCTATTTATTTCCAATAATATTTGTATCCTTTGGTCATGGAACCAATTCCCAAGTATCGTTCTTCTCAAATTTTTCCAGTTCTTCATTCATAGATACTACCCAGTGTTCATCCTTACTAGCTTCCTCAAAATTGTTGGGCTTAAAAGTTGCTAAAAAATCAAGGTGGGCTTGTTGTGATGAATGAAGTTGTTGACTTCTTCTGGTTTCAATTCCTTCATTTATGTTGATGACAATTTGAGTTGACAAATGATTCATTTTACACCATTCTTTTAAATATTTTGGAGAATTTTCTTGTACATCGAATCGATTATTTCTTCTTTCCTCTTAGTTAATTGTTGTTACCTTATTTGATTGGTCTTGTTCTTAATCTTATTCTTCATCCTTCATAGATTCTCCCTCAGATCCCTTATATTTTCTTGAAGGGACAATCTCATCATCATCCTTTGTAACAAAATCTTCATCAAAAATAACATTTATGCTTTCGACTATTCATTTTTTCCTCAGATTGTAACATCTATCAGCCTTCCTTTCATGTGAATAACCGACTAAAATAACTTCATCGACACAGGAATCGAACTTGCCCAATTTTTTATCTTCTCTTTTGATCTAATATTTACTTCCAGATATTTTGAATTATTTGACATTAGCTGATCTTTCTTTATATAATTCGTATGGAGTCATGTTACAATTGTTCCTTAGGAAACCTATGCTTATAATTAATACAGTTGTATCAGTTGCTTGAACCTAGAAATTATGATATAATTTTGATTCGTATAACATTGTTCTGGCCATTTATTGTATGGTTCTGTTTTTCTTTCAAAAACTCCATTTTGTTGTGGTGTTCTCACTATTGAGAATTGCCTTTTTATTCCATTTTCATCACAGCACTGCCGAAATACCTTGGAAATGAATTCTCTGCCATTATATGATCTCAAACATTTTATATTCAGTTCAGTTTCATTTTCGACCAATTCCTTGTAGATTCTAAATCATTCGAAAGCCTCAATATTTTTCTTTAAGAAGCTAACAGTTTTCATTCCAATGTAATCATTTATAATTAGCATAAAATATAATTCTCCATCTAAAACTTTTGTTCTCATAGGACCACATAGATCAATATGAACTAATTCCAATGGACGTGATGCAAAGTGTTCTTTTGTCTTGAACTCAACTTTTTCCTACTTACCGTCCCGACAAGATTCACATATAGTATTGGCTGGTTTTAAAATTTTAGGAATTTCTATTACTGATTCCTTCTTTTTTATCCCAACCAAATTGTCAAAAATTATATGTCCCATTCATTTGTGCCATAACCAACTTCCTCTTCTTTCGTTAAAAAGCACCCTTTAGGCATCTCATCCAAAATATATATGTCATTTGGAGCTTTGCTTGTTGTAGCCACAATTTTATCAAACTTTCCTTTCCTAATTTCACATTTCTTAGAGTTAAATAGCATCGTGTGTCCTTGATCGCACATTTGTCCAGCACTGAGCATATTTTGATTCATATTTTCAACCCAAAACACATATTTCACTAATTCATTTTTGCTTCCAAGTGTAACTGTACCTACTCCTATTACATTTGAAGACCCATCATTTCCAAAAGACATTGTTACATCCTTCTTTTCTTTCAAGGATATGAAATTATTCCTATCTCTAGTCATATGAGTTGAGCAACCACTATCAACATACCAAATGTTTCTGTTTCTTTGAGCCTTGATAGCAATAGCCCATTTTTCAGTCTTTTTTTTCCATGCTTGTTCATTCTGATTTTGAGAGAATTCCTTTGAGGAACTTCCAAGTCTATTATTTTTAGCTAGGTGTCCAAAATTGTTACATTTGTAAAATTCGACATCATCTCTCAAATGATCAAATCTGTTAATATTATGTTCAGTTCCAGAATACCCATTTCTGAAATATCTCCCAAAATTGTATTTATTCCAAACATACGTGCGACATTCTATAGCTCTATGTCCAAACCTTCCACATGAATAACAATGACCATATAAGATAGGTTGATACCTGGGAGGAAATATTCTTCAAGGAATTGTCTTCCATTGTTCTTCTTGTGAGTCCTGATCTCTTGAGTTGGTTGGAAGGTCTACCTCCTTGTTATAGTTTTTCATATCCATATTATTTTGTTGTCATTGATTTCTTCTTTGTTATCACTGTCTTCATCAAATGAGAACATATATTCTTTGGAGAAGAAACTCTTCTTAAACCATTTCTTCTTTCCTTGCCTTTTGAACTTCCTCATACCTTTATTTCCTTTCGTAATAGCCTCATTTTTGTAAGGAAACTTGGTTGAAAAGTGCCCAATCTCACCACAATCGAAACATATCAATGAAGTTTTACCTTTGAATTTCCCTATACCTGTTCTCATTTTTCACATGTAGGAAAATACTTTATCTGAAAATTCTTCTTACTTTTCTTCCTCCTTACAACTACAAGTTTTTTCTTTCAAAGTTTTCTTGTCATTACTAGTTTTATTGGATGCGACGAATGTTGTTTCTAGGTTATATGTATCGTCCTCTTCTTCAATCCTCATTTCATATACCGTAAGCACTCCACGAAATTCATCTTTCCTGAGATTGGCTAGATTTGAACTATATTCCAAGACAGATACCTTTGGTTTGAATCTTGTTGGAAAGGTGTTAAGGATCTTTTGGACAACAATTTTCGTGTCGATGGGTTCTCCCAAACCTTCCAATGCATTTTTTATTTCATCAACACACTGTAAGTATGCATCAATATTTTCATCTTCCTTCAATTTGAGTTGCTCAAAGTTTTCCCTGTAAATTTGAAGCTTTGTTTCTTTCACATTTGAGTCACATGCATATATATTCTCAAGCTTGCCCCATACTTATTTAGAAGTTTTGAAACTCAATACCTTCAGATAGACAGATTCGATAAGCCCACTAATAATTATATCTTTAGCCCTTGCATCATATACCATATTTTTCTTCCCTTGTTCATTTTAGGTTGTTGTAAAGTCTTTTTCAACGATTTCCCATACTTTCTATCCTTGCATCAACAAATGAGCCTACATTCTTCCACTCCAAATTGCGTAGTTATTTCCATTGAATACAGGAACTCTATTCTTAGTATACTCCATGACCTCCTTCTAGTTGTTAGACTGCTATTGAAGGAACCAAGCTCAGATTCCAATTGTTGGAAATATCAAAAGGGGGTGAATCAATATTTCTTATCAATTGGCACTTTTAAATATTTTCAAACCATTAGTTAATATTCAATTATTCTTGATGTTTATCCAGTGACAACAGTAAACAACAGAACATAATAGGCGCATGAATTTTAGGTGGAAAACCCCCTCCGGGTCAAAAACCATTGAATGCTTTTCTAATAATTTTTTTAATATTCAACACTAATTGAAATTAAAGGCACAACTTCCTAGAATTATAGAATATAATTCTTCTCCATCTCCCACTAGAGGGATGCCCTAAAACCCTAGTTTCTTCAGTAGTCAACTAAATGGGTGCCCCAACATCCTAGACCAACCTACCACCCTGAAGTGTTCACAGGCTCCAACCTATAGTTGACTTCATGCACTAGCATAGAACCTCCCTACCACCCTATAATGATTAGAAATAAGACAAGAGTTTGGAATCTCGTACTATGGACAATGCTCCATGATGTAATAAGATTCACAATGATTTTCTTGAACTAGACCAATCACCCAATCACACTATGACCTGCAACCCGACCATAACATTATCCAACAATGACACTTATACCTCCCAACAATGCCTCTCCAACTCTAGGTAGATTTAATCTATTACAATAATGACTCTCTTAAAATTTTACAATGATGATTTTTACAATACCGACTTTTGACACAACTAGATACTGGACTTGACACTGCTTCTTTCAACACTAGAAATTGTTGAGGTATTGTTGTGCTTGCTTCAAGTAATGGTACTATGGCGTTTCATTTTCCTTCTATTATGTGTCTCAATTGTCCAATTGAGTCCTATTTCCTGCACGTGCAAGACCCAAACCAATATACAAAAAAAGTACTTACACTGTCATACAAACCATATGTCAAACAAATATTCAAAATTCAAATGTAAATACGTTCAACATTTATGAACAAAACCCCATCAAACATACATACAAAATACTTAGATTTTCATGCAAAAATGCATGTCAAAGATGATATTCAAATTAAAATTCAAACAGTAATCATACACACCTTTTTGTAGCAGAATTTCCATTGACTGTTGATGTGTTGTCCTTACTACAGTGATCCTTGAATGCATATTTTTTCTTGCCTTCTAGAATTTCAATATTGAAAATGTTGTATCTGTGTAATTTCAAATCTCCAAGGTCTAAAATTTCATCATGTGCTATCACTCAGAGTCGTTTTTCCAACCCCGTAGGTATGATCAACATTGGATGCTTCAAGAAATAGTTATTTGAAATCTCCTACGATGACCTGATTATATACTGCTTCAGTAGAGCGAACTTGTACGAAGTGCCACATCTCATTGTTTCATCCTTTGGTCCTAAAAATGATACACAACAAACTACAACCTGTCCTCTTTCTGTCACTTTTACTAAATTTTAATCCAATGCTCGGAGAGAAATTTATGATGATTTTCCCAAGGTCACCTGTTTGACATGAAATTTGGGAGCCTACAAAAACCCTAACTTCCTCATATCATATATCCGAAAATATAGCAAACCAATATCTAAAATTTGGACACGAGCTTCATCGGGATTTCTCCCAAATGGTTTTTTAGTTTCAGCATTTGAATCTTTGCATAAAAAATGTTATATCGAAAATACCATGGCGATCTGTTATAAGTAGCAGAATCCTTACATGAGGAGGATATGAGGGTCACAATTTATATAAATGACTAGGTTGAGAGGGAATTAAAAAAGTGAACATTGGAGGGATTTTAGGAGCTTAAAAAATTATTAATTATTGACAATTCAATGACCACAACCAATTATTAGTATCATGCCACAACCCCATGGTTTTTTAGCCCACCAATATCTTTCAAACCCTGAAGAATTATGTGGCATACCATATATCAACGGAAACATATCGACAAGTAGAAACCATGAAAATATCCTTGACTCGAAATAAAGTAAGTTTTCAAGTCAAAATTCCCATGCAATATCGAGGTAGCACCAAGTGCTACTTGGGTTGACATTGTTAGAGTCAGAATATGCATTCTGCCATCAGTGATTGATATCATTTCTTCATTTCTCGTTTTAGGTGTCTCATTCTGAAATAAAACTTCACTCCCCTTCAAAGAACCATATTTGTTGACTCACTCCCATGTCTCCTTGAGCATAATAATACCTATGAAAACGTTCATTTCACCATGTCTTGTCTCAGTTAAAGTCAGTCATGGAGATCAGGCCTTAAAGTCTCATTAGGTCATTAAGGTTCTATATTTCAAGATCCAAAATGCGTTACCCCATCCAAATAAAGTCAGAAAACATACAAGAGTGACTCAAAGACATTTTATCTTCCTCTACAGAAGATCGTCAATTTGTAACTATTCCATTTTTCAAGTTGTAATTATTTCAATGTTTTTATATCAAAATGTTATTTTTATATAAAATAAAAAATGTAATTTATTTTTTATTTTTCAAATGTAATGTTATGTTTTATATGTAATAAGTTATTCCCTAGATACCAAATCAATCACTCTTGCAAAACTGAAGAAAAGAAAATCAAGCTCCATTAGATAAATCAACATGCAAAGCAAAAAAGTCAGAACAGTCAAAGAGCATCAGTGTCAAAGTTTGAGAAGAAAAAGTTAACATAATGAAAGTGGATAATTCAAATCATAAATCCAATCTAGTAGATTATAAAGCCATTCAAAACCTAAAAAAAAAGTCCATTTGTTTCATTTGTCATTTAGCAATCCTCAAACAAAGGAGAAAATTTGCATATTCAGAGAGCAACCAAGCAAATTTTTAGATCATTGCACATTTGTAACGATTTTTGCGTGTTTGCAACTGTTTTTTTGTGTTTTGGGAGACGCTGCGAATTTGACCGAAATTTTCAGACCATTTTACAACAGACGTTGTGCATTTCCAAGGTCACTATGTGTTTGGAAGGGGTCAGTGCGCATTTGCTCTGTACGCTGCGCATTCGCCCAGAAAGTTCCAAAAACTCCCTTACAGCATCCCACTCCACCATAATGCCAAATCTCTGCACATGTTTTCTCAAATCTCCATTGATCAGTGAGTAAACCCTAGCCATCATCTTATTGGTATATTTAGTGCTTTATAATCATTCGAAGCTTTTCCTAAAAGAAGAAACCCTAGTTCTCATTTTTCTAATCCCTAAACTGTTATATATTTCATTTCCCATTCACATATATATTTTTCCATATCCCCATTACATAAAGCAATAGAGACTAAAGAAAAGGCCATATAAAAAGGGAGGGAAAGTCATTAAACATGAACCAACAACCACTAGAGAGCTTATGGCATCTCCCCTCATTGTGTCATGCTTTAAGCATGTAGGTTGTTTTGAATTTTGTGAGAAAGTGAAAAAGATCCAGTATCATCCTATGTTGACAAGATTTTTCATTTCCAATCTTCATGATAGACAAGTCACTCTTGTTGAGGTTAACTTCAATATGTCCACTGATATCATTGCAGTTGCTACAGGGATCCCAAATGTAGGAGAAATATGGTTTAAACAAGGAAACCTC
Organism: Pinus albicaulis; assembly: GCA_034641835.2. Classification (NCBI taxonomy): domain Eukaryota; kingdom Viridiplantae; phylum Streptophyta; class Pinopsida; order Pinales; family Pinaceae; genus Pinus; species Pinus albicaulis. The sequence continues at coordinate 530,652,541 of CM076584.1, forward strand.
GATTATTATTTCTATGAGCCATATCTTAAACCAAGCTACAAGGATGACAAAAAGACAATTTTTCCTTTCTCTCATCTCCTTGATAGATATGTCCCCATGATGAAATTCATCATGAAATACTTCACCTGTGAGGGAAGGTTTTCTAGACTCTATTCCTATAATATTTGGCTCCTCATGCACTTCACTAGAGTCAAAATGCTTGACATACCATATTATCTTTCTCGTATCATTGAAAAAATGACATTTATTGCCCAAAAGAGAGATTATGATCATCAAATGCAAAGTCTTATCCACCACTCCCTCATCAAAATGATATTCATGCATCAGCTTGATCAATTGAAAATTCCATGGGACACCTTCATATCCAATGAGATTTTTACTACCCCATCTATTCAACATGGCTAGAATTCCCCTTCATCATCTCATCTTCCCGCACCTATCCCTCCATCTCAACCCATTGTTCAAACATCATTACCAGGCCAGCATCATTCACCTCATTCACCTCATATTGATCCTTCTTCTTCACCTTTATATAATCCTACATCATCATCACACCATGATTCAGAGTCATCAAGGAGTGAGGAAGATATTGAGGAAACATGGGCTACTTTGACTGAGGTTGAGCCAGTTCCCAAAACTTACCAATCAGGCTATAGGCATGTGTTTGCTTCACTTGGAATGAAAGGGGCCATGCTTTCTTTATCGACACATTAGGTAAATAAAGGTAAGTAAAAGGTGATAGAGCCAAACATTGATGATGAGGAGGGGAATCATGAGACAAAGCAAGAATTTTAGCTGATTTACTTAGGTGAAGAAGATGAAGACAAAATCACCAATGAAGTAATTAAAGGCAAAGAGGCAAAGATTAATGAACTTTAAACTAATCTTGAGAGGGCCAAATATGTGATTGACTTCCTTGAGCAAGAAAATTAGGAGCTGAAGACCAAGCAAGTCATCAATGAAGGGAAGTGTATCAAAGCACAAAGAGAGGCAGAAAAGGCTAAAGCATTGCTTGAGGAAACATTGGAAATGTTTGGTGAACATGATAATGAGTATCAACCTCCAAGATAGAGACCAAGGACTAGAGGGCTGAAAAGAGATCTAACCCTAGAAAGACAAAAGGAAGTTGAGCTAGTGGACCAACTTACCTTAAATGAAAATATTTCCCTAGAGATTAATGAAAACAAAGAGGCATGGTTTGAGAGGGTCAATAAAAACTTGGATCGTCTCTTGGCCAAGGCTCAAAAGGACAATTAAATTCAGAGAAATATGGAAAAACATTATGCCATGAGGAACAAAATTGCAAGGGTCAACCTCAAACGAGCCCATGTAAAAATTCAAGCTTTGACCAAGAAAAAGACAAAAGAGAAGTTGGACATACTTATAGAGGTGTCACTTCATGATTCAAATACTAAATGACTAAGTACCGTCACAATTTGGACAAGTTTTGGCATATTTTGCATTTTATGAAAATTTTGTGTTTTTGAGTATTTTTGCACATAGAAATTTTTTCAAACCCGTAGCAACCTAGACACTAAGCTCCATTTTGGGACCTCCAAATGACAAATGGCCACTACCAAAACGTTTTTATTGATGAGGACATCAACCTTATAAATTTTCAAAGTTTTTGGAGGAGAACTAGTCCATCAAAAGCTCAAAAACCCATCAACATTTAATGTTTCTGCCTCTAAATATGCCTGGTCGCTGCGCGTTTACTAGTCTTGGGAGAATAGGTTTTTAATAGGGAAAATGAGCACCATTATGAAAACTGGAGGTATTTTTGGAAAATAGACTCAAAGGGCTTTCCAATGAGATATCATGGAGCAGATTGTGACACTATCTAGGCACTCAAAATCATCCTTGAACAATGGTCAATTTTTCTGCTTGGACGCTGCGCGTTTCACAAGAAAAATGAATTTTACACAGTGTTCAGAAATTTTGAAGTTTCACTCTAGTTTGACTTTTACTTTAGGAAATGAGGAATTTACTTATGTAAATGGTAAAGATGAATGTAAATATCATGTTTTTACTTTTACCTATGGTAAATAAATTAGGTAAGTCAACCATTTGAGGTGTAATGAATCAATTCATTAGAGATAGGAATGAGTCACTTTTCTCATCCTACACTCTAGCTATCAATTCAGCTTTTAATGTAATATCTCCCTCATCTCATGAATTCTACCCCTATAGATGAGTGGAGGTGGTTTTGAGGTCTATTTAGCTCAGTTCTTCACAAGAGTAAAAGGTTGGAATCATTTTAAATGCTAGTGTATTGATCAAGAACTAGTCTGGCCTGGAAATTAATGAAAAATTGCAGCTATTTCCTTGGGATTCATGTGGTATGAATGTTTGGAATATTTTTTTCTCTGTGATCATTTATATTGATTTTTTTTAAGCTCATAAACTTTTCTTGTCTATTATATGATAAATTTCAAGTTGATAGGAATAATACATGTTTTTCATGCTCTATTTTGGGAAATTTTTCATAATTTGTCCATTTTCTTCAGTTTAGGAAGAATACATCTCCTATGTTCTTCCTAGCTCCTCATCGGTCTTAAACCATCTCACCAAATCACCTTTCAGTGTCGAGATTTCTACCTACCTTTCCCCATCGAATGGAATGCAATTCCATCTCATTTTCTCTGACTTGGTCCCTTTGACCTAATTCTCATCTAGTGAGCCCAACCCCAGTCAAAACAAATCAAACCCTTCTACATTTATTAGCTAGCCTAAAACATTTTTCATCCAGCCCTCTTGGCTGTGATTTTTGTGGAGAGAGCCCTCTCCGACTTGGTAGGGCTAGATACCAAGTCAAAAGCTTGGTTTGTGGTTACCTCTATTGGGATTCCTTCCTCAACCTTGGGAATATGGTGGAGTGATAACATACTGGCTTCATTTACGGGGAACGAAGAGACAAAATTTTCCCTAGATGTACGAAAAAGATCAATTGGAAAATGATCTGTTGGATGATAGGATCAAGTTTTGAAAGTCTGATTTCATAAGTGCAGTGCCTCACAACAGATTTGGCTTCTACAAGATACACCCAATCGAATCCAAACCCTAATCTAGTTGATCCTATTGATGATCCGAAAAAATTCTTTCGAAGACACTGATATCAAACTTTTCAAATTCAATCAGGACCAACTCTATTGGTAAGGTCAGTATCTCTACCTTCAAAATTGTTTTCTCTAGAAGATATACCCTATGACATAAAGTTTGAATTATCTTTATTGAAGTCCAAATATGAAACTTCCTTGTCTGATATATTTTTTGATCCTCTGAGATTATCTGAAGTAAAATATTTGTCAGAATTAGATTTAAGTCCTTGAAATATTTGTTTTACGAAGAAATCAAGCCTGAATCTAACCTAGACATCAAAGATTGGATCAAATTTTATCATCTTGAAGAAGTTTTTGTTACATCTGAAACTCAAACTAATTCACTCTCAGTATATTCATTTGCACCTTAAAATTCATCATACATACCTACTACTTCAGCACCAACAGTTTCAGCTCCTTTACCCATTCATCCCATCCCTCGGGCCTATGGGCTCGTTTTGGACCATTAGTGCTCCCTAGTAACATTGTTGATCTGACTCAATGGTATGGTCAAAGGCTTCCCCTTTTTTATGAAAACTCTAAAATCACTTCCCATCAACAAATAGCCAAAATCACAACCTTTATATATTTGGATGAGTTAGATGCAGATGATGGCAAGATGTGAATCATTGCACAAAGTTTTTTGGGTGAAGTCAAAGTTTGGCTCTATTCCCTAGCAGCAAATTCAATTAGGACTCTCGATGAATTGAATAATTCTTTCTTAGCCAAGTGGGATGAAAAGAAAAACCCTTTAAAGATCCTTGCTGAATATGATTCCTTGAGACGTAATCCAAATGAATCAATGCCTGATTACAATGCCTGATATCTTAGGATTTATAATCCCATTCCTAATGAAATGAAGCCACCTCCTGGTTTAGCCCTTCTGCGTTATCCTGATGCCTTTGATCCAAAGATGGCCTATTCATTGAGAGAAAGAAACCCCACCACCCTTGAAGATATGATAAAGAATTCAGTGAGTGTTGAATCAAATATTTTAATTAAGAAGGCTAAACTTGAAGGTGAATGAAAAGTGAATATCAAAGAGGAACGCTCCACTTCATCTGACACCAAATTTGATGCAATTCTGAAAACCATGGAGAGAATGGTTGATAAAATGTCTATTTTAGACAGACATACTAAGCCTCAAATCAAAAATCCAAATTTCCAAGGCCAACAACAACCTCAGTTTAGAATAAATCAGCAAGAACAAAGAACTCCAGAAACACAGCAGCAGCAAATCAGAAGATCACTTCAACAGAACTATGCCCAAAGTGATGAAGAGGAAGAACCGATAGTAGAATAGAATATTCTTTTCACAACCAATGTTCAGCCCATTTTTCTCATTGAGGATGAAGAATATGTGGAGAATACAAGTTCACCTAATGGAAAAAATTTCATAATGGCAAATGACCATGAATCAGAGGTAGAATCTGATGACTATTAGAGAGGGTATCTAAATGCATTGAGTTCCTAGAAAAGGTAGTATACCTTGAGAGGCTGGGATGTTCTAATAACTCCACTTCTGAAGAAAATAGTTCAGTGGAAAGAAGCACCACCGAAACAAGTTCAGAATAAGAGTAAAGAAATTGTAGCACTGAATCAGAACAGAAATAATCAGCCTACTACCAGTGAAAGAAAAATACATTCAAAGAAATGAAGTTGGAGCCAGAGATCATGTCGAAAAAATGGATGCTATCATGAAAGAGGTAGAAAAAACTACACCTTTTAATTTTGAGTCTGAAATTTCTAAATTAAAAGTGTCTATTCCTCTTACCGAGTTGGTCAAAATTGATAAGTTCAAAACCCATGTAGCCAAAACCTTAAAATTTGACCCTTTATCCAACATGGTTAATGTAGAGGGTGATCATCCTGAGTTGATATTTGGTCTTGCCATTGATGGCCAATCCAAAGAAAATGAAGTCCCACCATTCTATCTAAGTTTTAAAGTTCATCAGTGCGTTCTTCATAATACTATGTTAGACTCTAGGGCTTCTCACAACCTCATGCCCAAAGCCATCATGGAGAATCTTGGCCTTGATATTACCCACTTGTATCATGATCTATAATCTTTTGATTCGGGTCGTGTCTATTGTTTAGTTCTGATCAAAGATCTAGTGGTCTCCTTAGAACAAATTCCAACTAAAAATTTCCTTATGGACATTGTAGTTGCTTATATTCCACCATGTTTCGGTATGTTTTTGTCAAGATCCTGGGCGGCCAAATTAAGAGGTACATTGTTGTTAGAATTATCCTATGCCACTATCCTTGTATTTGGTCAAATGAGAAAGATATACTGTGAGACCAAAATGAAGTACATGATCACTAATAAGGAAAGTCCTAACAATCATCCAATCAATGTTGTACATACCGATTTAGAGTCTTTCATATTGTACATAGATTCTAGATTAAATGATATAGATTTTCAAATAGTAGAATTAGAGGATGTTCCCAAAGTTTTTGATTTTATTAGAATAGTGCTAGAGGAAGAGAAAGAAAATATTCTTACTGTAACCCAACAGCCATCAGAGAAAGAAAATAAAAATTCAGAGCAACATGAAGAATCAGACTGTCAAATAATGTCAAAAATAGATTCAATAATTTCAGTGCCTAGAAGAAGAAGAAGATGGTCTTTGGATCATGGATTTTATGGTTCTGTTGGCAAAGACAGAGCTGGCATAGGTTTATGGATCCGTAGCACATGGAAACAAAAAAAAAAAGGCCCCAAATAATGTACGGTTGTGTTCCTATAAACTAGTGTTTGATTGTACAAATAATGAGGCTGAACATGAAGTGCTCATTACTCGTTTGAAAATTTTGAAGAAATTGGGAGCTAAGAGAATTTCAATCTACGAAGATTCAAAGCTAGTGATCAAACAAATTAAATTTGAATACCAAGCTAATCACCCAAGAATGAGATAGTATAGGAATGTAGCACTTGACATTTTAAAAATGTTTCCTGAATACACCCTTAAGGTAGTGCCTAGATTGCAAAACTTGATGGCTGATTCACTAGCTACTTCTATGAGTAATTTAAGATCTACAATGTTTTCTAATAAAAAGTTTGAGGTCCATATAAAGCACAAGCCTGCCATTCCGGATAACTTGAAATTTTGGCAAGTTTTTTGGGATGATAAACAAGTAAATAACTTCCTCCAGAGTGAAGGAGAATTTGAAAATTATTCTATGGATGAAGTATATGATAAAGATGACCAGGTTATTGAAACAGAGTAGATTGACATTCTTCAGCTCAAATACAATAAAATTCTGAAAGGTCTCATACCTTTGGAAGATTTATTTGATCAGGATGATGTGGCGATAAAACCAACTTTAGCTCCCAGAGAGAAAGGAGTAGAAGATGTGAATATCAGAATAGTTGATCAACCGAAATTCATCAAGCTCTAACAGTCCTTGCCATCAAAGGTAAAGCCTAAATATATTGATTTGTTTACAGAGTTTTTTGATGTATTTTCTTGGTATTATTCAGACCTAAAGGTGTATAATAAAGATATAATTCAGCACACAATCCTGATCAAGCCAAATTAGAAGCCCTTTAGACAGAATCTTAGGATAATTAATACAAAATTGTTGCCATCCATTGAAAAGGAGGTAAACAAGCTTTATAAGGCAAGCATCATTGTTCCAGTCAGATTTTCATATTGGATCTCTAATTTGGTTCTGGTGCGAAAGAAGACCTGTGAGATTCGACTTTGTATAGATTTTAGGAATCTGAACAAAGTGTTGTTAAAAGACAATTACCCGCTACCCAAGATGGATCACATTCTTCAGTGAGTTGTAGGAGCTAGCAAGATGTCATTTTTGGATGGCTATTCAGGTTATAATTAGATCTTGTTACATGAATATGATCAGGATAAGACAACATTCACTACACCATCAGGGACCTTTAAATATGTCAAAATGTCATTCAGGTTGAAGAACATCGGAGCCACTTTTCAGCGGCAATGGACATAGATTTCTGTAATGAAAAATATGTCTTCCTGGTAATTTATTTAGATGATCTTACTGTTTATTCAAATTCATATGAAGATCACTTACATCATTTGAGAGTTGTATTCCAGCGGTGTAGAAAGTTTGGGATTTCCTTAAATCCTAAAATGTGTCTGTTTGCTATGGAAGAGGGTAAGTTTTTGGTACACAACATCTCAAAATTTGGAATCCAAATAGATCCTGCTAGAGTTGAAGAAGTTTATAAAATAGATTTCCCTAGAAACAAAAATAAAATTCAAGCCTTCAATGGTAGGATGAATTTCCTACGTAGGTTTATTCCCAACCTAGAAGAACATCTTAGAGAATTGACCAATATGCTCAAGAAGGAAAATGATGTTAGATGGTCAGAGAATTCCCATAAATCATTCACCTCGGTAAATTTTTCTCTAACTACTACTCTAGTGTTGACAAGTCTTGATTATTCTTTAGATTTCATCATATTTTCTTTTGCTTCTAAGCATACCTTGGCAAGTAGTGCTTATGCAGAAAAAGGATGAGACAGAGCTGCCTATAGAATTTTTCAGTCACACCATAAGAGATGCAGCCCTCCGATATAAAATAATTGAGAAACAAGCATTGGCCTTAGTCAAAGCACTCAAATACTTCCGTGTTTACATTCTACACTCTCATATTTTAGCATATGTTCCAAATGCGGTGGTTAAATAATTAGTTATGCAAACATATCCAAAGCGAAGAAGAGGTAAGTGGATAGCAGCAATTTTAAAGTATGACCTTGAGATCAAGTCAACCAAGATGATCAAAGGGAAAGGCTTAGCCAATCTCATGGTTGAGTCTAATTTGCATGCGCTTGATATCAATCTCATATCAACATTGTCTGATGATGAAGAAAATGTAAGTTTAGTTAAGGTATCAGATCTCTTTTCATCGCCCCCTCGGTATGTTGATATTATTTATGTTTTACAACATTTTAATCCTCCTCTGGACATGACAAAGAGTAAGGCAAGGTCCTTAAAACTTAAGGCTTTGAAATAATGCATTCTTAATAGTGCACTCTACTGGAACGATCCAAGAGGAGTATTTCTCAATTGTTTCGTGGAAGATGAATCTAGAGAGGTGATGAAATATTTCCACGAGGGAGATTGTGGAGGTCATCTGTACTGGAAGACTACAACCAAAAAAGTACTGAGAGTGGGTTACTATTGGCCTAATTTGTTTGAAAATCTATATAAGACGGTCATGAGCTGTCATGAGTGTCAATTTTTCCAAGGTAAATGTAAGCTCCTTCCTTTACCATTACAACCCATTTCAGTTGAAGCCCCCTTCCAGCAGTGGGGCTTATATTTTATTGGATAAATACACCCACCTTCATATGCTCAGCATAAATGGGTACTTACCTCTATATATTATTTCACAAAGTGGATCAAAGCGATCCCAACCAGGCAAGCTACTGACACAATCATTATTTGGTTTCTTGAAGCTAACATTTTGTCCCGGTTTGGTTTTCCTAGAAAGATAATCATAGACAACGCTGCCGCTTTCAAATCAAAGAAAATGACAGAATTCTGCGATAAATACAACATCAAATTGGGTCATTCTAAAACATTTTATCCATAGTGCAATGGATTTGTGGAGTCTTCCAACAATTCTCTAGTCAATATTATCAAAAAGATGTTGGAAGCTAACAAAAATAATTGGCACAAGAAGCTTATTAATGCACTATGGGAAGATAGAGTACGTAGAAAAATATCCATCGTCATGTCTCTATTTCAACTACTTTACGGGGTAGATACATTTTTTCCTACTTCATTGGTTGTCCTAGTCATAACACTTCTACAAGAGACCGAAAGTGAAGAAATGATATTCAAAGAAGAATAAATCAAAGGATCCACTTGCAGCAAACAAGGGAGGAAGTGTTCCATAACACTTGTAAACTTCATGATAAGATCAAATAGATTTATGACAAGAAAATTAAATAGGATGACTTCAAGATTGATGATGTGGTACTTCGCTAGGATTCTAGAAATGAAGAAAAAGGTAAGCATGAGAAGTTTGATAATATATGGAAAGTTCCTTTCAAAGTTGTAGCTTCTCATGGAAAAAACGAATATCTTTTGGAAGAAATGGATGGACAAAGTTCCTTAGGAGGGCTCATAAATGGTAGGCTCCTAAAGCACTATATCTTCTTATTTGAAACTTATGAGAATTTTTCATCCTCATTGTATATATCAGTTTAATATTTCTGCAAGTGTGAAGTGGAGCAAGCATTGGAGTTCGGAGCCTAAAGTGAAGGCCATGGAGCTTCATTGAAGTTTCTACTGTTTCAAGTTAAGTTTACATTAAGGTAAGTTTAGTTTTTAGGTTTTTTTTTTTTTTTTCAGTTAATTTAAGTAAAATTGAGTCATTTTCATTCAGTTTGTGCCATTCAATTCTCAGAAAATCATTCCTACCTTTTAGCCTTGGTTATTTTGACCATATTTGGCCCAATGGAAGAAAGCACTAATCTGCTCAACTAAGAGATCTGTGGTTCTTGACACCTCTGTTAGAGCTTCCATCCCCAATAAGGCCAATGTTAGAGTTAGAATATGCATTCTGCCATCTGTGATCGATATCATTTCTTCATTTCTCATTTTAGGTATTTCATTCTGAAATTTTTATATCATTCCATTAGTTGATGCTAAAAATTATTTCACTGATGGTAGCTTTCCTCAATAAAAATTCACTCCCATGTCTCCTTGAGCATAATAATACCTATGAAAATGCTCATTTCACCATGTCTTGTCTCAGTTAAATTCAGTCATGGAGATCGTGTCTTAAAGTCTCATTAGGTCATTAGGGTTTTATTTTTCAAGGTCAAAAATGCATTACCCCATCCAAATAAAGTCAACAAGCATATGAGAGTGACTCAAAGAAATTTTATCTTCCTCTATAGAAGATCATAACTTTGTAACTATTCTATTTTTCAAGTTGTAATTATTTCAATGATTTTTATAGCAAAATTTTATTTTGATATAAAATAAAAAAATGTAATTTATTTTTTATTTTTCAAATGTAATTTTATGTTTTTATATGTAATAATTTATTCCCTAGCTTCCAACTCAATCACTCTTGCCAAACTGAAGCAAATAAAATCAAGCTCCATTAGCTAAATCAACCGGCAAAGCAAAAAAGTCAGAAAGGTCAAAGAGTATCAGTGTCAAAGTTTGAGAATGAAAAGTGAACATAAGGAAAGTGGGTAATTCAAATCATAAATCCAATCCACTAGATTATAAATCCATTCAAAACCTAAAAACAAAGTCCATTTGTTTCATTCATCCTTCAAAAATACTCAAAAAAAGGATAAAATTCGCATTTTTAGAGAGAAACCAAGCAAATTTTCAGGTTGCAGCGCATTTGCAAGGGTCGTTGCGCATTTGCAACAATTTTTGTGCATTTTGGGAGATGCTACATGTTTCACTGAAATTTTCAAACCATTTTGCAACAGACACTGCACATTTCCAGGGTTGCTGCGCATTTTCTCTGGACGTTCTGTGTTTGCCCATAAAGTTCCAAAAACTCTCTTACAACATCCCACTCCATCAGAATACCAAATTTCTATACAGGTTTTTCTCAAATCTCCATTTATCAGTGAGTAAACCCTAGCAGTCATCTCATTGATATATTTAATGCTTTGTAATCATTTGAAGCTTTTCCTAAAGGAAGAAACCCTAGTTCTCATTTTTCTAATCCCTAAAATGTTATATATTTCCCTTCGTATTCCCATATATATTTTTCCATATCCCCATTCCCTAAAGCAATACCATTCTTAATACCTCTAAATCCTAGGGTTTTCACTAACCTAGTTTCCCTTCACATTCCCATTCCCTCCATTTCCCAAAACACTTCCTTTCACTTCACAATTCCTCTATTTCATTCCATCACCCTAGGGTTTCTACATCAATTATGGTTGAAGAGGAGAAAAGAATTACTAGTGAGGAACAAAGACCGAAGAAAAAGAAATATAAAAAGGGAGGGAAATTCATTACAAATGAACCAAAAAAAACTACAGAGCTTATGGCATCTCCCCTCACTGTGTCATGCTTTAAGCATGTAGGTTGTTTTGAATTTAGTGAGAAAGTGAAAAATATCCAGTATCGTCCTATGTTGCAAGATTGTTCATTTCCAATCTTCATGATAGATAGGTCACTCTTATCGGGGTTAATTTCACTATGTCCACTGATTTCATTGCAACTGCTACAGGGATCCCAAATGTAGGAGAAATATGGTTTAAACAAGGAAACCTTGATCACTATTTCTATGAGCCATATCTTAAACCAAGATACAAGGATGACAAAAAGAAAAATTTTCTTTTCTCTCATCTCCTTGACAGATATGTCCCGATGATGAAAATCATCATGAAATACTTCTCTTGTGAGGGAAGTTTTTCTAGACTCCGTTCCTATCATATCAGGCTCCTCATGCACTTCACTACAATCAGAATTATTCACTTACCCTATTATCTTTCCTGTAGCATTGAAAAAATGACATTTATTGCCCAAAAGAGAGATTATGATCTCAAATGAAGAGTCTTTTCCACCACTCCCTCATAAAAATGATAGTAATGTATCATCTTGATCAATTGAACATTCCATGGGACACCTTTGTATCTAATGATATTTTTACTACCCCACCTATCCATCATGGCCAGAATTCCCCTTCATCATCTCATCCTCCCACACCTATCCCTCCATCTCAGCCTATTGTTCATACATCATTACCAAGTCAGCTTCATTCACCTCATTCACCTCATATTGAGCCTTATTTTGCACCTTTCTATAACCCTATATCATCATCATACCATGTTTCAAAGTCATCAAGCAGTGAGGAAGATATTGAGGCAACATGGGCTACTTTGACTGAGGTTGAGCCATTTCCAAAAACTTACCAAAGAGGCTATAGGCATGTTTTTGCTTCACTTGGAGTAAAAGGGGCCATGCTTTTTTCATCGACACAAGAGGTAAATAAAGGAAAGGAAAAGGTGATAGAGCCAAACATTGATGATGAGGAGGACAATCATGAGACAGAGCAATAATTTTAGTTGATTGAATTAGGTGAAGAATATGAAGAGAAAATCATCGGTGCAGTAACTAAAGGAAAAGAGGAAAATATTAGTGAAATTTAGACTAGTCTTGAGAGGGCCAAGAATGTGATTGACTTCCTCGAGAAAGAAAATTAGCAGCTGAAGACCAAGCAAGTCATCAATGAGGTGAAGTGTATCAAAGCACAAAGAGAGGCAGAAAAGGCTAAAGAATTTCTTGAGGAAACATTGGAAAGGTCTGGTGAACCTGATGATGAGGAGGATCAGCCTCCAAGAAAGATACCAAGGACTAGAGGTCTGAAAAGAGCTCTGGCCCTATAAAGACAAAGGGAAGCTGAGCTAGCAGACCGACTTACCTTAAATGAAAATTTGGCCCTAGAGATCAATGAAACAACGAAGCATGGTTTTATAGGGTCAATAAACACTTGGAGAAGCTCTTGGCCAAGACTCAAAAGGAAAATGACATTCATAGGAATATGGCAAAACATTATGCCATGAGGAACAAAATTCAAACTTTCACCAAGAAAAAGAAGAAAGAGAAGTTGGACATACTTGCAGAGGTATCACTTCATGATTCAAACACTAAATGATCAAGTATCCTCACAATTTTGACAAGTTTTGACAAAATTTTGCATTTTATGGAAATTATGTGTTTTTGAGTATTTTTGCACATAGAAATTTTTCCAAATGCAACCTGGATGCTAGGTTATTTTTTGGGACCTCCAAATGACAAATGGACACTACCAACAGGTTTGTATTGATGAGGACATTAACCTTAGAAAGTTTCAGAGTTTTTTTAGGAGAACTAGTCCATCAAAAGCTATAAAACCATCAACATTTCATGTTTCTACCTCTAAATCTTCCTAGTCGCTATGCGTTTACCAGTATTGGGAGAACAATTTTTTGATAGGGAAAATGAGCACCATTATGAAAAATGGAAGTAGTTTTGGAAAACATACTCAAATGGATTTCCAATGAGCTATCATGGGGCTGATTTTGACACCGGGAAGGCACTCAAAATCAACCTTGAACAAAGGTCAAATTTTATGCCTGGACGCTGTGCATTTCACAAGAAAAATGCATTTTACACAGTCTTCAAAAATTTTGAAGTTTCACTCCAGTTTTACTTTTACTTTAGGAAATGAGGAATTTACTTATGTAAATGGTCAAGATGAATGTAAATATCATGTTTTTACTTTTACCTAGGGTAAAAACATTAGGTAATTCAAACATTTAAGGTGTAACGAATCAGTTCATTAGAGATAGGAATGAGTCACTTTTCTCGTCCTACACTCTAGCTATCAGTTCAGCTTTTTATGTAATATCTCCATCATCTCATGAATTCGACCCCTATGGATGAGTGGAGGTGGTTTTGAGGTCTATTTAGCTCAGTTCTTCATAGAATTCAAAGGTTGGAATCATTTTGGATGCTAATGTATTGATCAAGAACCATTTTTTCCTAGAAATTAATGAAAAATTCCATCTATTTCCTTGGGATTCATGTGGTATGAATGTTTGGCATATTTTTTTCTCTGTGATCATTTGTATGAATTTTTTGTCAGCTCATAAAATTTTCATGTCTATTATATGATAAATTTCAAGTTGATAGGCAGAATACATGTTTTTCATGCTCTGTTTTGGGAAATGTTTCATAATTTGTCCATTTTCTTCAGTTTAGGAAGAATACATCTCCTATGCTCTTCCTATCTCCTCATCATTCTTAAACCATCTCACCAAATCACCTTTAAGTTTTGAGCTTTCTACCTACCTTTCCCCATCGAATGGACTGCAATTCCATCTCATTTGCCCTGACCTAGTCCCCTTGACCAAATCCTCATCCAGTGAGCCCAACCCCAATCAAAACAAATCAAACCCTTCTGCATTTCTTAGCTAGCCTAAAAAAAAATTAATCCAACCCTCTTGGTTGTGATTTTTGTGGATAGAGCCCTCTCTGACTTTGTAGGGCTAGATACCAAGTCAAAATCTTGGTTTGTGGTTACCTCTGTTGGGATTCCTTCCTTAGCCTTGGGAATATGGTGGAGTGATAATAGACATCAATGAAAAACATTGATCAACAATATCCCCTTTGGCATTGATGGCAACACAAGTACCCCCCCTTCAATCATCACACTTCTTCTTACAACATTCTCTCCCCCTTTGTCATCAATGGAAAAGGGTAACTCGCCCTGAAAAATGCCATCATGGGGACCTGTACACACCTCAACTCCCCCCCCCTTTTTTTTACTTAGTTATATAAGAGAAAGATTCTAATGAGAACTTGGGAGAATCCCAAGCTTTAGGCGAAGATACTCAAATGCTTCACGACATAATGATCTGGTAGAGATGTCAGCAATTTCTTCATTTGTGCCAACATATTCAAGCTTGATATTCTTTTCGGTGACTCATTTTCTAATGAAATGATATTTGATTGAAATGTGCTTTTTTTTGTAATGTATGACAGGATTCTTGGAGATATTGATGGCACTGGTTTTATCACAAAATATGCGAATAGGCTCATCAAAATTTACTTGAATGTCTTGCAAAGTTTTCTTCATCCAGAGATATTGAGTACAACAGGATCTTTCCACGTTGTATTTTGATTCGGCTGTGGATAACAAAATTGAGGATTGCGTTTTACTTAACCATGGAACAAGGCAACCACCTAGATAGAATGTTGCTCCAGTGGTACTCTTTCGATCATCAACACTTCCTATCCAATCTGTATCTGTATAAGTTTGGATAACTATATTATTTCCTTTGGGATACCATAAACCATATTTTGTTGTGCCCTTAAGATATCAAATAATTCTTTTGATGACAATAATATGAGATTCTTTTGGTGTTGCATGGAATCTTGCTACTTGTCCAACTGCTTGCATTATGTCTGGCCGAGAAGTTGTCACATATAGAAGACTGCGAATCATATATCTATACAGCCTTTGGTCCACATCCTTTGATGAATCATCTAAACTTAACTTGCAACCAGTTACCATTAGGGTAAGGATAGGCTTGCAATCTTCCATATTGAATTTCTTGAGCATTTCCTTTATATACTTGGTTTGATATATAACTATTCCTTTATCCTGTTGAGATATATGAAGCCCTAAAAGGTATGGAAGCTCAAAAAGTAGATACATTTCAAACTTACATTACATCTTTGTGGAAATTTTTTTACTTAATCTATCATCATTGCTTCCAAACATTATATCGTCTACATATACCTCGATAATTGTTATGTTATCTTGATCCAATTTCACATAAAGATTGTTGTCGACGCTTCCTTTATTGAATCCTTGTTGATGTAGATATCCATCAAGACGAGCATACCAAGCTCTAGGAGCTTGCTTGACACCATATAGTGCCTTATTTAATCTACATACATAGTCTTCCTTTTCAGAGAGCGGAAAACTTTCAGGTTGTTCAATTTAAACTTCTTTTTCCAATTCATGATTTAGAAAGGTTGACTTAACATCCATTTGGTAGACCTTGATTTTTCTTGAGCATGCATAAGCGAGAAAAATTATGATAGCTTCCATCTGGAAACAGGAGCAAATGTTTCTTCAAAATAAATTCCTTCAACTTGTGCATATCCTTTGCAGACTAATCTTTCCTTATTCTTGGTAACCTGTCCATCCTCATTCAATTTGTTTCTGAATACCCATTTAGTTCCAATAATATTTTTATCCTTTGGTCGTGGAACCAGTTCCAAAATATATTTCTTCTCAATTTTGTCCAGTTCTTCATTCATATCTCCTACCCAGTGTTCATCTTGACTAGCTTCCTCAAAATTGCTAGGCTCAAAAGTTGCTAAAAAAGCAAGGTGGGCTTGTTGTGATGAACGAAGTTGCGACTTCTTCTGGTATCAATTCCTTCATTTATGTTACTGATTATTTTATTTGGTATATGGTTATTTTGACACCATTGTTTCAAATATTTTGGAGAATTTTCTTGTACATCCTGTTGATAATTTTTATTGCTCTCTTGGGTGATTGTTGCTTCCTTATTTGATTTGTCTTGTTTTGAAGCTTCTTCTTCATCCTTCATAGATTCTCCCTCAGATCCCTCAGATTTTCTTAAATGGAAAATCATCGTCATCCTTTGTAACACAATATTCATCAAAAGTAACATTTATGCTTTCCACTATTTTTTTTTCACCTCAGATTGTAGCATCTATAATTGTTCCTTTTATGTGAATAACCAACAAAAATACCTTCATCGACATAGGAATCAAACTTGCCCAATTTTTTATCCTCTCTTTTGATGTAGCATTTGCTTCCAAATATTTTGAAGTATTTGGCATTAGTTGGTCTTCCTTTACATAATTCGTATGGATTAGTGTTACAATTCTTCCTTAGAAAACCTCTATTTATAATGAGTACAGTTGTATCGATTGCTTGAACCCATAATTTATCATCTAATTTTTTGTTGTTTAACATTGTTTTGACCATATCCTGTATGGTTCTGCTTTTTCTTTCAACAACTCCATTTTTTTGCGGTGTTTTCACTGTTCAGAATTTCATTTTTATTCCATTTTCATCACAATACTACTAAAATACCTTGCAAGTGAATTCTCTGCCATTATCCGATCTCAGAAATTTGATCTTCAAATCACTTTCATTTTCGACCAATTCCTTATAGATTCTAAAACTTTCGAATGCCTCAATATTTTTATTTAAGAAGTTGATTGTTTTCATTCTATTGTAATCATCTATCATTAGCATAAAACATAATTCTCCATCTAAAACTTTTCTTCTCATAGGACCACATAGATCAGTATGTACTAATTCCAATGGACGTGATGCATAGTGTTCTTTTGTCTTGAACTCAAATTTTGTCTACTTGTCATGCCGAAAAGATTCACATATCATATTGGTGGGTTTTGAAATTTTAGGCATTTCTCTTACTGCTTCCTTCTTTCTGATCCTAACCAAATTGTTGAAATTTATATGTCCCATTCGTTTGGGCCATAACCAACTTTCGTCTTCTTTCGCAAAAAATCACCCTTTAGGTGTCTCATCCAAAATATATATGTCATTTGGAGCTCTACTTGCTGTAGCCACAATTTTACCAAACTTTCCTTTCCTAGTTCACATTTCTTAGAGTTAAATAGCATCGTGTACCCTTGCTCGGACATTTGTCCAAAACTGAGCACATTGTGATTTATATTTTCAACCAAAAACACATATTTTTCTAATGCATTCTTGCTTCCAAGTGTGACTATACCTACTCCTATTACATTTGAAGACCCATAATTTCCAAAAGACATTATTTTATTCTTCTTTTCCTTCAAGGATATGAACTTATTCGTATCTCCAATAAAATGAGTTTAGAAACCACTATCAACATACCAAACGTTTATGTTTCTTTGAGCCTTGATAGCGATAGCACATTTTTCAGTCTTATTTTTCCATATTTTTTCATTCTAATTTTGTGATAATTCCTTTGAGGAAATTCCAAGTCTGCAATATTTAGCCAGGTGTCCAAAATTGTTACATTTGTAACATTCGACATCATCTCTCAAATGATCAAATCTTTTAATATTCTATTCAGTTCTAGAATATCCATTTCTGAAATATCTCATGAAACTGTATTAATTACAAACATATGTGTGACATTCTATAGCTCTATATCCAAACCTTCCACATGAATAACAATGACCATAGAAGATAAGTTGAAACTTGGGAGGAAATCTTCTTCGAAGAATTGTCTTCCATGGTTCTTCCTGTGAGTCATGATCTCTTGACTTGGTTGCAAGGTTTACCTCCTTGTTATATTTTTCATATCCATCTTCGTTTGTTTTCATATAAGGGCTTGGCTCCTTTTTCATATTTATCTTTATAACCAAGACTAGTCTTGTCACTGTTTGATTGTTAATTGTTAATGATTTCTTCCAATTATGTTGTGAAACCAACTCCAAAAATAGAAGAAAAGAGATATCAACGCCTTAGAAATAAGCCACTTCGAGGGGGAAACCTCCACTACATTACATGAATTCTTGGATGATACAAATGACCAAAACCTCCTTGTATACATAGGATTCCATGGGGCCACAATATAATCCTAGTGGGGCCACAATGTAATCCTAGACGACCTAACAATAATAATGTAAGGGCACGATAATAACAATATGGGGGTTACAGGGGAATAACAATAAAAATAAGGGGGCTACACTAACATAGTAAGGGACTACACTATTAATATAGGGACTTAACATGCCCCTCTCCTTCAAAAAAGTGTTTTTTTCAACGCTTGATTATTTCTTGATGTTTCTGTATAAAATTATCATTCTCCCATGTGGAATATTCTACAGGAAAGTTCTTCCACTTGCTAAGATACTCTAAAATTGATCGTACTTGTCGAGTTATTTTTTATGTGACTACTTTAGAACTTCTTTCGATGTGATGTTGATCTTCCTGTTGTTTCATTAGATTCTTCACCAAAGTTAGGTTATCCTTTGAGAGTTGGAGAACTTGTTGTTGATGCTCGAAGTGATCTTCCACTAATTTATCATCCATATTAGCTATTATTTTATCCTTCAAACCATCCAATTTAGCCTCCATTTCTACTTTTAAATCATCTATTTCATCTTCGGTTTCTCTTCGTAAGATCGAAATTTGTTGCACTTGGTATCATAATTTTGATATCTCATACTGCAATTCTTCCTCTTCATGCGTAATAGTATAGATTTTTGAGGGCTTAATATGTATGGAATTATTTTTTTGAGGCATTATAGAACCCAATACTGATAAAATTCTAAAATATGCCCTTGGAATCACTTCAAACTGCTTTTTCAAACAAACGTTATGCAATTTTAAAAACCACATACACACCTTTTTCTTTCTTTTGAGAAGCTCGATATTGAAACTGAATTATATATGTGCTTTCAGGTCCTCAATAGCTGAAATTAGGCCCTAAAGTAACCCTCTAAATCTTCCTTCAAACTCCATAGGTCTGACTTGATTTGGATTCTTGAAGACAAAGTTATGCCCAATCTCCTACAATGACCTAATTATGGACTGGTTCAATAGCGCGAAATTGTATGGCTTGCCATGTGTCACTGTTTGCTCTTTTGGATCTAAAATTTATAGAAAGAAAACTTTAGTATGTGTACTTCCAGTCAGATTTTACAGAATTCCAATCTGATGCTCAGAGAGAAAGTTATGAATATTTTCCCATGATCACCTCTTTGAGATGAAATTCGGGAGCCTGAACAATACCTAACTTCCATAGATCATATCTTTGAAAATATTGTGAATCAAGCTCTGAAATATTTTGAGGATGTTCCTCAAGAGTTCAGCTTATCTCTCTAAAAATTTCAGCTTCTGAACCTTCATAGAACAAACGTTATAGCAAAAATTCTGCGATGACCTTTTTAAGTGAAATTTAGGAGCCTAAAAAAAGCCCTGACTTCAACATATCATATCTCTGAAAATATTACGAACCAACCTCTGAAATGCTTCAAAAATGTTCCTCAATATTTCGGCTTTGCACTCTACAAATTTTAGCTTCTGAAGCTTCATAGAAACAAATTTATAGTGAAAATTCCATGATGACCTGTTTGGAGTAGCGAAACCCTAGAATCCAAAGCTCTAATAGCAAATGTTGTGAAACCAGCTCCAAAAATAGAAGAAAATAGATATCAACACCTTATAAATAATCCACTTTGAGGGTGAAACCTCCAATACATTACATGAATGAACAATTATTGGATGATACAAATTACCAAAACCTCCTTGTATATATAGGAGTCCATGGGGCCACAATCTAATCCTAGTGGGGCCACAATGTAATCCTAGCCGACCTAACAATAATAATGTAAGGGAAAAATAATAAAAATATGGGGGTTATAGGGGTACAATAATAACAATAAGGAAGGCTACACTAACATAATAAGGAACTATTAATATATGGACTTAACAAATTCCTTAGAGCCGTTGGTGTAGTTTTGAAGATTTTTTCCATTTTTTACTTGCTTTTGAAGAGAAAATATTTCATCTTCCAATGCTTCTATTTCCTTGTTTCTTTCCTTTAATTCTTCCCTAAGAAATTCTTCAACTTTTTTGTATTCTTAAACCTTAATTTTAATATTTAGGACATGTTCCCTTTCTATCTTTAATTCGTCTTCAAGATTGCTGGCATGCTTCTTCTCGACCTTGAGCTCTTTAATAACCTTGATCACTTCGTTTTGAAATTCAACCTCGGTCATCTCTTCTTCTTTGTCTCCTTCTTCATCAGATGCTTCTTACATATTATGCTTCGCCATAAACAATACTCTTCTGTTGATTTCTTCTTCATTATCACTGTCTTCATCAGATGAGGAGATATATTCTTTGGAGAATAAACTCTTCTTAAACCATTTCTTCTTGCCTTTCTTCTTTAACTTCCTTATACTTTTTTTTCCTTTCATAACAACATCATTTTTGTGAGGACACTTGGCTGCAAAATACCCAACCTCACCACAATCAAAACATATCAACGAAATTTTACCTTTGAATATCCCCGTACCTATTCTCATTTTTCATGTGAATTAGGCAAATTCTTTAACTAAAAATTCTTCTTCATCTTATTCCTTTTCTTCTTTACAACTACAAGTTTTTGCTTTCGGAGTATGCTTGTCCTTGCTAGTTTTATTGGATGCGGCAATTTTTTTTTCTAGGTGAGATGTGTCATCCTCTTCTTCAATCCTCATTTCTTATGTCATAATCACGCCATGCAATTCATATTTGCTGAGATTGCCTAGATTCAAACTATATTCCAAGACAGATACCTTTGGGTTGAATCTTGTCAGCAAGGTTCTAAGGATCTTTCAGAGAACAATTTCCGTGTCGACGGGTTCTCCCAAACCTTCCAATGCATTTTTTATTTCATCAACACGTTGTAAGTATGCATCAATATTTTCATCTTCATTCATTTTGAGTTTCTCAAAATTTTCCCTGTAAATTTGAAGCTTTTCTTCTTTCACGTTTGAGTTACCTACATATATATTCTCATGCTTTCCCCATAATTATTTAGTATTTTTGCAACTCAGCACCTTAAGATAGACATATTCGATAAGCCCACTTATAATGAGATCTTTACCCCTTGTATCATATACCATATTTTTCTTTCTTTGTTCATCCTGGGTTGTTGTAAAGCCTTTTCAACGATTTCTCATACTTCGTATCCTTGTGCCAACAAATGAACCTACATTCTTCCACTCCAAAGTGCGTAGTTATTTCCATTGAGCAGGGGAAATCTATTCTTAGTATACTCCATGACCTCCTTCCAATTGTTATACTGCTATTGAAGGAACTAAGCTCTGATTCCAATTGCTGGAAATACTAAGAGGGGGGATGAATCAATATTTCTTATCAATTATCACTTTTAAATATTTCCAGAGCATTATTTAATCTTCTATTATTCTTGATGTTTATCCAGTAACAATAGTAAACAATATAACACAATAGGCACACGAATTTTAGGTGGAAAACACCCTTTGGGTCAAAAACCACTGAACGCTTTTCTAATAAATTATTTAATCTTCAACCCCAACTAAAATGAAAGGTACAACTTCCTATAATTATAGAAAATCATTCTTCGTCAACTCCCACTAGAAGGATGCCCCCACACCCTAGTTTCTTTAGTACTGAACTAAATGGATGCCCCGACATCCTAGACCAACCTACTACCCTAAAGTGTTCACAAGCTCCACCCTGTAGGTGACTTCATGCACCAACCTATCACCTCCCCACCACCATATAATGATTAGAAAAAATACAAGAGTGTAGAATCTTGTACCAGGGACAATGATCTATGATACAATATGATTTACAATGATTTTCTTGAACTAGACGAATCACCCAATCACACTATGACCTGCAACCCAACCATAACATTATCCAACAATTACACTTATACCTCCCAACAATGCCTCTCCAACTCTAGGAATATTGACTCTTTTACAATAAAGACTCTTTTACAATTTTACAATGATTATTTTTACAATACTGACTTTTGACACGACCTGATACTTGACTTGACATTGCTTCTTTGAAAACTAACAACTGATGAGGTATTGTTGTGCTTGCTTTAAGTAATGGTACGTTGGTGTTTCATTGTACTTCTAACATGTGTCTGAGTTTTCCTATTTTTTCCTCCTTCCTACACATGCAAGACCCAAAACAATATACAAACAAAATACTTACATTTTTTTACAAACCATATGTCAAAGAAATATTCAAAATTAAAATGTAAATATGTTCAACATTTATGAACAAAACCCAATTAAACATACATACGAAATACTTACACTATCATGCAAAAACACATGTGAGAGATGATATTCAAATTAAAATTCAAACACTAATCATACATACCTTGTTGTAGCAGACTTGTAGGTTTTAACCCTGAACAGAAATTATCTACACAAATCTTATAACAGAAAATAAACAATAGCGAGAGCATAAAACATAAAACAGATAAACACAGAGATTTTCCCCTGGATCCCAAATTGGGACTACCAGCTTGATTTTCTATTATATTCCTTTTAGTGTTACAACACATATATATACATGCCGAAGCATACATAAACCCCAATCCATTAACCCTGGATTAGAACATAACCGTAGTTCCCTTGACCGGATCTACAAAATACCAGGGGTCGAAAACCATCGTACCCCAAACCACATGCAAAACCATGCACAAAACCATGTGTTGCAGACCGCCATCAGTGAATCAAGAACCAAAAATTTTCGCAGGCGCCCGAACCTACGATGGGGGGGGGGGGCTGCCACCCCCGCGACCCTCGTTGCGCCCCGATTGCAAAGGGCCCCCCCGCGCGTGCGTAATCGTGGAAAGAATATAACACATACCCAACATTCTCCCACTTGTTGTTTTCTTTCCACAGGGGGCCACAGGAGAGCTTAGTCATTGGCCCAATTCTTAAACACCCATTGTTTCTCTACACCAAGAGAACTTCTGAGTGCTCACAGACTTCGTCAATGCATCTGCAACATTCTTCAAAGTGTCCACCTTTACCAGCAACACCCTTTTAGCCTCAACCATATCTCTAACAAAGTGATATTGAACATCAATGTGCTTTGTCTTTGAATGATAAGAAAGGTTCTTAGCCAAGAAAATTGCACTTTGGCTATCACAGTCTATCCTTATAGCTTGTTGTACCAACCCCATATTTGAACACAATCTCTACAACCAAACTGCTTCCTTGCTTGCATGAGTGGCTGCTATGTATTCTGCCTCTGTAGTTGAAAGCGCCACTACAGACTGTCTTTTACTCATCCAACTGACTGCACCTCCAAATAGGCTAAACACATACCCACTTTTAGATCTTCTTTGGTCCAGATCTCCAGCCCAGTCTGCATCAACAAAACCACGAATGTCCAACATTCTTTCCAATCCTGGTCTTCCCTGGTAGCAAAAGCCATAATCACTAGTGCCACGTAAATATCTGAAAACCCGCTTCACTGCTGTCCAATGCTCCTTCCCTGGGTTTGACATAAACCTGCTCAATACTCCCACTGCATGTGCAATGTCTGGTCTAGTACAGACCATTGCATACATCAGGCTACCCACTGCACTTTCATATGGAACACGAGACATATCCTCCTCTTCTTCTTGTGTCTTGGGACACTGTTCAGCAGACAGCTTTGCACCTACAGGAATAGGAACACTCACCGGTTTACTATCCTGCATATTGAACCTCTGCAATATAGTCTCGACATACTTCCTCTGGTTTAACCAGAGCTTCCTCTTTGCTCGATCTCTCTTAATTTCCATGCCCAAAATATAGTTTTGCATTTTCAGATCTTTAACTACTACAATTTATGAGAGAGCAGTTGGGTCTTCAAATATATTGGATAATTTCTTTGTCATTTTCAATGTAACATATCATCTCCACATACAAAAGAACAAATAATATCTTTGGTCACCAATTAATTTTAAAGCAAAACGTTGATCTTCTTTTAAATAATTACGTAAGACCCCATATATAGGTTTCATTCTTCACCACATCCTTGGTGACTGTTTTAACCCATATATAGACTTCTTTAACCTTCATACCAGTTATTTCTTCCCCTTCACCATAAATCCTTCAAGTTGTTTCATGTAGATCTCCTCTTCCAGATCCCCATGAGAAATGTTGTCTTCACATCTGTCTGTTCTACCTCAAAATCAAATGCAATAGAAACAGATGAAAGTAATCTAATAGAAGTAACTTTGGCAATAGGAGAAAAAATATCACCAAAGTCAATTCGCTTTTTGGGAATAACCTTTTGCTGTGAAAACTTTGTATTTCCTTTCCTTCTACATTCATCTTCTTCTGGCTTCCCATTTTTCTCCTAATATGTTCCTTGGAAAGTAAGCAACTCCAGGATCCCATGCCTCATTTGAGATACCATTTCCGCTGTGGCCTCCTTGTAGAGTTTTCCATCCTCGGAATCTACTGCCTCCCTGACAGTTCTGGGATCATCGTCAGTTATAGTTAAGGCAAAACCTGAACAGAAAGCAGATGGACTATACCTTTCTGGTTGCCTTCTTTCCCGAACTGATCTTCTCAAAGCTGGAGTTTGTGGCTCTTCATCTTCTGAGTCTTCTTCTGTTGTAGAGTCTGATTCATCCTCCTTTAGCTCAAACTCTATCTTCTCAGGTTCCTTTGGTAGGACTTCATGTTTAACAACAATTTTCACTTCTCTAAACACCACATCTCAGCTGTACACAACCTTCCTTGTTTCTGGGTTCCAAAGCTTGTAACCCTTTAAACCATCCTTATACCCAATAAAGATGCACCTTTCAGATTTATTATCCAACTTGGTCCTTTTTTGCTTTGGAACATGTACATATGCATCACATCAAAATACCCTTAGATGTGAAAGAAAGGGTTTCTTACCAGTCCATACCTCATGTGGAGTCTTATCCTCCAACATTGATGAAGGTGATCTGTTAACAAGATAGTATGCAGTCTCCACTGCCTCTGCCCAGAATTCTTGTCCTAACCCGGTACCACTGAGCATGCTTCTTGCCTTTTCCATCAATGTTATGTTAATTCTTTCTGCAACTCCATTTTGCTAAGGTGTGTATGGAGTAGTATTTTGTCGTTCTATACCACACTTCTTACAGAACTCTTAAAATTTCTTCTTGCAGAACTCCCCACCATTATCTGTCCTCAGTTCATTTATCTTCTTCTCTGACTGGTTTTCCACCAGAGCCTTAAATTCTTTAAATCTATCAAAAGCTTCAGATTTCTTTCTCAAGAAATATTTCCATGTATTCCTTGAGAAGTCATCTATGAATGAAACATAGTACATAGACTTTCCCAGTGATGGAACTAACATAGGTACAAACACATCATTGTGCACAAGTTCTAATATCTTGTTCACCCTCTTAGCACCAGAAGGAAAACTCACCCAATTCTACTTCCCATATACACAATGTTCACAGAAATTGAAATCCAGAGAGAAATTAGACATACCTTCAACCATACCATTTCTGTGCAGTATCCAAAGGCCCTTCTCTCCAATATGTCCAAGCCTTTGATGCCATAGTATGGTCTTTTCTCCAAAGACAACCAGGCCTTTCACTCCACTTTCAGGAACCACAAAATTGTTACACCCATCAATAACGGTCCTACCTTGTAGCTTGTATAGAGTTCCAGTCCGAACTCCCCGCATTAATACCAGTGCTCCCCGAACCATCTTGCAAGCATATTTCGCCAACACTTTTTTTACACTTGCATCATCCATCTTGCTTACAGAAATCAGATTTCTGGCTAATGTAGGAATATGCAGAACACTGGGAAGTGTTCTAATCCTTACACCTTGCAGCTTCAGCTTCACCTTTCCACGTCCAACGATTATGGCCTTCCTATCATCCCCTAGGAAGACATCACCGCCATCATATTTCTCATACTCGCAGAACCACTCCTGATGGGGAGTGAAGTGAAAGGATGCACCTGATTCAATCAACACGGACTCATGATCTACATGTGTATTTTAATAAGAAGCCAAATACAAATCCCCACCTTCATCCAAGGTGGTTTTTGCCTTTGCAGAAGGAGCATCATCAGATCCCTTTCCTTTCTCAGGAGCTTCAGATATGCACTCCCTTTTGTAGTGCCCTTCCTTTCCGCATTTCTAGCATACCTTTACAAACTTTCCAGGAGATTTAGATCTTCATATAGATTTGGATCTCCCACTCGAAACATTATTCTTGTTTATGTTTTGGGACTTTCCTTGTATAGATAAGGCATCTCCATTCTAGCCCTCCATATTTCTCTGTCTCATTTCCTCCGACAATAAGGCTGAGACAATGTCATCAAAATTCAAGGAAGTTGTATTGCTACCTATTGTAATAACCAGACTATCCCACGAGTCTGGTAGAGAACACAACAAACTGATGCACTTATCTTCATCTGATATTTTAAGATCAACATATGATAATTGACTTACTACAGTATTGAAGGTGTTAACATGATCTGTCACCGAGTCTCCATCCTTCATCCTAAGGTTATACAACTTTTTCCGCGGGAACAACTTATTCACCAGAGACTTAGACTGGTAAAAAGTCCCAAGTTTTTCCCATAAATTCTTCATCGTATCTTCCCAAGATACATTCAAAAATACTGAATCTGAGACACACAACCGTATTGTGCTCTTAGCCTTCTAATCCAGTTTCTTCCAGTCTTCATCTGACATTGCCGTTGGTTTAGTACCTGGATCTACCACGATCCACTGATATTTATCCACCAGCAGATCCTCCATCTTGAGCTTCCACAACTCAAAACTATGACCATTAAATTTCTCGATCTCTATATTTCCGTCGCTCATCATCTTCTTTCACCGTAAGAATCAATCCCATAGATCTCTCACTAAACAGGGTCTACCTCAGGCTCAAGCAAAAAACCCTCAGCAGCAAAGGCGTCCCCTTGAAGCCAAAACAACTTTGATACCAAATGTAGGTTTTAACCCTCAACAGAAATTATCTACACACGAATCTTATAACAGAAAATAAACAATAGTGAGAGCATAAAACATAAAACAGATAAACACAGAGATTTTTCCCTGGATCCCAAATCGAGATGACCAGCTTGATATTTCATTATATTCCTTTTAGTGTTACAACACATATATATACATGCCGAAGCATACATAAACCCTAATCCATTAACCCTGGATTAGATCATAACCGTAGTTCCCTTGACTGGATCTACAAAATACCAGGGGCCAAAAACCATCGTACCCCAAAACCATGTGCAAAACCATGCACAAAACCATGGGCGTGGACTGCCCACTTGAAATTAAGGGCCAAAAATTTTCGTTGGGGCGCTGCCCTAGACCTCAACAGGGGGGGCTACCGCCCCCCCTGTGACCCACCCATTGCACCCAGCGCAAAGGGGGGACTATCACCCTCCCATGTGTGATTAATCATGGAAATAATATAACACATACCCAAAAATACTTACCCTTGACTATTGATGTGTTCTCCTTACTACAATGATCCTTGAATGCATATTTTTTCTTGCCTTCTAGAAGCTCAATATTGAATCTATTGTGTCTGTGTAATTTTATATCTCCAAGGTATTAAATTCTATCTTTTGGTAGCCCTTTGATTCTTCTTTCCAACCTCATAGGTCTGATCAACATTGGATGCTTCAAGAAATAGTTATTCCCAATCTCCTACGATGACTTTATTATATATTGGGTCAGTAGAGATAAATTGTACGAAGTGCCACGTGTCATTGTTTAAACCTTTGGTCCTGAAAATGATACACAAAAACTACAAGCCATCCTCTTTCTTTCACTTTTTATGAAATTTGAATCCAATGCTCAGAGAGAAAGTTATGAATATTTTCCCAAGGTCACTTGTTTGACATGAAATTCGGGAGCCTACAAAAACCCTAACTTCCTCATATCATATCTCCAAAATATATCGAACCAATATATAAAATTTGGACACGATATTTATCAGGATTTTTCCTAACTAGGTTTTAAGTTTCAAAATTTCATTCTTCGCAAAATAAAATTTATAGTGAAAATTCCACGATGACCTGTTATAAGTAGAGAAATCCTTACATGAGGAGGATATGAGGGTCACAATTTATATAAATTCTTAGGTTGAGAGGGTATTAAACAAGTGACCATTGGAGGGATTATAGGATCTTAAAAAATTATTGATTATTACCAATTCAATGACCACAACCAATTATTAGTGTCATGCCACAACCCCATGGGGTTTGAGCCCACTAACTAGGGTTACTAACTTCAAACAAGAATATCACTCAAACCGTGAAGAATTATGTGGCATGCCATATATAACCAGAAACATCTCAACAAGTAGAAACCATCCAAAATATCCTTGACTCATAATAGAGTATTTTATTAAGTAAAAATTCCTATGCAATATTGGGGTAGCCCCTGGTGCTTCTTGGATTGACATCAATGACAACCACTTATCAATGAAGGCATCCTCTGTAGAGGGGTGAAGTAAGAAACTCTGCTAGGGTACTATCGAGGCTCACTGGTAGCAACACAATGTTTGTGTTCCTAAAGTGACTCACTCGGGGTACTATCTAGGCATGATGGGAGAAAAACAACACTAGAGATGAAAACTAAGACTATGAAAAATTATTTTACTTGGGAATTTATATACTCCTCATTCCCAATTGAAACTACTCAGTTTGACTTGCCTTGGTTAGTGTGTCACCAATGAAGAGAATGGTAAGGACTACATCTTTAACTCATAATAAGTGAAGAATTTGTGGTAATCAATGAACCAAACAATACTTTCGGAAGAGTTATACATGTTTTTCATGAGATAAAACTCATATAGAGTGTTGTATTTCTATGAGTGTGTCACCAATTGTTGTAGCGGCTATAATCACCCTCCAAAATTCCACCTATGCTTTGAATTTGGAGCCTTCTTTCCTATCCATAGGAGCTTACCTTATGTCATTATCAAGTATTCATGCTTTGATTGAGACTTATCTTTTTCATTTTTGATTTTTTTGTTTTTTTTCACACTTAACTGATCTTTATAAGTCACAAGCTAATCTCCTGACTTAGTCTTACAACAATTCTAGGCTTTCCTTCAGAAACTACACAATCCTTAAGGTTAAGTAGCCTTGATGATTGGAATTACACATTTCAAACTTCAAGTCAGCCTTAAGCTCAAAAAAGGCACAGTCAGGGAAAGCAGCCCATCTTCGAGCCCATAAACTACCCAATCCCTCACTAGGCTTAGAAACTCTACAATATTTGATAGCCGAGAATAAGCAATTGGCACAAAACTTATAGGTTTCCTAAAAACAGATAGAACAATTTTGTGCACCAGTAAAAAACGCAGTCTTCACACAGGTCTACTTGGAGGAAATAAGAACATTGATACTTGGTGAAGTATGAACACTTGGAGAGACCATGAAAGACCTCTATGAGGAACTCATAACGATACATAAGGAAATTTTCCACTAGCATGGTTTATAGCAGCAGAGAAAATGGTTTGGAAAACTCTTAAGAATGTAAAAGTTGTCATTTCCGCCGTATAGGAATGGATAATATGATACAAAGTGACACCTCTTAACTTGCCTAAGAAAATG
Organism: Pinus albicaulis; assembly: GCA_034641835.2. Classification (NCBI taxonomy): domain Eukaryota; kingdom Viridiplantae; phylum Streptophyta; class Pinopsida; order Pinales; family Pinaceae; genus Pinus; species Pinus albicaulis. Next base: position 530,682,263 of record CM076584.1, read on the forward strand.
AAGTCACGAGAAAAGATGGAGAAATCAAGAGTTTGAATATTGATTCAGAACAATAAGCAGATCACATCATTCATTAGAAGTATTCAGGCCTCATATGTACAGTTATAAAAAAATTTGGATTTATTGTTGAAAGCACACGGGATCCCATCAGTTGGCTCACTCACCGAAGCCAAACGGAGACACCAAGTCAGGAAGGATATCAAAGAGTACTTGGAGCGATTGATATAGATTTCCACTAACGAGGATTTAGAGCTTAATAGACAGAACATGCAGAATTACATCGGTTCTCCTGTCTAGATTAAAACTATGTTTCTCTTGCTCAAGAGGGATTTTAAAACTGGCTCCAAATCATTGTACTCATATGCTATGGATGCTAGAGTTCGCTTCCATCCCGACACCATCACACAGTTTGGGGATGTCATCGTGTAGTACCAATCTTCGCACCAATATGTGATCGAGAAGCATCAAGTGGAAGTTGATGAGCTAGAGTTTCTCCAAACTCAAGTGTCATAGTGTTTTGTCTTGTTAGGTTGTAAATTTTTATCTACCCTATTTCGTCTTATATGGGTATGAGTGTAAAATGTAACATTATTTGTAATTATTTGTAAAGTGAAGTTACAATTCTCAATATTGGAATGTGAAGAGTCATGATGTTATGTAATGAGTCATTTTGTAAAAAATTGAAGAGTCATGAAGGTAGTCCAAGAGTCACAAAGGGGAATGTGAAGAGTCACCGCTTTTGTTATAAATATATCCTCATAGCTCATGTAAAGGGATTTTGGGAGGCAAGCTTTTGGCTAGGCTTAGCCTTAGGAAGAGCTTGGGAGTTTTGAGAGAGCCTTGGATCCTCTGTAGCGTAGAGGGAGTATAATTATTTGCAGGAGCAAGCATTGATGACTTTAACGTTCCACTATTGGAGCTAGTGGTCCATCAATGGTATATGTATGATTGGAACTTTCACCATTAAAATAACTCAAATTCTACATGCTTTCATGCATATGTTGTGAATATAGTAGGACTATTCTTGTTGTATTTACAATGTATGTTATTTAACTTACTCTTATGCTTATGAACTATTTATTTTGCATCTGTAATAATATTTTTGAACATGTATCGTTGTATTAATTCATCACCTTAACTTGTGGACTATTCTACACCTTCGCTCATGATATCATTATGCTCATGTGTTCCTTTTAATCTTCCTATTATTACAGGATTTTAAGGGGCTCACTTACTTTCCCTTCATGTGTTGGAACCGTTCATGCATCACACTTGACTGTCCACAAGGTAACACACTTGTTCTCACCAAAGTAATCATGCACCACTCTATGTGTTTTCGCAGCCAAGCCATATCATTAACCACCCATTGTTGGGACTCCTCCTCCAAATTGTGTGAGGTATAGCTAGGAATTCATGTTGGGGAGATCCCATGAATGTTGGCGGGTCCAAAATCATCAAAAAAACCCCTATCATACGTTGAATCATTGTTTTCAAAACTTTATTAATGGCCTCAACTTTCCCACTTTCCTAAGGGTAATATGGAGTTGAACTCAACATGAGAGATGACCAACTTGGCAATCAGTTCAGACACCATGTGGTTACAAAAATGTTTCCCATGGTCTGTAACTATGGCATGTCATACACCAAACCTTGCAATAACATGATTTAAAAATAAGACAACAATTTTTTCACCGATATTATTTTATGTAGGCATTGCCTCTACCCACATGGTAAAATAGTCTACCACCATAATGATTCAGCCATGCCCTCCAACCAAGTGAGGGTTACATGTCATAAAATCAATGCCCCATTTCGAAAAAGGTATGACGGAAATAACAGGGTGCAAAGGAGTGGGTGGAGCACAAGTCTTACAATTGTATATCTAGAAATCATGACACTTTTGAACCGTGAGGATGCTGTCACGAAACATAGTAGGTCAAAAGTAGTTGGCATGAAAAATCTTCTATGTAGTGGCGTAACTAAAAATATGTCCACCACATGCCCCATCAAGGCATTCATTCTAAAATTTCTCGGCCTCCTTATGTGTAAGGCACCTATGAAAAATCATATTGATACCATGAGGATAAAGGGTGTCTCCAATTATAATGTAATTTTTATCTTGATATGAGATATGTCGCTTAATATGATATGAGATACGTCACTAGAGATGGGAGAGGTATTGGACCAGAAAGTTTGGGTTTGGATATATATGATAATTTCTCCATACCATGGGTTAGATGACATGATCAAGAACAATGACTCGTCTGGGATAGAATCATTAGACGTAGTTTCAACATCGATAGCGGGATGGTCACAAATCAACTCAACAAGGACTAAGTATTTCTTTGACTTGGATTTGATAAATTCAATCAAACTTGTGGAGGATGAATATCCATTTGGAGTAATTTCCCCCAATCAATTGTCGTGATAAGATGTATTTCATTGGGTTGCAGTCAGAAATTACCATAGTCTTGTGAAGTAGGATATAGTGGCGAAACCTTTGGATAGCCTGGACAACTACCAAAACTAAATTTTCGATGTGTGTATTTGATCTCCGTATCATGCAAGTTCTGACTCAAATAATAAATAAGATGTTTATGTCCTACATCTTCCTCATATACAAATACTATAGTGATGGTAGTAACTGCAATGGCGAGATACAGGAAGTAATCACATTGGTAATATGGGGGATACAACAATGATTCTCGAATAAGAACATATTTCAAGGCATCGAACGCCTTTTGGTATGTGTCATCCCAATGGAAGGGAGCCCCTTTATTTAACAAGTGAGTAAATCCTTTCGTCAATTCAGAGTAGTTGGGAATCGATCTCCCTAGAAAGTTAGCCTTCCCTTGGACTTATTGACATTAGGGGAATTTTGAGGTCTAAAATGGGCTTCCCAAGGAAATTATAAAATAATAATGAAAATAATAAAATAATATTAGATTACATCATCAAATTTTAGAGGGAAATAATAAAAAACTATTTTTTCAACTCATATTTTCAACTTATCTCCCTATGGGTTTACTCAAATTTCAAGTGGAGACACTCGTTGGATGCATAATTTTGTTCCTCATTCAAGGAGTACCCATGTTGCATACTTTCTATGGACCCTGCTACATGAAAAATGAGAAATACATAAAAAAAACGTGGTTGCAATTGTTATCACTCATAAAATTGTGAAACATTTTAAATAGGGTCATATAGGTCACTCACCAAATGGATAAGGTCTCCTAAGCCATTTGAATGTGGTATAGGAAAAATTTTACATTTTTAGCCTATCCTAAGTTTCATGATCACCTCCATTTATGCTATTTTATGTCAAATCAGTCCTCATAAGGTGCCAGTTATCATTTCCAATGCATTCAAAATCAAAAGAGAACATTTGTCAGTTTTTTCAATTTTCGTAGTGTTTTACACAGGAAAATAGTAGATTTCGCTATGAAACTACCTAATAGTTTCGTAGCAAATCTACTAGAGGCATTAACTAATTTCGCTACGAAAATCTATTTTTTAACCAGTCTTGTCATATTTTCCTGAGGTGTCATTTTATGATTAGAGGAGTTAGGGTGGAGGGCATTCAAGTCTATTATGATAAATTCAAATGTACATAGTCATGTTTTGATGTCATCATTACCTTTTTGGGCTTGTATGTGTCATGATTGAAGCTTGATCTATTAGTTAAATGATAAAACATTACCTCAATTAGCCTTTTGGCATATTATGCTTTATCCTTGCATGTGAGTCGATTTTTGGAGAGTTGCTTCATCGAGCCAAGCAGGTGGCTAGCAAGTTCAAATTCTACAAGTGGCATCAATCAAGCGAGGTTGAGAAGACTATAAGACATCCATGGCTACAAGAAGAAAAACAAATAAGGGTGGCAATTATCATAGGTATGAGCCCATGGACATGAATTTACTCAATGAAGAACCTACTGCCATGGAGGTTTTTAGAAGAACTAGTTGCTTGCAATTCTGTCAAAGGTTGCAGGGCTTTCATTTACAAGTTTCAAAGGATTTTTCCTCTAGCTTCATAGAAACAACTTCAAAGGATGGAATTTTGAACCTTACAATAACACCAAAGAGCATCTCATCAGCTACAAGAATACCTAGAGGAGGGGAACAATGGTTTAAATGCATCAAATTCACAATTCAGGATTGCAAAGAGTTCATCAAGCAAGAACACAGTGAAATTGACTTGACAAATGCTATCCCTAGGAGTTTCATGAAGGAAAATTATTCAAAGCTGTTGATGGTCATTCAAAATTATTTCACTTGTGAAGGAAGGTTTCACATGGTCTACTCCTACCATCTCAAACTTATTCTTCATTTTGTGGGTAAGGGATCACTTGAATTGCCTTTTTATTTATATAGAAGTCAAGGGAAAATGTCAGACAAAGTCCAAATCAAGACAGAAGGAAGTGAGACTTCTCTTTTTCATCATGGTTTAATTAAGTTGTTATTGTTAGAAGAGTTGAGGAGGTTAGACAGAGATTGGACTTCCTTCTTGTTCATCAGTGGCTATGAAATTGATGTGGTTACTTCTAAGAAAGCCTCCAAACCTAGAAATACTTCATCACCAGTTGTGGAAGAGGAAGTTGAAGAAGAAAATATATCATCTCCTCCATAACCAGTGAGAATGGAAGCAAAACCCTTGCAGGAGACTGACATACCTCAAATAACACCTGCAAAACAGAAGCAGACAGTCAACAAACAAGGCAACAAGAGAATCACTACAAGCCAGACTTTGTCTAAAGGAAATTTGGAGGATATCTTGTATGAAATTGATATTGAAGAGTCACCCATTATATAAGAAGAAGACATTGAAGATGGAGGAAGAAAGCTGAAGAAAGGTAAGACTGCTAAAAAACTAGATTTTGCAGGTGATGATGTTGGTTTCATTTTTCAACATAGGAAGCCAATGAAAAAAAATTCAAAGAAGGTCATGGAAAGCAAAGAGACTGAGAAAATAAATGAATTTTCTCATCCACCAAGCATCATTTATTTGTCTTCACGAGAAAAGGAGGAGCTAGTTATCAAGCAAAGAAAGGGTAAAGAGAAAATGATTGAAAAATCAGAAATTGAAACCTTCAAAGAGAAGTTTAAGAAATTAGGTAAAGAGATATCAGTTTTGAAGCTAGAGGCAAAGAAACATAGAGCTGAGAAGGTTCAATTTGAGCAGATGAGGAAAATATGGGAAGAGCAAGTCACAAGTGTTTCAAAAACCTTGGAAAATACAGAAAAGTTGATAAAGTGGACTCAACCACCAAGAGGAGAGTTCAAACACATAAAAAGGATAAACTTTCACTTACAATTCAGAAACAGGGCATTAAAATACCAAGTGGAAGATATTCAGGAGCAGCTGGATTTGATTCAAGTGGAGTTGGAAAAGAAGGGACTGAAGATGAAAGTGGTAGAAGAGCCCATTAGCCAACTGATTGTGAATGAAGAAGAAATGCCAAAAGAATGAAAAATTGAGATGGAATATGCTTTATGAGGTTCATAACATGTAGAGAACCTAAATTTTGCAGCTGGAGAACAAATTTTTAAGACAATCTTGAAAACAACAATTTTTGGTTTTTCTGCACAGTTTCGTAGCGTACCTCTGGCTTGATGCTAGAAATACGTTGCGAAAAATCTTGTAGGTATATTTTTGCCTCAAAACTCAGTTTTGTCAGGTTTTATGAAGGGAGATTAACTTTTTACAATTTTTCTTGACATAAAGAAGGTGTTTGAACAGCTAAGGTGGAAAGAAGGTAGGTAAAAAGGCAGGTTTACACACGCTACGAAAACTCACTACGAAACTACCTAAACAACCTTGTTTTCATAGCGAGTTTTTTGAAGAAATTTGATCATCTCAACAGAGCATTTTCTAGCTGGAGACCTCCAGCATGTCAATGGACCTTACCAGCAGAGACTCATGACTAAAAAGGGGTGTCACACAACCAGCTCATCAATCAAAACATCGTTTAAAGTGAAGGTCATCCATCCGTAAAAAGAAGTATTTTGTTCCATAGATCTAGGGGTGCTTTGAAGATGTAAAGTGGTGATGAATTATGGTGATTTTTCCTTCGAGTATGTGACATTCATTATGTAACCATTATGTAACTGTTTCACTAATAGGATAAACGAATGTAATAAATAGGAGATAGAGTCCTATTAGGAGTTTTTTTTCTTTAAAGGGTAGCTGTCATTTTTCTGTTTCAAGTTAGTGGTTTCAGTTATGATAGGTTTCAGAGTAGAATTCAAAGTTCTAGCCAGTTGGGCTGATCATCTATATTGTAAATAATTTCTATTATAGACTAAACATCGAAGAGCAACGGGTTGGATAATATTGCACCAAATTGTTGCTTATATGTTTTTGTCCATTATCGGTAATACAAAGTGGCATTCTGCTTCCAGACCTGACATTCTCATGAGGTTTTTCATGTGTTATTTCTCTTTATCTTTATGTTAATCACTTGTAGTAGATTTTATCTCTAATTACTCATAATTCATAATATTATGCTCTGACTTCCTTTAGGGGTGGAATTATTATTTTTTCCTATGTTATGTGTATGAATTATCTTTGTCAAAAACCCTTATCTGCCTCATCTTCCATGTGAAGAACCACTATCACTAAAACTACTGATGTTGACTCCATAGCCCAATGGTAGCAAGCCTGCATTTTTCAACCTGTAATCATACAAACCAAGTTACATTTCATAGAGTTAGCCATATAGTATTATCTTTATTCAAAATCATAAACCCCCCTTTGAGAGAGCCCTCTCAAATTGAAGAGGCTAATATTCAGTTATAAGTGGTTTGAAAGAGTTACATTGAGTTAATTGATGAGCAGCCAATCAAGATCAATTTTGTGATAACAACAACCATGTTTTTTTTTTTTAATATATTTGTCATTTTTCGTGTAGCAGGGCCCATCGAAATTATGAAAATTTGGTACTCCTTGGATGAGGAATTAAATTTTGCATCCAACGAGTACTCACACTTGAAATTTGAGAAAAACCTTAGGGAGATAAGTTGAAAATATGAGTTGAAAAAATAGTTTTATTATTTTATTATTTTTTAATCTGTTTACTTTTTTTACTCCAAAAATGGTGAATCATCCCCCCATGGTTGACATCACCATCTTGAATCGTATTGGTTCTTATAAATTTTATTTTGGTTTTAAAGTTTTCTTAAGCAACCCATTTTAAACCTCAAAATTCCCCTAATGAGCTAAAGAAGGGAAGGAGCAGTCATATCTAAGATCACCCAAGCTTTCAATGGTTCATTACAAATTCCATGTTTCAAAACCAGGAAACCAAGAATTCGACTGGAGTTGACACAAAAAACACACTTATGTGGATTGAGCCTAGTTTTATAGTGCCTACAACATAAGAAGATAGCCCTAGGATGCATTGGATGATCAACACAATGCTTCAAGTGAGAAGGTAAATCATCCAAACATGGTCGTACAATGTGTTTGATGTCATGGAAGGAATAATTCATTTCCCTTTGAAACATGGCCCCAACATTCTTCAATCCGAAAGGGAGTTTTTGATATGAAAATGTGCCCCATGGACAAATATATGTTGTTTTATGTTGGTCCATTGGGAGAATGTTGATATGATTGTAACTAGAAAATCCATCCATAAATGAAAATATTTCACAACTAGCACAATCTTCAACAATCTAGTCAATTAATGGGGTAGGATAATTGTCCTTAGGACAAGCAAGATTAATGTCCCGGTAATCGACACACACACAAGAAATATTCCATGTTTCTTCCTGACAAGAACAATGTTGGACACCCAATCAGTTAGAGGTAATGGGTATATGAAAAGAGTGGGTAGAATATTTTCAACTTCAGATTTAATAACAGAAGCCTTCTTGGGATTGATAGGATGGACACGTTGTTGAACTGTCTTAGCATCAAGATATGTCTTTATTTCATGTACAACGAATTTTGGATCGATCCCTATCATCTCTTCATTAAACTGGGAAAACACGTCTCTAAATCCCTAAAAAAGGGCTTTATAAGTATTTATCTCATTAGGAGAGAAAGATGCGTTGATATACAAGTTCTTGAAAATGATGGGTTTGATCAAAATATTGAGAGTAATAGTCTCTTCAATATTAAAAAAGTTCTTCTCAGAATCGATACCATGAATGGATATTGAATTCACAAACATCTCAATGGAATTAGGTCGATAGAGTTCATTTAGATTATCTTAGAAGGAATCTGGTAGGGAAGAATGATGATGATGATGATTCCACAGTGCATCATTCAACATCATGATCTCCATGACGTTCTCATTAGTAGAGAATGTATGAGAGAAATGATCAGAGGATGTGCCATAATCTAAATAATGATCAACCCAATGGATTGAAGAAGAGAGTGTAGAATGTGCCGTAGAGGTCAAATAAATGGCTTCATAGTCAAGCTCAATGGGACTGAGCGACATGTGGTCACCAAAAGTGTCAATATTAGATGTATCTAAAACTAGCAAAAAATCATATGAACTATTACAATAATATATCATGTTGACATGGGAAACCGAACTAGAAATGTCAAGAGAAGGATGAAGAGAAAAGTTTCCCACGAGGGAATAATCCTTAAGAAATCCCACTCCAACATGCTAATAACGGTGTGGGGTTTGTTAGGATATTCCGAGAAATAGGAAATAGTTAAGAATAACTTAGTCTAGTGTAGAGTTAGATAAAAAAAATTTCTTTACCATGTACATTTGTAACTTATAATCTGACTGTCACGATTTGTAGTGATCCGATGGTTATCTCTCACCTCGGTATTAACAACACTTGATCCGTGGCTTAGCACCCGATTGTTCATCATCTCTATTTAAAGAGCATGGAGGTTCATTTGTCTAGTAACCGTTTATGAGAGAAACATATGTAACTTTTCTTTTTATATTAATAAATTTCTTGAAGTGGCCACGTTGGCTCAGGCCATGGACTGCTTCCCTCTTTGAGGGTTTTAACCATGTAATTATACTGGTGTACTGATTTGTGATCTATTTTTGATCGGTGACCTTTGGTTCTTGATCTACAAAACTTACCATGTAAATTTCTACATGGTATCAGAGTTATTTTGAGGGTCGCATCTATTGTTGAACAAAATCTAAAGTGAGTTTGACTGCATGCGAATGTCATTTTGTAGATCTACTATTTCTGAACATTTATGGGCTTGGAGAATTGCTTGGTTATGTCTAAAGTGTCTGTTACAGTGAGGAATGCCTTCGTTTCTTGTGAAAAGGTTTTCGGTTGCCCAAGTTATGGCAATTTAGATCTGGAGGTATAAAGCATCTGTTTTGCAGTTATATTTGTTAATAGTTCTACTTATTTCGGTTACCTCTTTTTATTTTCGGTTTTTAGCTTTTATTTATTTTCCAGATCTAGACCCTCTTCTCTATGTATTCTCTTTTTTGTGCGCTACGTGCAATCTCGACAAATCAGAAACAAGAAGAAGGGATTTTTTCGCTACGTATGCTCTTTCCCCGTGTCTTTGTGCGATCTAGAGAAATCAGAAATAGTAAAAAAATTGATAGTTGCCGGTAAGGCTAATAAAAAATATAACATTATGTCATAAGGCTTTTCATTTCATTTTTTTTTGGCTTGGTTTTGTGTTTTTTTCTGCAGGAAAAGGCATGCACATGGAAAAAAAAAAAACCCTTCCTCCTTTCAAACAATAACGTACTCCTTTTACTATCGCACTTGGTGAGGAGTTAGTTTTTGAGAATAGAGGTCTTGGGTTCAAATCTCTTTCTCAAGCTTCTTTTCGTAAAAAAAATTTGTTAAAAGGGGAGGAATATTTTTTTAAAAAGACACACTTCATCCTGTTCCCATAATTATTCAGCGTCTTCAACTCGTTTTTTCAAAAAGGCATAACTTCTTCATTCGAAAGCCGTTTTTCGAGCCATTTTTTTTAAATGGCCTAATTTTTCAAAATCTTTCAATTGGAGCAGTTACTTTCAGCTTTTCTCATCTTTAGCTTTTTTTAAAATTGAAAGTGCATGCCCGATTATTCTTAACAACACCAATTATTTTCAATGGATACCTTACAATGTAGATATACTTAGAAGTAAAGGTGTTAAGTCCCTCTATGAATAGTGTATTCCCTTATTATGTTAATGTAGGCCCCCTTATTTTTATCGTTGTACCCCTGTAACCCACATATTTTTATTATTGTGCCCTTACATTATTATTTTTAGGTCGGCTAGGATTACATTGTGGCCTGTAATATTCCCATTTAGCCCAAGCTAATGGGAATATCTTATTTTGCCTTATTTTATCTTGCATTTCATGTTTATGAATAAAATATGAAGGAGGACATGTAAAACTCCTAAAAATCCATGAATAAATAAATGCCTATGTAAATAGAGACATATCTAGGCCATGTAAATAATCTCTTGCAGGTGTGAACGGGCTTAAATCACAAGACTGGGTCAACCTTGACCAAATCAACAGTGCAGTCTAGGTGCAATGAACCTCATGGATACACAACACTATTCTAGATGCAAGATCCACATGTGAAAGGGGTTAACTCATTCAGGTGGTTTAGGGTTTTAAAAGGCTTTCATCCTATAAAAGAAGGAGAAGTAAAATAAGAGAAGGTTGTTCATGTTATTATTTTCTAAAGGTTTTGTCTTTTGAGACACACCTCTTGGGGTTTTCTTGTTTAGGATCCCCACCTCCTTCCTTGAGTAGCTCTTGTAAGAGTCTTTTTTTTTCTATTCCACTATCCAGAATTTGGCCAAGCCTCATCTTGCATCTACAGTGCAGTCCTGCTTAGGATTGGGTTGTCCATGTGAGCTGCAGTAAGTGGAACACTAGATCTTCTTAGATCTAGCTTGTACTGGTGCCTCTTCTTATTGAGTGTGTATTTTAACCTTCTGGAAGAGTGCATTAGTGGGTTTAGCTTCAGATCCATACATTGGCAGTGGTTCAAATAATTTTCAGGGCCAACAGCGTAGTCTCTCTTCCATGACTGCATTATTTGCAAGAGCAGAGTTGCAAGGTGACTTGGCATTATTTTTAGAGGAGAGATCTCTAGTGAAGGGTTTCTTCCTTTCACTTTGGTGATCCGTGTATTGGCCAACCAATCCATGTTAGTTCAGATTTGATCTGTTATATATGTTATTATTCAAAATTTTCTAAATAATTCTACAGATCTGTGACTTATATCTCAGATCTACTCTTGTACCTTCATGTTTTGTTGAGATCCCCAAGGGGAGTGTATAAAGCAGAATTTCTTGTTTACAGATCTGATATAGATCTAAAATTTTATGTACAGATCTGCTATAGATATGAGTTGTAATCTACTGCATGCTTCAGCAATGAAAATTACGCTATCAAACTCTTTCTGCATTTTCTTGTGTTGTAGTGTCTCATTCTGAAGCCCTGATCCATGTAAAACTTCTGTCTTTCTCTAATATATTGCATAAATAATATCATAGGTCTGATTTACTGATTTTCATACTTATTTGCATCTAATTCCTTCATAATTTACACTGCATATTCTTCAGTCACATTCTGCATACTCTAGGTCATGGGGAATCAGCGTTTTTAAGCCATTTCGGGAGTGGGAGAACTGTTTAACCTAGATAGTGTTATCTTTTTGGGCTGAAATTTGGTATAGGGGTTTCACATGAACTAAGATAGAATATAAAATCATCATCCCTCCTTATTTTTATGCACATCCCTGAAATTACTCATTTTAGGGCATAAATCACTGCTTTTCCCCACCCTTTTGAGTCAAGAAGTGAAGTAAATTTGTTTTTGTTACTTATAATGAAGGATATATCATCTAGCATTAGTCAAAGATGATTTCCTTCTGCTCTCAAACTTTATAATACCTTAGGGTATTCTTACTGTTGTAGAAAATCCCTATATTGTTGCATTTCCCCACATGGGAAGGAGACTATAGGCCATATACTTGCTGAGGTTATTTCATATGCTAGTGAGATGTTTTTCTACATATAATGAGCTATTCTTCATTTCCATGATAATGATTTTTTGAAGCTCCACATTGGTAATAACTCAAAATATTCCCAATAGTGTAGTTGTTCCCATTTTGGGATATTACAGTGGTATTAGAGCAAGATCTTTGGCACAGCCTGTGCATTCTTGGAGCCAATATGTCTTCATAGGAATAATAAACTCTCGATTATATAGAGCAGAGGTATCATGGAAGAAGACAGAAGAAAAATTATTACACCATTGAAACCCCTTTGTATGGAAGAATAAAAGGAGTAGAGTTCTCTAACATTCTTTCTCAAGCTTTGCATGAGCTGGAGGGAGAAATCATGGGAGTGAGGATTGGAATATTAGCAGATCTCTTGATGAGGTTTGCACAAGAGGGTAGCCCCACTACTTCATTTGATGTGTGTGAGCATGCAGCCACACAATCTGATCTACAACATTGCAGCATGTCTGCATTCTTTGCAAGAGGAGAAGAAGACGTAGAGACACTAGAATAGGACACCCTTGGTGACTATCTCTGAGAATATGAATCTCAATCTAAAATATTCAAGGAGAATTTAGGCTTCCCTGAGTTTTGTCAGCTTAAATAAGGGAGAAGATCCATGAAGATAACTCCATTTCAGAACATTGTTGGGAGGGGTAAAGATCTGCTACATGATTTGCTAGGGGCAAAGCCCTTACTTCAGCAAGATCATTCTTCTCAAGAAGAATACATGAATTTCCTTTCCTCAATGAGATATCAAGAAAAATGATATCTTATTGATGGGGAATACTCCATTTTTTAGGAGGAAGAAGTAGAATTGAAAGGTTCCTCCAACGTTGTGATAGCAGGAGGGAATCTAACTTTGTTGAAAGATGGAGTTGAAGCTATTTCTTCCACTATGAGGGCGCTTGTATCTCTGCAAGGAGGTCCCTAGGATCTTATTCATGGAAAATATGAGCATCATGTGTCTATGATGATAGACAAGGAGACAAAACAAAGAATCACCTTAGACTGTGAAATCTTGCAAAAGGTAGGCAATGAAGAAGAAGATGGGGGAGTTGCTCCAACCTCTCCTTATCATGGTACTTCCACACAACAATTAGAGATGGATTTGCATAGAGGAAGTAGTCATCTTATGTTTCCATCGGTAGTTCACATGGGAATGATCCATGATAAATCTTTATCTTATGGTTTACGCCCTGGAAGACCACCTAATTCAAATTTGATGGGAGATGTTTCATGCATTGATGCTCCTTCCATAGATCCCAGGAGGAAGAGAGAATTAGGAGACCATGCTATAGTGCTGAGAGTATGGGGGAGGTACAAAGAAAGGGAGAGAATTTTTCCTTTGACTTCACTATCTATCCTCACCTCTAAAATTGCATTGAGGAGATATGCTGCAAGGAGAGAAAATGACACCATCATGAAGCATAGGAGGCAAGTTTTGAATCATAAGACAAACTTATTTAAAGAACACTCTTCCTTGTTGGAAGAGAGATGGTGGTCTCACATGCATGCTTTGGCCAAAACAGAGAGGCCTTGGACAGATGATAGCCTTCCATGGAATTCTAACTCCCAAGAGCTTCCTTGTTCTCTAAATCATGTGCATGAGCAAGGAGGGATCCAAGGAAGGAATAGAAACCTTCCATCTTATAACTTTGGCATGGGAGATGACAAAAAGGAGAAGAGTGGGAGGTATGGAATTCCAACATACACCTTGGACATGGAGGATTTCAAGGAGAATAGCAGCAACATGGCAGCCACTTCAATTGGCACATTATCAGTGCTGTCATTGTTGGACACATTAGATCCCTATTGGGAATCCCAACTACTAGTGGGATATTCCAAGGATATTCATACTTGCATGACTCAGGATGACTGGTTGTATGAGGGGAACTATTCAATCCTTGAGGGAGGCATCTACAATCATGGTAGAACCTTCTTGTCTAGAGCCTCCAAGCTCAAGGGGAAGCTTCTACAAAAGGCTCATAAAGAGTTCCATCTTAGCCACACTTATTCTATGGAGCTCAAAAATATCATATTGAGGAGCTATTACTGGGAGGGATTTTAAAGGGGACTATATCATCATTATCAGAGATGCATGAACCTTGTGGAGATGGGGCAGCAACATAAATTTTTTGGAGAGTTAATTCAACCTTCTATTTCTCCTCTTGAGGGAGGAGATTGATCTATGCACCACTACAAATTGATGGGGAGGACTATTGGTGAAGAATATGCTCAGGTGAAACAAGTTTATTTTTCTAATTATATGGATTCCTCCACCTTGTTTATGTAGGACATGACTCCAAGGAGGAGAGTTTTATCTTGTCAATCTCATGAAAAATTTTGGGCCACAACACTTTTTGTACTTGGCCACTCCCTTGGTGGACTGATCCAGGGTAAAATCTTAATACCCTTAACCAAGACCTTTTAATTCGGCTGATAAATAGAATTTCATTTCATTAACAACGTTAAAGAACTGAAATGAACGATTGTAGCTGTAAATAAGAGGAACATAAATGAACAAGATCAGCAATCATAAGAACACGTCGTTTGATGACGGAGTTCGTCCAGGAGGGACTACATCTCCGGGCCTCGGTGTCAAGATGGTGTAGGCCGCTGCATTATGTGTTGTAAGAAGAGATGTACATGGATGTGTTTCCCTATGACATACAAGGAAAAATTGCCCTCACGCAGGAGTGGCTTGACTTCTTTAAGAGATGTTCCGCTGCAGAACTCTCATACATAAAGAAAGACTCCTATCAGTATGACCATAGCTGACATGTAGCAAGTAAGAGTATCCCTCCAATCCTGGAAAACAAGGGATCTCAAAAATACACATAGCAAATAAGAGCATCCCGCCAATGTGGCATAAAAGGGACTCATACATGACACAAATCCATAGCTGAAAGTACATCAAAAACAACACAAAGCAAGATCCCACAACTCATGTATCAACCTAGATCTGCAAGACATAATGCATCTCAACGAGAAATAAATGAAGAAGTACATGGAATACACATCATATACCTCATGCTGCCATTTGCTGAAGGCTGAGCAGCTCTGCAGCAGAATCTGAAAACACCATCAATCTTGTGGCGTCGAGAAAGTGGAAAACGACTGCTCACATGTGCAAATCTGACACCGGCATAGTCCACTTCCAAAAGTGGCTGGAAAATCAAAAACTCAGATGCAGAAACTGAGCACGCCATCAGACTCGTGGCGTCGAGTAGTGCTGAAATGACATAAAATTTGTCCCATTTGGACAAAGTCAAAATTTCGCCCTCTTGAAAATTTGCCTCAATCGAGGTTCCGCCTGCCTCTTTTCTGGCTCATGGTTCCACTGCACCTGCAATTAAAAAATAATAAATCTTGAATTGCTTGTGCGCTGT
Source organism: Pinus albicaulis (assembly GCA_034641835.2). Classification (NCBI taxonomy): domain Eukaryota; kingdom Viridiplantae; phylum Streptophyta; class Pinopsida; order Pinales; family Pinaceae; genus Pinus; species Pinus albicaulis. The sequence continues at coordinate 530,697,619 of CM076584.1, forward strand.
TCCATTCCCTGAGCGCACTGGTCTGCAATTAAAAAAAATATTAAACTCGAATTCCGTGCTCCATCTTCGTCCTCCTTGGCCCTGGCGCACTTACAAAACTCTGAGTTTAAATAACAATCGGTGGGCGGACTTACAAAGAGATCCGTTTGGCACAATGGTAAAAAGGATGGTTTGTTAATGAGAGGTCGGGGGATCAAATCCCGCCTCTCCAAAAACGTGCATATGTTTTGTTGAAAAAAACAATATAGTATTGTTTTGGGGGGTCGGGCCCGCATTGGGCGGCCCGCCCCCAACCACCTCCGCCATACATTATAACATAATATATATATATATTTGAATGTTATGGCCGTTTGTTTAAATGTGGTGGTTGGTTGTGTGTTGGGCCGCCCGTGGAGCGGGCCGGCCCACGTGGCCAGGCGGGTTCGATTCCCGCCGACCCATTCATATATGGTGCCACATATGCCGTGGGTGGCGGGGTTGACTACCGACCACCCCATCTTTTAACATAGTTTTGTTATGTGGTGAGGTGGCGGGGGTGATGCCCCGTCACCTCCCTTTTTTTTTAATTAATTTTGTTATTAAAACAAATTGGCTGTTTTTTGAACCTTCGAATTTTGACCGAAGGAGTGCAATTAACGGTCCCACAAATTCGCCCGGAATCTGGCCTGAGTGTGCTGGAATCCGGTGGCCGGGTTTCAGCAAAATTGTTGCCTCCTTAGTCTGCCACATCACCAAGTCAACCTGGAACTTTGACCGCTTCTAACTCCTTCATACGGACTTGGAATTGAGTGCCGTCTGCGCCGTTGGATTCAGAATTACGAGACCTACAACTTAAACTTGGTTTGATAACAATCCGAACACTTTGATTTTTGAGCCTTGTACTCAAGCCTCTTGTACCTGTACCTGATTATTCCACCTGGATCAAACCTCCCCACTGAGGAGCTTTTGGTCCTCCAAAAGCATCAAGCTTTACATATCATCAACTATCTGCAACTGTCGTTGAAAGGCGCATCCCCACATGATTCCTTCACCTGGCGTACTTCGGAATCAAGATGCAAAGCCATCATGTACAACTGCTACAATGTGATGTCTGAAAAGGCACATCCCTTGAAGACTCCTTCACCTTACGTACTTCAGAATCAAGATGCAAAGCCAACACCTGCAACTGCTGAAACGCAAATGTCTGAAAAGGCACATCCATGAAGACTCCTTCACCTCACGTACTTCGGAATCGAGATGCAAAGCCAACACCTGCAACTGCTGAAATGCAAATGTCTAAAAAGGCACATATGTCTGAAAAGGAACATCCCTTGAAGACTCCTTCACCTCACGTACTTCAGAATCAAGATGTAAAGCCAACACCTGCGACTGCTGAAATGGAAATGTCCGAAAAGGCACATCCCTTGAAGACTCCTTCACCTTACGTACTTCGGAATCGAGATGCAAAGCCAACACCTGCAACTGATGAAATGAAAATGTCTAAAAAGGCGCATCCCTTAAAGACTCCTTCACTTCTGTCCTTCAGAATCAGAATGCCAACACCTGCCCAAAGCTGCAACGAATATTACATTCTCAATGTGACCAATAATGACCCAGATGTTTCCATACTTGCCACGAGTTTATAACATGCACTCGGTGGTCAAGTTTACAGCAAAATGGAAACCATAACTCAACAAAATTACAAGACCAAACCTCAACGTCGCATTTCGAAGTGATGGAAAAACTCCTCATCACTTTTACATGAAAGAAATGCATCAGACGACTCATACAACATGACCAAAACATAATCATCACATCTCAAAGTGATGGCAACACATCATCACTTTTTACATGAAAAGGATCCAACATACGACTTATACAACAAGGCCAAAAACAATATCATGGTCGCTTAAACGAGTGATGGAAACACATCATCACTTTCATAATAAAATGCGACAAATGACTTACAAGCATGCCCATGACAAGCTTAACATCTCTAGAAAAAAACAATCTAGAAGAACCACTGCTCATTTATTAAAACGAGTGGATCATTTCCCTGTGGCGAACTTGGTTGTCGATCAGCTCTTTCGAATGGTGCATGCACGGGCGCTTTGGCTTTACGGCGCTGTTCTGGATGAAGTTTCCAGCATGTGGCTCTTTGGTGGCCACTTTGGTCGCAATGGGTGCAAAAGTTATTTTTCCTCCAAACCTGCTTAACTGATTTCTTTTCCTGTTGGGGAGAAGGCTTTTCGTGCCTCTTCCTTCTTTGCGCTGCCATCCTCTTCCAGCACATAGAAATCACATGGTTATTTAAACCACAAAAATAACAAGTTTTACGATGCCATATTTTACGACCATGGTTATCGACATTCTTGTAATCAAAATGCACTCTGGAATAATGACACTTAGTATAACTTCTGGGGTGGTCTCCGATGCCATCATGATGATGGGAGCTTGCCTCGCTTCCTTCACTGCAACGTTCATTGCCGTGGAATGATGGTGAAGTGTCCCTATCATTCCTCTTCCTTGGAGAGTTCATCAGTATCTGTTTGCCTTTGATGTCCTTCGAACATCCTTCACCATTGTACCCCAAACCTGCATAACGAGGTCGTTGCACAACATCCAATGGTTCGGTGATGCCTTGGCCACGAATGCCAAGTCCTCCTCCTCTGTACCCCATTTTAGTGAGGAGCCTCATGCCAGTACCTGTGATTGGTATCTCCACACTTCCAACTGAAATTATATCATGTGAAGAAACTGACGAAAAATCAACACTGTTTACCTTAGGTGTTGATGGCGAAACAGATGAAGAAAGTTGTTGTAAGCCTTCGTCGCGCTTCACTTCTATCACTGCCTCTGACACGGCTTGTAGCTGAAGCTGCATCTGCTGCATCTCCTCCTTCTCTTTCTGTAGGAATGCTTTTAAGGCATCATGATCTCTCTGAAGAGTTTCGTTGTTGCGTTTCAAATCTTCCCACGCCTCTGTCGTGGCTTGCAACTGAAGCTGCAAATGTTGCTTCTCCTCCTTCTCTTCATGTAGGAATGCCTTCAAGGCATCATGATCTGCTTGCAAAATTTCATTGTTGCGCTTCCAATCTTCCCACGCTTCTGTTGTGGTTTGCAACTGAAGCTGCAACTGTTGTTTTTCCTCCTTCTCTGTGTGTAGGAGGGTCTTCAATTCCTCGTTCTCTGCTGCTTGTTTTTCATACGCCTCGTACAATATGTCCGCTTTCTCGGACACCCTGAGCATGGTTTCATACATGTCCTTGACAATTTCCATGGCTCAACTCAGCAAACGTTCAATGTTCACGCCTGCAATCCAATCAGCAAGAATACCTGCTCCGATACCACTTGATCCAGGGTAAAATCTTAATACCCTTAACCAAGACCTTTTAATTCGGCTGATAAATAGAATTGCATTTCATTAACGACGTTAAAGAACTGAAATGAACGATTGTAGCTGTAAATAAGAGGAACATAAATGAACAAGATCAACAATCATAAGAACACGTCGTTTGATGATGGAGTTCGTCCAGGAGGGACTACATCTCCGGGCCTCGGTGTCAAGATGGTGTAGGCCGCTGCATTATGTGTTGAAAGAAGAGATGTACATGGATGTGTTTCCCTATGACATACAAGGAAAAATTGCCCTCACGCAGGAGTGGCTTGACTTCTTTAAGAGATGTTCCGCTGCAGAACTCTCATACATAAAGAAAGACTCCTATCAGTATGACCATAGCTGACATGTAGCAAGTAAGAGTATCCCGCCAATCCTGGCAAACAAGGGATCTCAAAAATACACATAGAAAATAAGAGCATCCCGCCAATGTGGCATAAAAGGGACTCATACATGACACAAATCCATAGCTGAAAGTACATCAAAAACAACACAAAGCAAGATCCCACAACTCATGTATCAACCGGGATCTGCAAGACATAATGCATCTCAACGAGAAATAAATGAAGAAGTACATGGAATACACATCATATACCTCATGCTGCCATTTGCTGAAGGCTGAGCAGATCTGCGGCAGAATCTGAAAACACCATATATCTTGTGGCGTCGAGAAAGTGGAAAACGACTGCTCACATGCAAAAATCTGACACCGGCATAGTCCACTTCCAAAAGTGGCTGGAAAATCAAAAACTCAGATGCAGAAACTGAGCACGCCATCAGACTCGTGGCGCTGAGTAGTGCTGAAACGACATAAAATTTGTCCCATTTGGACAAAGTCGAAATTTTGCCCTCCTGAAAGTTGGCCTCAATCAGGGTTCTGCCTGCCTCTTTCTGGGCTCATGGTTCCACTACACCTGCAATTAAAAAATCATAAACCTCGATCTGCGTGCACGCTGCTCCATTCCCTGGGCGCACTGATCTACAATTAAAAAATATTAAACTCGAATTCCGTGCTCCATCTTGTCTTCTTCGGCCTTGGGCGCACTTGCAGAAATCTGAGTTTAAATAACAATTCGTGGGCGGACTTTACAAAGCCAAGTCTGTTGGCGCGTTGGTAAAACGAGTTGTTTGTTAAGGAGAGGTCGGGGGATCAAATCCCGCCTCTCCAAAAATGTGCAGGCGTATTTTTAATAAACAATATAATATATATTTTTGGGAGGCCGGACCTGCATTGGGCGGCCCGCCCCCAACCACGCTCCATATCAATTCACCAAATATGAGGGGGGGTCGGGTCCACATTGGGCGGCCCGCCCCCTAAACTCCCGCTGTTTTGGTTTGAATGTGGTGGTGGGCGGTGGGGTTAACAACCCCCGCCCTGTTTTAATACATGACCATTGTTCATTGATTTGGGCCGCCCGTGGAGCGGGCCGGCCTTTAAGGCCGGGCAGGTTCGATCCCTGCCGGCCCATATATTTATATGGTGCCATATGGGTGTCGACGGGGGTGGCGGGGGTCACGGCCCCCACCCCTTTTTTTTAATAAATTTTTGTTATAAAAAAAACAACTTATGCGTTTTGAAAAATTCGGTTTTGGACCGAAGGATTTCACCCGGAATCTGGCTTGAGCTTGCCGAAATCCGGTGGCCGGAAAAGGTCCAATTTGTGTCCTTTTTAAGGCTGCCCAGTCACCAAGTCAACCTGGAACTTTGACCGCTTATAACTTCTTCATACGGACTCGGAATTGAGTTCCGTCTGCGCCATTGGAATCAGAAAGACGAGATCTACAACATGAACCCGGTTCAAGAATCTTTCAAACACTTTGATTTTTGAGCCTTGTACTCAGGCCACTTGTACTTGTACCTGATTATTCCACCTGGATCAGTTGCCCGCTCTCCCCTACCCTATTTGGCATTTATATCGACAAGATAGAAGGTTGTTTAGAGGAAGAAAGTTGTGCTAGTACAATCTTAGCTGGAATAGTCATCATCCTTCTTCTCTATGTTGCCAATATTTTTCTTGTGGAAAGGTTCCCATCTGATCTTGATAAGCAACTTAGAATTCTTCAGGATTTTTGCTCTACCATGGGTGTGACTGTTAACACTGACAAAACAAAAGTTATGATTATCAAATCCAAGAAGGACACGTACAACAATTTTGTGTATGTAAATATCAACTTGGAGGAAGTGTCTTCTTACAAGTACCTAGGAATTGGTATTCATCATAAGCTAAAATAGAACTATAGCATTGAGAAAAGGATTAATGGAGGGTGGCAAGCTTACTTTGGTCTTGAAAATAATTGTAAAGAAACAAACCTTGTGATGTGGGATAAAAATAAACTCCTTCGAAATTTTAATCACTCCTGTTATCTTGTATGGATGTGAGGTTTGGGGTTGCAGCATCCCTAGAGAATCCTGGAGAAATATTGAGAAAATCCATAAGCGTTTTATAACGTATAACCTCAAAATTAAAAGCAATACAGCCTATCGTATTCTCCTTATAGAAGTGGGTATTTCTCCTATCAAGAGCCTAGCTATGACTAGGCTCCTGTTGTACAAGCACAAAATCAATAACATGGGATACCAAAGACTTCCTAAGCTAGCTTCAAGTTCTAGCCAAAAACCACCTAAGGCTCAAACGATGTTGGTATAAAGATACCAGGGTCTGAAAATGTTTCATTGCAAAATATTAATAACATTAAAAATAGTGTTTCTTCTAAACTTAAAGGGAAAATGTGGTGTGAAAAATATTTAGAGGCTAAAAGAAAATTAAGATATTATGAGGCCATCAACCCTAGTGTAGAAGATCACAAGTATATCACTAGCTTAAAGAAAAAAATTAATATAGCCAAGATAAGAATGAACTCTCATGAGCTCCATACTGAAATAGGTCGTTGGGCAGTTCCTAAAACACCACGGGTGGAATGGATCTACTATCTCTATGAGAATATGAACATTAAGGATGAAAATCACTTCGTCTTACAATGCCCTGCATACACCCACATTAGATATTAGTTTCATGATCTTCGTTGCAATACCAACTTTCCTATCCTTTTAACATGTGAAGACTTTGCCATTGTTTTAACATGTCAAAATTATAGTGAGCTCCGGACGCTTCTTTCCAAGCTCTTTGAGGATAGAAGTACAATTTTAAAACAAACTAAATAATTCCTTTCTTTAGGTCCTATAGACCAATGTTTAACCATCATCATCATCATCATTATATATATATATATATATATATATACTTCGAATAAAAAAGAATTAATTTGGAAAAATTGATAGTATACATCTTAACTTGAATATATATACTTTCTTTTTTTTAACAATGATATATTTTCTAAATTTTTTTCTAATTCATCTTAAAATTTTAATATTTTCTAATAACTCTAGATCATATAACAACTTTAAAAATACAATTCACTCTAAAAAAAAATTAAAAAATTCATGACTTACTCTTGCTCCAAGAATTTAAATCTGAAAAGTCTAACATGACTTTGTAAAATAAAACTTATTTTTTCAATATATATATATATATATATATATATATACACACACACACAAAATTGCCATAAACTTATTTATTTATGTAATCAAAATAAAAATATATTAGAAAATGATTAATAATCTATTTTCATTTATTATTTTTTTATTTTTTTCTTTCTTTCTTGACTTTCTAGCCCTTCAAAACAAGATTTAAATTACAAAAAAAAAATCCTTATTTCACAATTGTTTCTATTTTCTTGCTTGAGTGACTTTCCAGCCTTCAAAACAAGATTAAAATTGAAAATAAAATAAAATTATAATTGCAAAATTATTTCTATTTTCCTACACAGTAATCCTAAACAAAATGATCCCTTCCTAAAGCCAAAACATATGTTTCATTCCGGACAAGAAAGTTTAAGTGATCACCTAAGTTGCTTAGATTTCTTTCATTGAGGATGGCCTCACAGAAGCAAAATTGTGAACGAACCGGATCGAATTTCAACAAATTATTCGGGATTAGAATCGAATGAACTAAGTTCCCAACTTTTTGGGCCGATTTAGACTTATTTGGTAGCTATATATATCAAATTATTGGTTCAAATTTCATATAAAAAATTCGAGGATAAAAACCACTTTTAAAGAAATTAAATTATATATTAAAAAAAACATCCATTTAACATAAGACTAACTAGACCTAAGCTCAATCTAGCTTAGAGTAAGTTCAATCGAGCTTACAAAAAACAAGAGTGGCTGCAAGGCAGCTAGTCCCTGCCTTGAGCCAGGACAAGTGTGAACAACATGGGCTTTCAAGTTACACCGTTACCTTATTTAACTAATATCTTCGCGTGAAAGACAACATTATACCTTGTAGTCGCAACTCATAGGGCGGCAACTCATAGTATCTGATTTTAGTTTAGTTTTTCATATGAACAATTCTCAAATTTAATGTTTGGTAGCGAGAGTGACAATGATACAGTTTCTTCTCGTAGCAAAAGTCAGAATGAATCGTTTCAGAAAATTGTTTCTCACCTCTTTCCTTCAAACACCTCTTTCCTTCAAACAATTTTTATCCTTGATCCATTTTGGTTTCCTTAAATACAATTCAAGTCTCTTTATTTCAGAATGATTCCATTTCCTGGTTGCCTGTAATCCCAAGAATATTCTGGATCTTTCCTGTAAAATTGTAAATTCCACCTATGGACCAAGAAGGATTTGCAACTTGTTTGGCCAACCGATGTTGTAATCCCCAAGGCATCCTCGCTTTCTCTCTCTCTCTCCAGCTGCCCTCTAGTTTCCTCTGCTGTTCCTAATGTAAATTTTTATTTTAATCCCTTGCTTTTCTCAAGCGTAAATAACTGGGTTAGTTGTTGCAAAAGCGGTTTTCTGAGAAACAGCTACAGTGGGAATTATGAAAGAGTTCATCCATGTAAAAACTAACTTATCTAGTAGTTTTGACACACAGCCCCGTTATTTGATTTGTAAGAGATACTGGTACTGGTAAATTAGGGTGAAGCCCAAGTTGGTCTAACTTTTTCTAGAGGAATATGGATGCTTACTATATCTCTTGTACCTGAAAGAATTACAGATAAGTTTGTGGTACAAATAGGCTTCTAGGTAGGATCTAGTGCTATGTTGAAGTTTTCAATATGTGTTCTATGAATCTGGCTCTAGCTAGAGAGGGCACAATTGGGGTTGAAGCTTAGATGAAGTTGAACAGCGATGCATATTTTTAGATGAATAATTTTAACATGTATATATGTTCTTTGTCATTTTTGTCACTATGCTGAATGCAAATGTAGATAAGTATTGTGTTTTGTCACGAAGTTTTTCAGCATAGGATGAACAAAATATTTTGGATTGTGAAAATTTTCACTAAAGATTTTTGTCTTGATATGTTTTAAGGCAAGGCTGAAGGGCCTTAGGATATTCAGAATTCAAGTCATTTAATGGATGAATTTAAGGAATAGCGGTGTTTCCATTGTGTTGGTTTCTTCATGCATCATTATTGATTCCCTATGATTTTAGGTGGTTACTTATTGAAGAAGCAGAGATTGGATGATAGGCGATTTCCTAAAATGCATTTAAATTTACAGCGTCTTTTGCAGGTCAGTTTTCCTTTCTCACCGGGATGACTAGATTGAGTAGCTGAATTATGGCGATGCTTTGAATGTGCTTTCTGCATTAAAAAGTGACCTGAATCAATAATTGATTTGTTGCAGGTTATTGCACATGGAGAGCAAGTTTTCCCGAGAGTGAAAGATAAATGTGCTCAAAGAACATGGTTTGCAAGGGAGGACATTGGATATCGATGATGTGAACAAAAGATAGGAGAGAAATGTAAAGCCCTATCCCGCAAGCCGCCATCGCATCGTACATTCCGGCAGACATATTATCTTAAAGCTAGAATTTGTTCAGAAATGCAAGCAATTTTCAATGTTGCAGAGTTTTAGCTTAAAATTTTCAAGAAATCACTAAATCACTGCGGAAATAAGAAACAGCCAAATCCATAGTTACAACAGGAAATTAGGAAACATATGATCTTCAAACTGTAGACTACATACCCGGCACCTCTGACGCAGAGAGAACAGTGGCATGACTTATTACAACAACTTTCTATTTTATATCCAGGTGACCTGCCCATTTAACACCTCATACAACCTATCCAACCATAACTAGCCAGTCTCTATCGCATATACTATTAATCATTTGCAATTGCAAGGGTCGCAGGTATAGTTAGCTCCACATTTGCAACCGCCAGAAGTGCAACACCCACTCTCTCCCGCAATAGTAGCAGAACCCCCAAATTTTCTGCCAATTCAACAGATTTTCCGATCAGAAAATTTCCCCTTCGCCTCAGCTTTAATAACCGTAAAATTCTAGCATAATTTGTATGGTTCTAGGCAAGGCGTTCACTTAAATCTAGCAAGAAAGAGGTTATTCATGGAAATTTCAGAAAAAATTACAACATATGATCAATACCCTAAATATGATACTTATCAATGAACACCAACTGGAGTGTTCATTGATTTCATCCGCTAGGCCTCAGAGAAAACTGAAAGGGAACATAATTATTCTATATAATCATAAACGAATATAGGAACCCTAATCGACCAATAACACTTGGAAAACAATTGCTTCAAAGTAACCCTAATCGGCCATTAACGCTGTTTTTTTTGCAGATCTGAAGCCTTTATTTCATACGTATAGTAAGATTCGAAGATCTGTGACGGTCGGTCCCAGCTAGTCTAATCTTTCTTCTATCGATTTGCTAGAGCTGTAGCATGTAAGACAGATTGCTGAGCACAAAAACTCTGCTAAACTTATTTTTAATGTTTAGTAGTGCCAATCCACAATGGCTATCTGTAACGTCAAACCGCCGAGAAGCTATTGATACAGGCCCAACTGCAAGGTCCCGTGAACTCCCTAACACAGAGTAAATTAGAGGAGGTACAAAACTACAATCTGCAAAACCCAACAAGGAGATTGCACAAAGGTAAAAACATTGAAAAACAAAGAACATAACATCAAAGTAAATATTCAAAAAGGAAAAATATGCTCTAATGGAATTTACTTGCGCTTAAGCCTGAGAAAAAACGTCTAAGAGTTTCTCAAATTGTCACTAAAAATGAAGTAGCCAATAAATAAGACACAAACCGAAATAAGAAATAAAAAGTATATGAAAATAATTAAAGTGATTAAAAAATATAAAAAAAACCTGGATAACCATGTGGGCCCTTGCATGAGGGCAACGTGCCTCACCTCCTCCATAACATAACAGAGCGAGCATGCATGCGGGGCGCTAAAACCACGCCACATAGGGGTTTTCTGAATATAGAGCCCGCGTTCGAGCCCATGCCAAGCACCATTCCTCCAGGTTTTGTTTCGGAACTATCAATTGACAGGTTTTGTTCCGGACACAAGTGCTCGCTGCAACTGGGCTCAGGGCAATGGATGTTCACCAATTTTTCTTGCAATTTGCTACAAATATGCAGCACTATGCAAGTGGAACAAAACCTGTGCGAACAAGCATTGATTTCAAAATTGAGATATAGAGCAGCAAGAGGAGCACCTGCATGTAGCTATTCAACGAGAAGTGCATGTAGCTATTCAACAAGAAGAGGGATAGAGGATCTGTTGCTGCGTGTAGCTAGTCAGGCGGATTTACGACCTATCACTACAACAAGCATTGTGACCGATTTCAATTTCCGTGAGGTCTTTCACGGTGTTCCTTATGAAGAAGAAAGGTTCCTGCTGGTAAAGCACGAGTTTGTTCCTGAGCTATCCGCGTGAATTGGCTTGAAAATGCGATTCTGTGTGCATTCGATGATGGATTCAAGGCCAATCTGACCTCTCTGCAATTTTCTCATTAGTAATTGACTCTGTCATTTGTCTAAACCCCCAGTTCTGAAGATCTCGATTTGCCCGGCTGCCAGTCTGATTTCTGCGGCACCTCACGGCCGTACGCGCAAATTGCTGAATTGAGCAATTTGAGGTATATTAATGTCAGATGTTTAGCCTTTACAACATCCCACATCTTCAATTTTATGAGTATGGAGTTTATTCATGTAGTTTTTCAGCTGGATAGGGTTTGTAAATGTATATGTCAGTGCGTTTGTTTTTGGCAGATCTATAGTGGTGGTGACCGGGGTTTAAAATAGGCAGCTCCGTAACCTTGAATTCAGGGTTTGGATAGAGGTCCAGGGTTTGAATAGAGGATATGCAGTGGGGCTGGAGTTGCGGTGGAAGTTAGCAAAAGGCCAGGGTTTGTTGTGTTTGAAATCTGCCACGACTATGTACAACAATGTTTCCCGTTGACGGGTAAGTTTCTTGCGAAATTTAAGTTATCATGCGAGTGAATACCTTTTAGATTGCTAAATTTGGTAAAATCTTGGCTGATTTTTTACAGTAATGATATAATGTAAAAAAACTGTCTTATGGGTTGCAAAATTTGGTAAATTCATCCCAAAATTTCTAAGAAACTATCAAAAGTAAGAAATGCCTTTTAGATTTCAAAATTTGGTTGCTGGGATTATTTTAGCTAATGTTCTCGTGTGAAGAATGAAGAATGTCTTGTAGATTGCAAAAAATGGTTAAATTTTATTGGAAAATTTGACGTATGATTTCATTTAAAGATCAATATTGAATCTGAAAGTAAAACATTTAGTGAGATTTCGAGTAAATTGCTGTTTGATTATATGCAATTAAATGAATATTTGATACTACAAAGTTCTATAATGTTCATAGAAAAAAAGGATCGAGAGAGAACATTCTCACATGCAGAGTCATGCATAGCTCGTCCAGAAAACTGAGTTGGATTTCATGTGGAGTCGAACTTGTTATCACGATGACAAGTGCATCACAGGCGAATCCGACCGTCTGAAAGCTTCATCCAAGCCGCTTTCATTTGGGTACTTTTATTCAGTTTTGATTTAATAACTTCACCTCAATAATAATGATCGTAGAGATAAATTTCGCAGTCTTGGAATTTTATTTTCCAACCACCTGCGGAAGAGAGCTCACACTTCCAGCGATCTCATATTGCAGGTAAACCTCCAGATATAAATACATATAGAGCGAAGACAAAGTATACCAGTGTTCCGAATGTGTCGCAGTCAAGCAGATACCTCATTTTGATCGTTTAGAGGGCGATCACGGACTCACTGAATGAAGTCCTTCGTTTCTTCCGGAGGTAGGTGTTGCAGAGACCTGTAGCGAGAACGAAGAATTCTGGCCTATTCTTCAAGTTGAAGAAGCGCTGAATGAAAAGGCCAAGGAAGAAAGCACAATGACAGCGTGATGGCAAGCATAAGGACAACTGTTCAGTGTAACAGAACTCGTGGCAGCATAAGCGGTGGACAATGATTTTTTATTTTCGGTGGAAAATGTTTGAGATTAACGCTGGAACTTTGGTTATAGATGTATGCCTCAGGATACCGATCTCATACTAATGTTTATGGAAACTTATGAAACATACAAAGCATTCATTCAAACTTATGAAACATACAAAGCATTCATTCAAACTAATGCTAGCATTAGTTTCCGAGAGTGAAATCTCAATAAAAAATATGCAAAAAAGAAGATTTTACCCTAAGTTTCTAGAGATCTGGCCTCGATATGAGGCCAAATAAGACCTCCAAAATTTCTAGTGGTTGAAATAGCGGCCAGAGGTTTCTTATTGGTTTAAAAAAAGTTGTTTATTAAATATAAAATCAAAACTTTGGATTATAAGTTTCATTTTTAACTCGGTTGTTGTGCAACACTAATGAAAATCTAAAAATCGATTACAAGAGTCCCTGCCATGC